>VZRZ01007527.1:21785-158918 GCA_013398175.1 Climacteris rufus | reverse complement strand
TCTTTCCTTGTTTTTCTTTCTTCTTTTAGTGAAAGACACTGCACATCACACTCAGAATTGGCCAGGGTCTGAGGATGTTGTGAGTGACAGTACTATGTCATATTACATACTTTTACGGTGACTAGCACAATGTGGTCCTCAACCCTGAAGTAGGCTGCTAGATACTACCTAAGGACAAATAAATTATAGCAAATGCATGTAATTAAACAGTCATTTAATGGTAGTCAAGACACATTGTTATGCTTTCTTCATCTTAAAAACCTTCACTAAAAAGTATTTTGAACCATTTTCAGGTTTTTATTTCTTCCTTTCATTATAAACAATATCAAAGACAGAGATGCTGCTTAGGCTATCATGTCATATTTCCTATGATGCAAAGGGAACGCTTTCTTTTCCTGTCCTTCCACGGCCTGTGGCAGGGTGGCTTGTAGGGTTTAGCAGGAAAGGCAAAAAGCTCTTTGAATATTGCTTTCCTTTTTTTAAATTTTGCACTGCATATTGCCTCATGCTCACTTGTCTAAATATGCAGTATGCAGAGCCACTATATCATAGTTTCAATATGACACATTGTGAACCTTCTGGCTTCTAGTCCAGGAGCCAAATGGCATTGTGTATTGCCTCCATTTGGCCTCATTTTCATCTTCCCCCTTTGCACCCAGGCTGACAAGAGGAGCATATGAAGCTTTTTCTCGCTGCTGCATCTTGACCTTGACCTTACAGCTTTAGAAAAGGGTACTTGCATGCGCAGGGCTGCTATTGTCCATAGCCGAGTCCCACTTTCTTTTGACATTAAGCAAGTAAAAGGCCACGTGATAGAGTCCCTTCACAGCCCAAATATTTCTGTCCTGCTTTCTCCTTTGCAAATATTTTTGTACTGATTTTTTTTCCTCAGGTCAGGCTTACAGCATCTTTTTCTTTTTTTTCTCTCTCTCTGTTGTTCCTATCCCACTCTCCTTTTCCTATGCACATACACGCACACGCACACACGCAGACACACACGCACAGACACACACACACACACAGAGGAAAATCTATATGTGTCAGACATTCAGCAAGGGAAAGACAAAGGCACTGAGTTAATTACCCATCATTTACTGCTGCTGAGAAGAACAGATGGTAGCAGGCGATATGTAAATGGCAAGGGGCAGTGAATTATTCGATTTTTTTAGATTAATCGTCGATGACAAAGGAAGTGATTACAAGCTGTGACATTTATACAAATGTATAAAGTACATAATGCTAGAAAAAAAAGAGCTTAATATTATTATGAGGATGTCATGCATGTGAACACCATTGTCATAATACAAAGCAACACATTTTGTGAGATCCAAGGATCTGCTTTTCTTTGATTTGCAAACTTTAGTAAGTCCTAGCCTCTGGAAATATATATTTCCCAAAATGAATCCACGCCTGACAATCATGGAAAAAAAAAAAAGGTTTGGATACTTTTGCATATTTCCCACAATGCATAACTCTGCCTAGTCTCAACAGTAGAGTTTATGAGGGATGATGCTGATGTCGAATCAGTGTGAACCGTAAAATAGAAAAAGGTGCTAATAAAACACATAGACAGGAAATAGAAAATAAAAGGAAAGGTGATGTTTAAGCTGACAGGCCCTCTGTGAGGACAGGAGGGCAAACAGTGAGGTGGAAGTGAAGACAGAAGAGAGTACAGTTTGTTTACTGCATGTCTGAAAAATAATTGTTTTAGAGACTTTGAAGGTCAGAATGACATAATTTCTAGGCCAGGCTTTGCTGTTTTTACAAACACCCAAACTGCTCATCCTCAAGGTAGTCTACTGTATTTTCTGCTGTATAAATAATTAATTGGTACATGAGGAAAACAGATGCTTTCTTTTGCAGATCATAGAAACTGCTCCATCATCAAAATGTCTTCAATCACCTAATTATTAAATCTATACGGTGCTAATAATACAGGTGGGAGATGAAGCCAGTGAGCTGCAAATTTTGTTCCTGTTGAAGCATCCCAATCTACTGTATTCTTTCTTTCACATCTTGCAGTGAACTACTCTCTGCAACACAAGCAAGGTAAATAGAGGGGAAAGTTTGGTGGCAAGCTTATTTATCCTCCTCAGAAATACTCTCCAATCAAGCAAGGCAAAACATCACCAAAATTACTGTGAAATACTCCACTGTTGGGCATGCTTTGTTGATTATAGAGGGGTGAGGAGGGACAGAATAATATTATATTAGTCATCAACACTGGGTAGTACATTTAAATCTAGCAATCCATTTGTATGAATATTTTTTCAGGAATAAAGTGCAGGCTGTACCAATCTGCCCTGAAGAAAGAGCAGGATAAAATGCTGTAGCACACCAGTATTTTCAGCATGGTATTATTAAAAGTCAGATACTCAAGATAAGTACCACTAAGCTATTGGTTTCTAAGCCTTTTTTCTTTTTCTTCCTTTAGATAATGTTACCTCCATAAGATGCAGTTAATGCAATAATGCAGTTTCCACTCTGTTCACAGGTGCACATGCAAGGTTGGTTAGCACATTTGTCTTTCTCTAAGCAAACATAGCATGGACCCCAGAATAAAAATACATATGCAGTTATTGAAAGAATTGAGCTGTATCCATTACTCCTGACTGGAGAGACTAAACTGAAAGTATCCCAAATCAGTTCACATTGCGCATAACATCATGTTATCTACTTATTTCCTTGGGATGGGTGGATTATGAGTTAAAGTTGTAACCTGGAGGTGGGGAAAGGCAGTGATTTATCTCTTACAAGGCTAGAAAGCGGAACAAGATTCTCCCTTTCTGAAAATTAAAGAGAAAGAAAACATGCTTCCAATTGAGGAACAGTGAAAGGGACATGACTTTGTGAAAATATCTAGGTAAGTGTCAACAGCTGTATTTCTTAGCCCTCCCCATATAAGATGAAATGGTTCCAGTGAGAAAATCCTCACTCCCTCCTCCCCCCCCCCACCTCTTTTTTGTTTTTTAAACAAAGAATGGATGATTTACAACATGGGCATGAGCATATACAGCTTTCTTGTACCTATAGATTCATATATATGAGATTTTTTTTAAAAATCATAGGTAGATC
Source organism: Climacteris rufus (assembly GCA_013398175.1). Taxonomy (NCBI): domain Eukaryota; kingdom Metazoa; phylum Chordata; class Aves; order Passeriformes; family Climacteridae; genus Climacteris; species Climacteris rufus. The sequence goes on along the minus strand of VZRZ01007527.1, from coordinate 155,843 downwards.
ATACGTTACTGCAGATTTTCCATTATTAAAGTGTTAATGCATTCCAAAGGACAAAAAGCAACATCAAGAGGGAAACATATGTTTTTATTTGGAGAAAATGGCTGAATCTGAATCTGCGCCATATCTAGACATCTATACACATTCCTGCAACACAGCAAATTCATGAGGGGAGAGAAAATAAAATATCCATGCATTTCTACAGCTTTCCATTGCTTTGGAGATATTTATTTATGAAAATCACAGGTAGTCATTATTTATAGTCCTGATCTTTTTGTTCTTTTTTTTTTCTACTAAAACAAAGATGAAATTGGAATTGATTTTTTGAGGGACATTTATACTGAAAGCAGGATCATTTTGTATTTTCGCAAGTTGAAGTCTGTATTCATTACTAGGAAAAAATGAAAGAACAGCAAGCTAAAGTATTTTCATTTGTGGCCCATATTTATTTTATAGGAGGCTTGTCACGGCACCATTGCATAAAAATGGAATTTAAACTATGCTTGCACAATAAAATAAATTTCAATGCACTATATTCATACACATTGAAATGATACACTGGATATATATTTTTCTTATGCATGTACGTATGTAAACACACATTCATGTAGAGAGGGTTTTTTGCTTGGTTAGCTGTAGAGTTCGTGTTTAAGCAAGCGCACCTAATAATCACAGCCTTCCATTAAGGATATATGCATATATAATATTTATATGCAGATGTGTATGCTTGCCACCATGCATCTACAAGCATGTTTGTGAGTACTGTTTTCATTTTTTCATTCCAGTGCTGTCCACATTAAAATAACTGTGAATTTCATCTGCTGTGCATTATAGAACAAATACACTGCAGTCTATCTAACCTGTGAAAGCTGCAAGACCAGCATCTTTTCAGTCATTGAGAAATGGGGAACAATAATTAAAAAGTAGAATGTGAAGGCCTGTTGTGGCAGTGAAAAGGTGAGCCAGGGCATCAAGGCCTTGTTTAGTGAGAGAGGTCAGGCACTGGATAGCAGTCAAACACCTCAGAAAGACTATAGGTTATTTTTTGCTTTATTGTATGGCCTTCTACAGCTGAACCAATAATATGTTCAATCTTAAGTGGGTTATAAGAGAAAACCTAACTAGCTAGGTAAGCAAATATTTTCCCTTAAGTCACTTTCATGTTTATTAACATAGATTTTAATTTTTTCATTAACATGCCCATCTATCTGTGTGTGTTATGTTTAAAATGCACATTGTAAGAGCAAGTACGTCTGAAAAATATTTGGTAAAGCAGATACAGCCATATAATTTTATTTTTGGTAGGCTTTAAACATTGTAGGTCATTTAAAATTGCCACACTGCTAATATCCTAAAATACCTCACAGCGCTCCGGACTGTGCCTTTCTGAAAGCAGATAAGCAAGTCAGTCAGTATCAGTATTCCAAAATACCAAAACATACCAACAACAAAACAGATAGAGTAACACTTAAACGATGTCCCTTTAGGCATTTCTTTCAATGCACTTCAGCTGACTCCACTTTTATACAGCTTATAGGATTTACTATAGCAACCTAACCCCCCCTCTCCAAAAAAAAGTCTAGCTGCCCCTTCTTTGTGACTTAAATCAAACCAATAGAGCCCTCTATTGGTAAAAACCCAAACAGCTCCTGAAGATTCTTTGGAATAGGGAGGCAGTACTTGTAGCCTGTGCCCTCATGTTCCAGCTGAAGTCAATGGCAGATGTTTTTGGACTTAGACAGCATTAGCAAAAGGCTCTGAGAGAAAAGGTCTGTCTTATTCCCCAAGTATGAAATTTCATTTTTCTTCTTATTGCAACTGCCCTACACAAGTGTTAATTGTGAAATTTGAGCACAATATCACCACGTAAACCCATAACATGTCTAAGAACACTTTGTTCTCCTCAAAAACATTTCAGTTTCTGGAAAGAATGCAAATGTATTACACCTGGACCTGATTCAATATTTCTGCTTTGATAAGTACAGGATTTTGACTTGACTCTCAGAAGCTTTTGGGGACATTATCTTCTGTGCAGTCCTACAAATTAATTAAGGCCTTGGGTACATTATTATTAAGGGGCCTAAGGCCAAGTCACCTCAGCAACCTAAAACTCCATTACTTTTCTCATTAGTAGATGAGCTGGTGTATCAGGAATGGAAGTTATTTCTGCAAAGAAATGTAAGAAGCTAAAACCAGACAGTCTTTACTGAGAAGGATGGTTGGGGAGTTCAGAGACATTTTTCTCAGTTCAGACAGCCAGTGTTGAAAACAAACATTGATTAGTCCTTATTATGTGTCCATAATTTATATGTCACAGCCCAAATCTGACAACCCAATTCATGACAAAACTGCTGCTTGTAGCCACATGGATCCAAGTACTTAAGGCACTGTTGACTTCATGGACCTCTTCTTGGGGCAGACCAGAGGCAGGACATATGTCTGGGGTTTTGATGAGGCAATAATCCATATCTTGGCTTCAATATACTGGGATTTCATGACCCCCTTACCTATTTATGTACTTACATAGAATTATTAGTATTAACATTTTGTGATTAAGGGGTTTCATTTGCTGCTTAATTATTCAGGAAAGGCATTGGACTATCCAAAGTAGAAAATTATAATTTCTATTTTGCATACAAAGAACCAAAGCAAAAAAGCGGATCTAGGCTGTCACCAAAGTGGACTGTGAGTCCATAACTTGACAAAACCTGTCCTCCAGCCATTGCAAATGAGACCTGGTAGGAGTACATGTTTTTCCCCAGAGCTTGCATGGAAGGAGGTTGGTGCACACAAAGGACTAACCCAGATGTAGAGATGAGGCATGACCACATCCAGCACACAAGCTAAAATTCTTGGAGCCTTCCTGGGTCTCACAGATCAGATGTAGTCTAAGGTCAAGGACACAAGGGATGCCAGTAGCTGATGCAGGTCCTGAAAACAGGCAAAGAAGTCTGTGCTTTCAACTGTTTGGCAGCCCACATGGCCTCTGGCTCCTTCTGCCAGTCCCACATGTTCTAGTCATGTTCTCACTGACTCCACAGCCTTTCTGAAAGTCAACATCAATTTTTCCAGCTGTCCATGAGGTTGATCTGATACATGGAGGTTGGTCCTAGACCTGCGCTAGGGCTGCACAGGAAATATTAAACCAGCAGCAACCTCATCCATCTTCATGTCTGTGTGAGTCATTCCTTCCTCCTTTCATGTCACTCATGCATTTGTGGGAACATTTGCTCTACCCTTAAGGTCAGACCACGGTCTCTCACCTGTTTTCTCCATGTCTGTTACTTTTACTCTTCTTTCTGTGAGCAAGAAGGGAAAAAAAATAAAAAAATTGTATGAACAATTCTAAGTGTATAAAGTATGTGCAACCATCTCATTTTTCTAAAGGTGCAGCAGCTTCCTTTATTTTTTTTAATATGTGAATTATATTGAGCAGCAAGAATTAAAACAAGCTGTGGATGCTCAGTATACTAAAATGCGCACAAATAATGCCTCCTTTCAAGTTTGAGTTGTTGCATTTCCAATGTCTTCCAATCACCGTTTTGTGTGACACAAAGATAAACTAGTTTGGGAAGGTGCATGGGAGCCCATGGGGTCTACCAGAAAAGGTGACAATGTCAAAACATGAAAAGTCCTTCACTGGACATTTTCTGCCCTTCTTCCCTAATAATTTATCAACATCCTTGTGTGTTCTGCATAACAGACATCTCTGTAAAACTGTGTGACTCGGAGTTATTTAAATCCTGGTTTGGAAAGACAAGGCACAGGTATACTTCTGTCTGAGTACTTGGATATCTCTGTAAGCATTACATGAGAAAGTACAAGGGGAGAGGTAGAAGAGAAAAAAGTCCTCCTCCACTCTGCTTGGCAGCACAATGGATGAAACCAAAAAGGGAAAAAGAACAGGAGCCAAACTGATGTGTATCATTAAATTTTTTTCTCTTTCTTTTAGATACTATATATTGATTTTCCTTTTTACATTTGCCAGACAACATAATCGCCTTTAAAACATCTAAAAGATGTTTTGGAGAAGTGATTTTTTTTTTTTAAAATTCACAAGCACCCCTTCTTTAACTAGGCAAAAAAGTATAATTTTTAATGAAGAAGAAATTACTTTCGAAAAATTGTGTCACTCCACGATTAAACAGAAGAAAATGCCACTGTGTTAAAAACAGCTTGCCTCACACCCTGAAGCTCTTGATGCTATAAATAGAGGAGGCTGGCAGCCTCCAGCTCGCCATCTTCCACTGCTCTGACACGCTGTAGTGCTAGCAAGGGATGCGATTGCTGCGTTCACCTGAGGAGAGAGTATTCTGGTGTCTTGTCAGTGTCTACTGAGAAAGGGCTTCCAGTTGGCTGATTTCTACCCTGTTAGGAAAATTACAGCTGTCCTTGTTAAATCTCTTTCCTTCTTTTTCTCCCAGAGTGGCACAGGTAACAATTTTGAATGGATACAGTGTGGGTGTGACTGCTAAAGAAATGCAATAACAATGACATTAAAGGGAATGTAATTTCATATCCAGTCTTACAGGGGAAAAATAACAGAAATAAAAATAAATTAATGCAAACACTGCATGTAACAGCAGATCTGTAATGCACTTGAAAAGTAATTTTTAAAAATGATTGCAGGACACAACCTTACAGAGGAAGATATGAAAATTATTCTGAAATTGTTTGACTGTGTGTAGAACTGACAAACTTATTTTTAACCTGTGGAAAAGAAAAGCAATGTGAAACACACATTGTCCCAGGATAAAATGAAAGGTGTTGCCAGGTCCCCACCCCCCAAAATGTTGTGGAACAAATAAAGGTTAAATCAAGTCACCTGGATGTGATGTGTGCTCAGATCTCGCCTCTCTCTGAGCAAAGGAAGGCTCATGCGCTTCAGCAGACACGACCCTTGCGCTCAGACATTGCCAGCAGGGTGCCGAGAACTGGGACAAGGATGGGGCTAGCAAGAGGCATCGCTAACACCCCCCCAAGGGATGGGCAGAAAGGTTCTCACAGCAGAGCCTGTCACACCTCTTTCTGAGGCAGCCCTGACCCCTGCCATCACTCCACTTGCTCCCAAGAGGTTACAGTGCTGCTCCCTTGCCCTACTCTTCCACTTTTTGTCTCCCAGGCAGGGGTATAACCAGCCTCAGAAGGATTAGTCTCCTCAGTGTCAAAAAAATCCAGGAAGAGTCAGAGCTTCAGTGAACAATTTGCTAAGAGCACAAGAAAATTCTCTTTACTAAGTGCAGTGACAATGCATTGGGCAGAGGCAGCAAGGGCTGAGCTGCAGTTTTCTTATTTGTGACAGCACAGCAGCAGCAATTCAGCTCAGCCCCTCTGCACCTCCCTACAGTGTTCCCTGTCAGGGTCATGCTGCAAAATATGGCTGCTTCCAAGAGAGGAAAGGGGCAGGCAGGAAACCACAACCGAATTGCTCACGGATCCCAGAGGGTTTATAATTGCCTGTTGGTAGATAGGTTCTTCCACGGTGTGCATGTTGCTTAAAGGTCAATGCACATTGTCCTTAAAATTTCAGGGCACATTTGTGCTCTACTGCATGATTTTTATTTTCCTTAGAAACTGGTACAGGGGGAGTAGAGCTGATTTTAGGCTCTAGAAGCAGTGCCCACACCAGAAATGCTTCCTATTTTTTCTCTCAGAACAGATAATTTTCATTTCCGGTCTCCCCAAACTTTGGGGAACCTTCTGGTCAGCTTTGATGAGAAGATACCAAGCTGGAAATTTTCCCCTGCTGCTTTCACTGGTTTAGATGGAAATCAACATTGTTTTAACATGTTCAGGAGGTTAATATACTACACTGAGAAGTTGAGGAGGAAAGAGAAGGGCAATGACCAATTCACCTGCCAGCTTAATAGCCTGTTTGGATAAGGCTAAAAGCAAACTGTGGTTTTGAATGTAAGCAGCTATGTCCTCAGAGTTAGAGATGTTATTACATACTTGTGATCAATATACGCTGCAAAGCAATGTCACTTTCTTTCCGCTTTATCCTCTGAAAGGTGTATGTCTCCAAAACAGTAAACTAAGTCATAATATTGATAATTACAGGTTCTGAATTATTTACCTAACATGGCTACAAACTTGTGTGTGTCATGAAGCCTAAAATTCAAATTATCAAAAAGTAAAACATTCAGAAAAAAGGCAAATTAAATGTGATCACAACAGATAGCCCTGAATCAGAGCTTATGGCAAATACAAATTGAAATTACCTTGAAGTTTGGAAAGTGTAGCAGTCTGTATTCCCTATTTAAACAAAACTATTCCATAGGACTTCATGGCTCACAAAGTATTTTGACAAATGGCTCTGAACACTCTCACCTTCTAATTGTCCATGGAAACTATGCATATTTAGCCATTAACATAGCCAGAGCTGAGAATAATTGTATTGATTCAAAAAGAATTGACATTCATATCAATATTCTTATTTTAAATAATCTATTGTTCATTGAAGATGAGACAAAGAAAACCTAGCAGAGACACCAATGGTTTCTTTGTATTATCGTTGATGATCTCATTCTAACCACCTCTTTCTTTCCTTTATTTCCATAAACCTGTCCTTTTTTCCTGCTTCCAGCTCTTCCTCAGAAAACACCACATATTCCAGCATTCTGCAGTTTTTCTACTTCTTCGTGAGGAGCACAAACCATTTATCCCCATTAGCTGTTTGTGCAGTTCCCTTCAGCAAGGTTCAGACAGACTGAAAGGCTCCAAATCCCAGTGCCAATTCATTAAGTTTTCCAGTGCCAATTTCTTTCTGTCTCTAACTTTGCTACTCTCTTTGGTACTGGTCTGTAATTTTATGGCCACATACAGGGCCAGATCTGGAAGAAGTATGAAACTGAAAAAGTAGATCCACACAACATAAAGAGTATCTATAAAGGTATAATGTTTCAAACTACTTAGACTAGTTTCTGGTATGTAAAATGTGTTCTTTTTTTAAGACAGTGTTTTGAAAAATTAAAGCTATTACTATGTGACTACTTATATCACATTCTTATAAAATTCAATTGTCATTTGTAAAATCATATTTACCCTCTTTTGTTTTATGCTGTCAAGGAGACTTAGGTAAAAGCTGCAGTGCTTTAAATTCCAGCTTTTAGTTTGGGAAAATACCAGCAAAAAGACAAACAAGGTTCAGTAAGACTGCAGATATAAGTGTCTGGAGCGCCCAGGTGAGCAGTGCTGCTCCATCTGCACTCTGCTCTCTGTGCCAGGCTGCTTGGCAGGGGAAAGGAATGGACAGGACCCTGCTGTCCAAGCATTGCAGAAGACATGAATCTTGTCAATTTTGGATTGAATTCCCTGCCAGTTATCAAGCAAGCAGCCAGCAAACTGCAGCATAGCACACAGCAATGTGCACACCAGAGTTTCTGTGCCTCACTGCCCTCCCCTGGATGGCGTTTGTTAAGGCATTTCTGTGGGCTCCCTGTCTCCAGGTACTGCAGACACCATCACCATCATCAATTCACAAGGCTGCTATTTACACCAGCAGAAACACAAGCCTGTGTTTACATACAACATTTCTTGGAGCAGCTTTAATGTGTGACTCAAAATCTCTTTCTCTGGACAAGCTTATAGGAACTATAACTGCAAGTGTGCAGGTTCTTTGGATTTCTATTACTTTAAGGTGCTGGATTCTAGCGTTGTCAATTGTATTCTCAAGGGTTTGAATCACTTCCAAGAGATTTTATCACTGTACACTTCACATTAGGAAGGACTGCAGTCATATTCAAAGCATACTGTGGTGATTAACAGGAAAAAAAAACCAAACGAAAAAATATATTTCTTTGTTACCAAGAAGAACTTTTTTTCCTGGTTTAAATTCATATTTGGCAGCTAGTAAAGACATGTTATTTGCTTTTCTCTTAAAATTCTTCATTTAAGCATCCTGATTCCCTGAAGTGTCTCCCTCACTTTTCTCCTTTAATTTTCTTATATTCCTTCTTCAGTTCTGTTCTATTCTTCATCTTATCCACAGCAATTTCTTCCAGTCAGCATATGAATCAATAGCTATAGCTAGAGTCTCTCGCAATGACACAGAAATTTATTTAAAGGGGAGAAAAAAAAAAGAGAAAATATCTTACTAAAGATAAAATATTTTACTGAAACATTCACTGCAATTTACAGATTATATTAATCCAGTTTCATCAATTTGCATGCCTTGCCCACAGGCATGAGAGTTTACACCTAAATTTACCTTAATGTGGAGAAAACCAGAGGGCTGAACTGTAACACTTTTACAATCTCTAAAGAGGCCTGATTAGAACAGTCACAAACAGTACGGATACTCTGGGGGCCTCCATAAGGTCCTGTGAGAAACTTAGATGTGCTCACAAATCTGACCAGAAGTTGCTCCTCTCCTCTCAGGTTAATTTAGCCAGGCTCTGAGATGATCTCCAGAGCTGCTATCAAAGCGGCCAGGGATTAGGTAATCCAGGCCTCAGTAATCCTGCAACTCTTCCAGAAAGGTGATCCCTGGCAGCTCAGCAGCAGAAACTGCTGACAACTCATCACCCTTATGTCTTGCCTTTCTCCCTGGCTCCAGACAGGACACTGTAACTTCTTCATAAAAGAAACAGTGTCTTCAAGGTCTTGTATCAGAATGACACAGGCTACTTGAAGTCTCTAGTGCATGCCCATATTTGAGGAGTTTACCAGCGTGTTGTTTGTTGGCTGAGCTGCTGTAATCACTGGTAGGAGGCTGTGGGTGTACTGTTAGCCCATCCCAGGTGTAAAGTAAGGTGACTTAATTGAACTTTCATTTTAAAGTTAATTGAAAGAGGTTAATGCTAAACCATATTAACTCACAACTGGAACAAGCCAAGAATGGAAAATTACTATAGCTCAGCAGATGGGCAACAGCTTAGTAAACCCTCTTAATTTAATTTTGTTCTCAAATCTCTCTGGCCCAATGAGTATCATAACTTCACACAGCAGCTATCTGCCACCAGACCAAGGAAACCCCTGTGATGGTAAAATTTTTAGGGTTGAAAGTTGAACCATTAATGGTTTACACATTTGTAATTTGTTCCTACAGGACTCTAGAACAGCACAACCATCTCAAAACAGTCACTTAAAACTGTGCCAGAAACTGATAAGAAAAGTAGATCTCAGACACCACTCCCAGCCCTATTAAAAAAAATTTACTTTGAGGCCTTGAGCACTTTTACTTTTTTTCCTGGGAGAACTAGTGACATGACTCAATGAAGAAACATGACCATTTCTGGGAAAGATCCATTTGCTACCTTTTCGTTGGAGTTTGAAGCTATTTTATTATGGTGCTGCAATGTGAGCAATCATTTAATTTCTGTGCTTTTGTCCTGTACTCACATGGAACATCAAAGCAAGCTTAATGTTATTTGAAAGATCATAATCTAAACTAGGAGATTTAAAATGATGCCCAAGTCGACCTCATATGCCAAGCAGATAGGGAGAAATTGTGATTTAATCAGCTGGCAGATTTTTAAAATATTTGTTCAGCATCTTTTGTCTCCTAATCAAATTTACCAGTAGCAGGGGAATTAAAATAAAAACTGTACAGATATATATCTCGCTTATCCATATTTTTCTGAAAAAGGACACTGATAGCAGAGATGTTGTGAAAACTCAAAAGAATATTAAGGAAATTAAAAAAAAAGCAAAATTAAACTAAAACCCTACTATCATAATGCAGGTACTGAGGTACCAACATCACTGTGTGAGCCAAATGGTTTTGTTGGCACACAGCCATATCAGAGCTCCTCCCAGAAGAGAGGGCATCCTAACTCAAGAAACAGTTCAGGGAAAGTCAGGCTTGTTTATGCTGTTTCTGTCTTCCTCTGAGAGAAACTGCAGTGCACCATTAGGACCATCAGCAGGGGTTGGGCTGTGTGCCTTCTTTCTACCAACAGTAGACAGATGTGTCTCTTTTGTTCACTCACTTTCCTCAGTCTGTCATTTTTCCCAGGGACCATGACCATTTGCAGCAGCCTGACACGAAGGTCACACAAGGAAATAGAGCTGTGCATTTGAATTTTGGTTTTAATTGTGTCTCATTAGGAACTGCAGAGTGTTGGTGGTTTTTGCCTGTTAAGTTCTGGTGAGTGAAATCATCCCAATTGAAAATACATACACAAAACTTGGTTTTTTACTCAAAAACTGGTACTGGGGAAGCCTTTATCTCTACAATGCTGTTGGAAAAGTTGTGTGCAAGCTGGAAAACACTACTGCTTCTAACTCATAGCTGCTCTTTCAGTCCTGGGATAAACACAGGAGGGAAGAAACACAAAGACTTCTACTGCATTCTCAAGATCCATAAACTCACTGTCTGATAATGTAGAGAGAGGGCAAGTTTGACAAGCATGTTTTCAGACAGAAAGCAATGCAGGCTTCAAAGAGCTTACAATATTTTTTAATTAATAAGGGATCAATAGGAGCCAATTAAATCATGGCCATTCCAAATAGCGAAGATTGCTTTGCTGTTTTTCCTGTGCTGCTGCACAGTAGAGTCTTAAATGTGCCAGTTCCTCCAAAAAAACTAGTTCTCTGCGCCTTTACAAATTACTTTGCTTTTCACAGTCATAATTAAGTGACAGTTAAGAAGAAAGGAAAGTTGTTATTTTTCAAAGTTTAAGCTTTAGTTATCTGGGAAGTTTTCGTCATTGGCCTTTATAAGGGTGCAGGGATTTAACACTTCAAAACATTTTTTGCTCACTACCCATAAATATGTAGTCTAGTTTATTGACACTCAAATAACTTGATGCCTTTCTCATGTCATATTCAGAAGACAGGAAGTTTAGGAAAAAAATAATCTGTGTAGCTCCAGGTTATATGGTCTGCTCCAGCATATCAATACTCTTGAAACAGTAATCTATAGTATATTCTATCAGTCAAATCAATGCCCCCACCTTTCCCAGGCAGAGGCAAGCCTTACCTGAATTCCTAAAAGGAGAGCTTTCACTCATGCTACCTTCAAATAAACAAATTCAGCCAATTCATTTTAATTACCTTGGAGTGACCAGCTATGCATGTCAATACTGAAACCAGACTATTCTTCATTGCTGGAGGTACATTTTGAAGCCACTCTCATTCTTTGACCAAAGGGCTGTAACAGACACTGCCTCCAATCCCATCTTTCAGCCTGGGAGTTTAGGAGCTACCCTTCTTTCCTCTACACATTCTTTTTGCCAACCCTGCATCACAGCTGCCTTCTAGTCATATTCTCCCATTCTCTGGAGAAAGCAATGCTTTTGCACTCCAGTTCTTATTAATAGTTAATAAAGGGAAAATCAGGCTACTTTCCCAGGTTTTTGTTGACATACTACTGGGTTCACCACTTCTCTTGGTCAGCCAAAATAATTGTGTTTTGCCAGTCTTGTGTTCTTATTTATAATATGGAGGGCTTTCATTTTAAAATATGGGTCACATGGGAGTGCTGTCTATTTCTCAACATTTTGTAAAATGATGAACTCCTCTGCATTAACATAGTTAATCTGTCTCAACTGTTAATTTGTCTCAACTGTTGAGACAAAACAATTACAAGCTTAATCTGTGATGCACATTAGAAAGGGGTTTATAAAAAAAGAGGGGAGTTTTAGATTCCATGTTCATTTTGCTCTGCTTTGCCTCAGAAAGTGCCATCTGAGAAAATCAGCAGAGATTGTTGTTGACTTCATTACATGTCCGCTAATTTCAGAGATACTTGCTGAGAATGTCCCTGGCTTTAACTGCCATCTCAATTTACATAATTTTGCTGCTTTAACACCTTAACATATACTAATTAGTAGGCTTGGCCTACGCTTTTGTATTTCACTGGTCTACTTAAGAAGGTGGACATACTACATGGTAACGATTATTTTTTCTGGTGCCCCATTCCCCTAGGGCACAGGGCATCGTCATGTGTGTGGGCACATTAGAAAGCTGACTCACATGCTTCAACCTTTCTATTCCTCATTTGTTTTCCCTCAGGAAGCCCTAGTAACTTCACATGATTTCTTATCTTCTATTCTTAGGATCCTTTATGTGAGGAAAACCATCAGTATCAAGAAGCAGGTATCTCCTAAATTACCTAATAACCACAACTATCACATTTCTTTGCTGTTTCAGTAAAAGTAGAGAGGAAAGAGAACTATGCCAACTTGACTAATATTCACAGTAAATGTCTTTTTAAAAAAGTACAAGTCTCCTTACTGTGGAATTTTTTTAAAGTCTGCTGTCAGGCTGGCAGTGGAAAAAGTCCTTCTCACTCTCTCAGTTGCATGCTCACAGTCCCAGAGGATGAGGTCACTAAGCTGTATGTGTTTTGCCACTTTAGGCCTCCACTTTTGGATCTTATCTTTACCAGAATCATTTATAGATGGAAAACTAGTCACTTTACTGCTAAAAAAAAAGTAGTATCAATGAGATTTTAAAAGGATGACAGAGTGAAAAGACTAAACCTTCTGAAAAGACCCATGAACATTCTTAGATGTAGCTTTTGTATGTTGCTTTTTTTACACTCCTGAAAGGATTAAGATTTCACATGTGAGTTTTTTGTGTCTTTCGACTGGGAAACACTTGACAAAATATTTTTTCCTGACTCTTAATTTTCCTTCTTGATTATATTAACTTCTTAATTTTCCTTCTTGATTATACGAACTCTGCAACAAACCGGCTTGGCTGCTGAAATGTGCACCACTTTGATGGTTGTGACAAGAACTTGGTGGAGGGTTTTATTAATTGTAACACAAAACGACCTAAAGGAACCAGTGCAATTTCCCACTGTTATTTTTGTGCTATGCTTTTTAAATCTACTCCTTAGAAAAATAAAAAAGCTCTTTGTGAGAGGGATTATCTCCATTATAAGGCTTAGCAGTGAAGTAGTTAACCGTGTTGATTTCTACAGTGCTATATTTAAGTTTCAGAGTTAACATCCCTCTGAAACAAATAGAGCTGATTATTCTTTTTAGAACAAATTTTCCTTGTTCTTCAGACTGAGGTATTGTCTACATTAAGAACATTTGCACCATTATAACTACCCTAATTTTAGTCACATCAATCCCACTCCTTGATGTAGACGAATTATACGTAACCACATCAGATAAAGCATTATTTTATGGCCATGCAGTCTGCTCATATTAGGCATTTTCAACAAAGAACAATCGAGTCCCATTAGTGCAAGGTTTCCCAAATGGGGAAAGATGATATTAATCACTTTGCACTAGCTTTGCACAAAAAAAAAAAAAAGTAAAAAAAAAAAGAAAAGAAGTTAAAATGTTTTCTAAAGAAAGGGAAATAATAATTTGAAAGAACCAAAACCACATAAAACTCTGTACCTGTCTGGGGCAGACCCAGCCCAAGACTCCAAGGAGAGTAAGTTCCTGCTGCAAAGGGCGCTATGTTTAATAGATGTGGGTGCATGGTCAAAGGCTGAGGATACCAACTTTCAGAGCAGAATACTGAAAATGCAAACCACTGCCTTCCACATCACCAGCCTCATGCTAAAGAGGCTTATGTTCCCCTGAGAAGGAACAGATATTTCTGTTTGCATACTACCTAACACAGGAGGGTCAGCTATCACAATATAAATATTTAATCCTAATAACTAGGGAGGCAATATCAAAGGGATATGTTAACATGATGCCTCTCCAAAGCTCATAGTGAATAAGCAACCACTCTGTTTTCTTTTTTAAGAGGTAGCAGAACAGGAGTTGGACTTTCAAAATATAGGATCAAAAGTTGACCAAACCCTAGATTTCCATGCCCATTTATGCTGTAGCTAAAGAGCCCATATTTTTAGAATAAAGCATAACACACAGAATTTTATCAATCTAAGAAGTCAGAAAATGAAAGAGGGGCTGGCAGCATCAGAAATGGGGCTTTGCCTTTCTCTCCCTCCCCTTTCCCTCTCTGGAACACAACATATCAGGAACAAAAATAAATAAATCCTCAGTTGTCTTGCTGTGCCCAATTAGTATTCCATCCATGAACTGTCCCATCAGGGAAAAATGCCTCCCTCACACACGTGTTCAGGATAGCACTGATGGATCTGAGGGCCTCTCCAAACACAGTGACCATCTGCTAGGCAAAACATAGGGGTCTGACAAGCAGGAGCCATTCAGCCCTGTTGTTGGGCCACATTATTACATATTTGACAAGGGTAATGAGAGGCTGTCATTAACCTTACATGACAGTCTCCACAATGACACACACTAAAGCAAGAACAAAGAGCAGAACTCAGTAAAAAGGCACCTACTTCTCATTTAACCCCGAAATTGTCAGACACCATTATTGCTAATGGAGGCTGGCGGTCCTGGGGTTAATTTCCATCTCTGTGCTCTACTTGTTCTCTTTTTGAAATGTACTCCTCACATGGTTCAGGAAGCAGTTTTATCAAGGCTATTGGGAAGGCAATGCATTATTTATCATAACACACTGAGATGTAAGAACAGAGAGGGTCTCCTGGAGGAATGAACGAACAGACATATTTCATGAATCCTTCTGATGGTCTTAAAAAAAAAAATAATTCTGAGCTCAGTCTCTGATATTTAAGGTTATCATTGCCTAAGTGTGACATTTCTCTCATCTGCATTTCCTGCCAGGTTTCTGTCAAGCTTGAAATCACAAGACTGTTTTTCCTGGTGACCTTGTCACAGTCACCTGGCTTTATAATCACAGGGAAATCCCATAGAGAAAGTTAATCGGTCGTCTGACTTTTAGTTGAACAACAGATGTAGGGTGAGACAGCAGTTACAATTTCAGGAAATAAAAGGTCATCTGAATATAAAATCTCTGTCTCAGGTGCAATGATATGGGTTACAGTGTTCCAGCAAGTTATGAAGATCTCCTAATAGAGCCGCTTGCCTCCTCAGCAAGCCAAGGAACACATCTACTTCCATAGTGACCTGAAGGCTTAACCTGGGACAGGGAGCTCTGGGAATGAATGCAAGCAGTTGTTCGGATGCTCTGGCATATTAAGGACAAACGATAGAAGTGAAAGGGAAGATTATATCTCACTGCAGGAGACTCAGAGCCGGTACAGCTGGGCGTGAGCTCACAGGAGTCACAAGGTTTGGGAACAGCTCGAGCCAATGAGAAAATAGGACATCAGGTGGCGGGTAGCTGCAGCACAAGGATGCTCAGAGCCATCGGGGGGAGGGGATGCCATCTCTGTGGAGAAGCTCTCTATAAATAGCATACAAAAAGCAAATCATTTTCTTTCCACACAAAGAAGCAAATGCAGCGGCATGAAGCTACCCTTCCAGAGACACTGGCTTGGAGGTTGAAAAAGAAGATGTATGAACACAACAAAATATTTCCATGTAAAAGTGGAAGGTAAAAACTCTCATTAGGAAACAAACTATCCAAGAAGTGAGTCCAAGCAAGACTGTATTTTATTAAAAAAGTATAATATGCAGTACAAGCACCTTTCAGATTGATTGCTTTTCCAAATTTATTGTAGTGACCTTTACAGAGTTGGATGCCAACACCATGTGCTTTCTTTTCTGCTCTCTCACTGGAGAATGTCTTCTTTCCAAGCCACCCACAGAGGAGTCGGATGTAAAATTAAATAAGTCTTGTTGCCATTGAATCAAACCTCTTTTGTTACCTAGCTATCCAGAATTCATTTTCCATTAACAGCTGCATGATCAAACAGTTGTTTTACAACTATTCTCAAAGAGCTACTGTAAGGAAGGCAGAATACATGGAAACTGAGTTCTGCTTTGAAATTACAAAAATGCCAGTGAAGCATTTTTCCTCCTCTATCCAGCCCAGTGTACAGCTACTGGCATTCAATGAGCAGTGGAAATACCCAGTCCACTTGTCTCTTTACCATGGGATAAGTCTAACCAGTTAGTATTCCTCCCCAAGAGATCTTCTTTCTCTAGCTAGCACAGGACTCCATTCATTAATTTCCTCAATAAAGGTGCGTGTCAAACCACTAAGGATGACTGAAGCAGTTGTGCTGCAGTACCATCAATATATGGATTGTACACTGTTCTCTGTCTTTCCATTTCTCTCCTTCCCTGCCTCCAGCCCTTACCCACCTCCATCCACTCCCTCTTGCTATTTTCTTTGTTCTTAGCCTAAAAAATTCTTGTCTTAACTGAAGAGAGTAATATGGAAGTCTACCTTCATCATGTGATTTTTAATAGATCAGTATGATCTCTAATAATGACTGTAAAACAATATGTTTTAGAACCCATTGATAGCAGCCTTAACAAGTATGACTGCTTATCTCTAGCACACACACTGAGAATGAAGCCAAATTGACCCTGACTAGGATTTGTTAGGCTAAGACTGGTGGAGATCCTCACCTCTGCTTAGTTCAGGCTCTGATCATATGCCTATGAACAATGGGAAATGGCAGTGATTTGAAAGACAGTAATTTCTTGCTAGTTTTTCTGAATATTTTATGGGCCCACCTTAAAGTAGGCAAAAATTATTTACGAATGTAGAAATATCATCACTCCTAAGGAAATCTTCAAATGGAGTATATGCATAATATTCTAGTGGCTTTTATTTCTGTAGAGAATTGGAAGAGTCTGTCTTATCAAGATCCCTCAGGACAACAAAAAAAGATTTGATACATCTTTCCTTAAAGGGAATTTTAAGAGGGTTTTTTAACTCTAATTAACCAAGCTACTTGGGAATTCTAAGAAATAGTATTCCATACTCATACATGAAAAATACAGAATAATTTTCAAACAAAACAAAGTTGGTTTCCTGTTTTAAGCACAAAATTCAGACTTTACAAAAGACCAGATTTGATGGCTCCATATAAATATACAGTGAGTTCCCTCAACATGTCCAACATTTATCCTTTTATGAACAGGTCATCACATTTACCTATACGAACTATTTCCTTATGAATTCAATTATTTACGGGCCACTGTCCTTGTGAGGCTAGATAAATCTATTATATTTTCATTTGATATGATAGTTGTCAACTAAACATTCATACTATTAATTTCCAGAATTGCTCCTTATTTTCTTTCTCTGAAGCTGAGACTTGTTTCTCTTTCACTCCAGTATTTTGTCAGTTACCCCATTTTGTATAACTTTTCAAGAGGTACACATAAAGTCTAAGATTCTTCCTGTGTTATGATAGTAAAGAAAGATCATCATTATATAAATGGTAAAACTGCACTGCTCTACAGTCACTTTACATTTTCTAAAAGCTACAATTAAATTGCTACAAAGTCAGGGAAATAATCATAGAATCATTGAATGGTTTGGGAAGGGATCTTAAAGATCACCTAGTTCCAACCCTCCTGCCATGGGCAGACTCCTCACACTAGACCAGGTTGCTCAATAATACCTAATACTGAAAAGTAGCTGGAAAACAAATGAGGAATACTAATAGAATGTACCTCTGTTGTATTTTGCATAACATCCAAGAACAAAAATTATTTTTATCACTTGCCCAAGTCACCTGTACATGCCCAACCATGGACCTAGATATATTGTGTAGTTGACTGCATATAAAATAGATGTGAGTGAAAGATTTACAGTATAACCATGTCTTGTGGTTTTCAAAGAAAGAGAAAAGGTAAAAAGGATGGGAAAGTAGAAACAATTATCAATGTGAGCAGAAATATGTGCTATCCCAGGAAAAAAAAAGGAATTTTCAATCTTTGTAATACAGAACCATATAAAATGGTTCACATTTTAATCAGGAGAGAGTTCATTCTACATCCTTGGCATATCCTGGCAAATTGTGCAAGTATGATGTTCTGCCTTTAAATTAGCTGCAAACACTATCACATGAGTCAGACTAAACTACATTTAATCAGATGCCTGATGAATTATGAATGGGTCTACCAAGCAATTGGACCATTAAGCATTAGATGAGACATAACTGCCCCAGATGCTTCACCTAGGGTAAACTCAAGAATTTGTATTCCAACTTTCTAAAAGTTGAAAACCTTAACAACCAAGATTTGTTGATAGCTCATGAGACTCCAGGACTGGAAATTTGCTTGCATAAAGTTAAGACAGGAATTACAGACTTGTAAAATATATTTTTAAAAAAAGGTATATATGAAGAAATACACATTTTCTATCACCTGAGAAAAATAACTTGACTGCAATCTGAGTAACAGAGTTCCAATGAAATAAGTGAAGCAGGTAATCACGTGAGCTAGAAGTTGCCTCTCTGAGGAAATGGTGGACAGCTTTGACTTAGACTGTATTTCCATACAAAATAATGAAAAATACTATCCACTCTGAGCCAGCAATTCTAAGACGAGACAATAAACAGGACAGGGATCAAGACAGGCACTATTAAAATATTAATAAAATAGCTCTGTCACTAAAATCACGATTTTTGCTATCAGAACTGTTGGCAACATTGCAGATTTTCAAGGTCAGAGGTAAAATGACTGATTGACAATGAAAGATTCTGACCTCCACTGTGGTGAGAAATGACGGAGATGAGAAAAAATGGTCTCACCATCCCCGTATCAGGGCACCGTTTCATCAAAGGGTAGTGTAAGCAGTCCAGAGTTTAGGCTGTATTTCTGTCACTCCTCTCATGGCTCACTAAGGACCATTAGCTTTCTATAGCAAGTAGTTACTGGCAGCATTTCTGCTGCACCCACTTTCTCAATCTATGTTGCTGGAGGGAAAATAGCCCTGCATAAGAGCTAAGTACACCAAGTGAGGCAAGGCAGTATGGCAGAAGAGTTTGCTTGTTATGGTCCTAACATATAAGCTTCAGACACAAATACAAAACAACCAGACTCTGTAGGAGTATCTGAATTTGAGGCTGTGAAGAGGGAAAAGTAGGAGCCCCAGCAATTGATTGGAGAAGAGCTGTGTCTTATAAATCATGAATCATTTGTGTTAGTGGTGGATATTTGTCCTGGAGAGGGAACTTAGCAGAGGCTTCTTTTATGTATTGTATCAGCGCAACTGTCCAGGTTCCCTAAAGGAACCTTCCCCTGCTGAAAGCCCTAAAGGAAACATCAAATCACCCCTTCACTCTTCCTTTTTCTCATCATGTGTCCCCTTGTTAGCCCACAGTGATTTGTTTCGTTCCCACACAGAGGTCTACAACAGTGCGCTCATTTTTCAAACACCTGCTGTGTTTGCAACAGCTCTCTCCAATTTCCCTCAGCATAGTCATGTGTGCTCTGCCTCTTCTAATCCTCATGACAGCTCCCTCCAGCTGCACCTTCTCACCATGCATCAGGGTGGAGGAAACTTTTCATGACAGCAGCATCTCAGACAGCAGGAGCTGCTGACAATTCTTGGCTCATTCCTGTGCTGAGGTCAAGGGTAGCAAATTGTTTCTCTTGAGGAGCTATGCCTCTAGCCCAGCAGCAGTCCACAAGTGCCGCGGGTAGAAAGCGTGAGTAACTCGGAGCCTTTTGCATTGGTCTCGTTTCCCTAAATGAAGTGACTTTGGCCTCATCTAGTCTCCGATCTGGAGGCGAGCCGGGCATCAGAACTCCCGCAGAATCTAGGCTTAGTTCACGCACAGCGGTTTAATTTATGCAAGGAAGCAAAGAGAAGAGAAAGGGTTCTTTTCCGCTTACTGCCAGCAGGATTTTATTCACTGGAGCATGGTGCGGTAAAGACAAAAATCAAAATGGAGGTCAGGGCGTGTTATAGGACAGAGGCGAGGGAAGGGCAGTCGGGAGAGCCAATCACTGTGGAGGATTACAATGATTGACAGGGGCGCCGGCCAGTGAGTCGGCTGTCTGCACCCGGCATGGGAACCAATGAGCTGTTCCCCTGGGCGGGGACAGCCCCTGCCGAGCCGGGGCTGCGCCACCCCAGCTGCCACGCGGAGGGGGGGAGGACCAGCACCGCCCGGGGGGGGGGAAGGACCGGCGGCCCCGGCCCGGCAGGGCCGGGCACGGTCGCAAGCCACGCCCAGAGGCACCACAACACACAAGGACACTGTTCCTCCCTGCTCTTTGTGTTGGGAGCTCTGTGTGGTACAGGAATACCTACAGCAATGCAAGCCTGCATGGAAATCTCCTGCTCTATGAAGAAAATTAAGAACCTGATCTACTGAGTTCTGTGGACATTTCATAGGAAGCATGCTCTCTGATGTTGTCTGCTGGAGTCAAAGTTTTAGAGCATTGTGATCTTTTAGTTATCAAAACCAGTGGTCTCTATTACAACTAAAGTATACATCTGGAAACTATAACAAAGTGAAAAACACTCAGAAATCAGATAAAGGCCCAATAAAACGTTCTATGAATTTCTACATTGAACATAAAGGAAACAAATGTGTTTAAATCATCAGAGCTCAAAAGTGGCCTGTAGCCTCCTCTGCCAGGGTACCAGGGAACTATATAGCTTATTTGTGCCCTGTCTGAGTTGTTTTCCTTTCTAAGAACAATAAAATGCTACAAGGACTCATTCAGTTGACAATAAATGATGGAACTTCCAAAGGTGGGTAAGCATTATTTTCTGCTCATACTCATGTTTCTGAAGCAGGTCACTGTCCTCTGTGCTTGGAGAACTCTGCGGTCCTTTGAGGAGTCTCAGCATCTGCTGTGCTGGGTTTCTTTCATCATGAAATTAAGAGAAATACAAAACATGTCCTGCGTTTTCTAGGAATCAAGACCAAATTTTTGCAGGGGTTAGAGATGAAGACAATTCAGTGCCCTTCCTTCCCTCTTCTCCTTGCCAGAGAAATCATTCAGAGGATGATTGTTCAACCTATTATAGGGACAGAAGCACCAAAACCAGAATTTGGATGAGACTGAGTGCTGATACTAAGTGATTGCTCTCCAGAAAAGCTCTACTCAGCTCCACCTTGCCTCATGGGAAGCCTGTAGATTGGACTTTGATGTTGACCGCTTCAGATCTGCCCCTGTGCATCCTCCGCAGCTTTCACAGCCTCCACAGACCTGGAAGGGTGAGTCCCAAGAGAGTCAGAAAGCTGATATACTGCTCCCCAGGCTCTCTTTCACAGGGGTCAATTCAGCATCTGCTTTCAGAGTTCAACTAGTTTACCCACAGCTGGGTTCTATATAGCAAAGTTACCTCTGGGTTCTTTTAAGAAGTGATGCAAGAGGGTAACACCCTCTGCGTGTGTGAGAAGCCTGGGGGTTAGAATGCTGACTCATCACAGGCGAAAGCAGATTCCAACTTTGTGAGCTCAAGGGGACAGCACCCACTTCTCAGAAGTTTTTCTAAACTTTGCAGCAATGAAAGGTAGGAAGGTGTTTACTAAAATAATCTGTCTCCTTTCAGCAACAAATGCAAAATGTACCGTGCCTTGCTCTGGCAAGACAAACTCCCTGAGCTCTACTTGTATAAATGATTTTGCTGCAAATTGGCTTCTTGGATTGCAAGTAGAAACTTTTATTCATGGAAAAACACAATGACAATATTTCTTTTTAGCAACTAAACAAATTCTTAGCACACACAGGAAGGTCTGGTACCTTCATTCCTCACTTTTTATTGTATGTTTGTATGTTCCTTTCTGCCAGTAAAGCACTGTAAAGAGAAGATGGTTGTAATCAGATCATTGGCTAAAACAACTGATCAATAGCAACTGCATATGCTGCAAAGAGCCTTTAATGGCTCTTAATCCCCATTAGGCTGATCTGGAGGAAGTTGAAGGGGAAACTGCATCACATTTCAACCATTTATAGCAGCATCCTGGTACTTGAGCAGATTTCAGGGAATGGGAGCATTTGTTCTGAGGTGCTCTGGGACAATCATCAATAGGATAGGAAACTATTGCATCATTATTATCCAGGAAATACTGTGGGGACTCTCTAGGGAATAGACTCCAAGGGTTATAATTTTTTAACAGAAGCCTATGTTGGGTCAGCCAGCAAAGAAGTGCCATGGGAAGATTTTCTACCGTTGGTAATTAAACATATTTGGGATATATTTGACACTATTTATAAAATCAAAAAGCCAATTTTAGTAATATAAGCCACCATACTATCTTTAGGAACATCTTTCAAACAAACATTATTCATTTTCCTGACAATTACAATGCAGCCACCTAATGACAGATGTTTCAACATTTTCTTTGTTTGCTTCCTCATTAAAGAAAATTAAAAATCCACACCACTCTCTGCAGTACATCCATAGGTGTCTTCAGAACACATTATTTTGTCTCCCATGTCACTCCTCTGTGCTGAAACAATTCTACATGAATGCCTTTTCAGCCTATACGTTTTGTCTTGCAAAGAGAAAAGACCAACACTGAGAACCTAAAATCTGTACCACCCATTCCAGAGATGCTAGGTGTTATCGCAGGATTCAACATGAATTTGTACTGAATCCAGTGTTATTTTACCTGGTGATGTATCTTGTTCTTACTGACTTTGAGAAACATACTGACTGAAAACTGAATTAAGTTGGAAGCTGCTTAATCTGATCAGTGTGCTGTGGGCAATAGCCCTTGGGAATGATCAGTTTTGATTCCAATTGCTTTCAATGTGGTAAGTGGGGGAAGCTAGATAAGCTTGTCAGGGCTATCACTGAGATATAATGTTAAAGAAACTGCTCCACAGGTCAGGAATCTGTGCATCTCTTTCCCCTATGCATACTTGGTGTGTATTGAAAGCAATTCTACAAAGCCTGTTTCACTGATGAGATCTAGAGCTGTACTAACTGCAGTTTCTCTTTACCACAAGATTTTTTAGTAGCAACTGGACTCTGGGGATGTCTGTGAGTCTTTTAATGGATGGGGTAGGTCTAGTGTTAAATGATATCTTTTATAAAATGGCACCTGTGCTGAAGGTATGTTGAGTATTGCTTAAAAAATAACAGTATTAAAACAGCAGCTGACTCCTGTGTTCTCAGAGGTCAGAGTTTTGATAATCTTCAGTGTCTAGAGGAGTGCAGGAAACAAAAAGGCAACTCTGCATCTGTGCAATTCTGCTGGCACTGCAGGTAGGAAAACACAGCTCATGGAGCTTGCCTTAACTATCATGTAGCCTCAAGAGGCCCCACCACTTTCTTGTGAATTGATTTTGCAGCTGGAAGGATATTTTCCCTTCCTGACCAACCCAGAGATACCATCAGACAAGTACCAACTTTAAGAACATATGTACTTCTTGTTTCTTTAACCATTTATAGAAAAGGGCCTAAAACCAGAGAAGATAGGCAGTTCTGTTCTTAATTTTAGGCAAAGAGGTGTTAAGCCAATCTGTACTATCAAGGGATTACTATAGTCTCTTAGTGAAATCTGGCCATCATGTCATGTCGTGTTTTTCACAGCAATTACACAAATGTGATGCTTTAAAAAAAAAGGAACACCAGAGAGCCATCCATCACTCTAGAGCAACTCTTGGCAAGTCATCCAGTTATTCTTCTACATTTTCTACTGAAGGCTTCTGTCAAAACCGTATGAAGTCAAGGAAAAAACTTTTCAGTGGACACTGGCTTTAAAACAGATGAGAGGCAGCTCTTTGATGAGCAGCCTGGGTTTCTTTGCCTCTCTTTGCCTTCATCCTGAAAAATCAGAGATTCAGAAACTGAGGATCTCAGTGCTCCTAATGCTTATACTGGCAGTTTTACCAATAAGACTAAATATAGAATTTTGTTGAACAGAGCCTTATTTCTAAGGCTTCTTGCATGTCATTTAAGCTTCTGATGGCTAAATAACAGCTGCAGTAATATGAAGAGATTACAGAAAAGCACCAGTCACTGGAACCAAAGAGGTTATCCCATGGTGCTGTTTTGTAGCTTGCTTCATAGCTGCCTTGTGAAGTCCTCTGGTGTCCTAAAATAATATGTAATTAGCATTCAAGACACATGCTTTCTACTAGCCAATGGGAATAAAGCATAGCAGAATTCTTTAAGAATGCTGATTTTTTTAGTGTTTTTCTATTTTGAATCTTCAAAATTACATCTGCTTTGTGAGAGACTTAGGAATCTGGAAGGAAGTTTTCAGAGGAGAATTAAATTGTATCTCTGATCCTTCTATATTCTATCCACTTCAAAATAAATACTTGTGCTTGGTTTCCTGCAAAAATCAGTGCAAAGCCAACTCACTTTTTGACAGTTTTATATAACACACTGCATTGTGGAAATATTTTGAAAAGTTTATTTTGGTTTTAGATTTCAATTAGGCTAATCAAAATAGTTAAGCATTTTGATAAACATGACTGAATAAAACCACATATCTGTCAGAAAACATCAATGATCCACAGTATTATAAGCAGCTTTACATACCAGGAGTTGAAGATAGCTGATAGAGTAATTCTGTAAAGATTAAAAAAAAAAAAATTGCCTTTTTAGATAGATTATATACTCCCAATTGTTCAAGCCCTTCATTTGTTAAGGACAAAAATCCCTCCTTATCTGTCTGGGTATCTGAAAGGGCTTTATTTGTTTAAATTACATCCTCTGCAGTGTGTGTGTATAGAAGAGATGACTGGGGTCTGTAGCAGCATAAGGATGTATAAAGACAAAAGCTTCAATCTTCTAGGCTTGGCTCAGGCTCCTGAGGGTAAGACCTGGCTCTCAAATCTGCAAGTATGCCTGGGGCCCTTCAGAGACTGAGACCAGGGAGATGAGCCACCTGACCACAAATGGTGGGCACTGGTGAGCATCTGCGTGACACCAGAGGAAAGAAGTCTCCTGGATCTTATTTGAGTTGTCATAGAGACAAAACCCCAACCCTACCTCAGTGGTATGGCCAAAGCTGGTGATGCATGGCATCACACAGTGGCATTGAGGGAAGTGCCAGGGGCAGCAATGGGTCACAGAGGTCCCTTCACTGGCCTGATCCGATCTGTCCAGGGAGTTTTGACACTTACTAGGGGCTTGGATGTGGGACACAGTCGGGGCTTATCTGACCCTTGTGCTAGATGCCCCACTGCTCTCCTATGTGAGCACCTATAGCACTGCCACAGGAGGTCTGGATCATGCCGAGAGTGATTATGTGGCTCTGGAATGAGGGTCAAGGATATGGAGATTCTTTGGTGTCTCCTTGAATCTGCTGGAGAAGAAGAACCCAGGAAGACCCCACAATTCTGTGCATCAACAAATGTTTGCACAAATGGGGTTGAAAACAGGGATTTGAATTTTAGGACCCTGGGATCTTCTTTTAAGAGCAAGAACTGCCAGGAAAAGACAAGATCCACTTGACCAAGTAGGGAATCTTTGCCAACAAGCTGGCCATCCTGGTGAGGAGACCTTTAAACTGGATGTGATAAGGGTCATGATGATGTTGTACCCTGAAAGAGGTGGACTGGTTTGATAAAGCAAAGAGTGCAGGGCGATGTGGAAAAGGGAGACTTTTATTCATCAAAACAAGACAGAGGGATCCAAAGTACATGCACACAGATAAGGCAGGATCCACAGGCTGAGGAGGAAATTCTCGTAGCTTTTTGAGAGAAATCAGCATGACTCAGTGCCTCTCTGTAGCACCTGCACACTTACACATGCAGCATGGGGAGTGAACAGGAAGATTAAGAGGTCTGTGTGCAGGTGTAGGACTATACAGGGTTATATAGATCTCATTGGAATATGGAAATGTGGTGAGACAGCTCACATGACTAGAACAATGCAGTGGCTAAATAAAGGCTTTTTGGGAAGGACAGGACAGGATGAAGAATGGAGTCTCCCTGTACATGAGAGAGGAACAGGGATTTGTGAAACTCTGCCTTGGGATGGATGAGGAGACAGCTGAGACCTCATGGAACTAGATTAGCAGGCAAAACAACATCAGCGACATTATCATGGCTGTTTGTTGCAGAATCATGATCAAGAAGAAGTATTACATGAGTCTTCCTCAGAAAAGTGCTTCCCATTTGCAGGCCCTGGTCCTCATGGAAAAATAACCTACTCAGTATGTTCCAGAGGGGTGGTACATCATGGCATAAGCAATCCGGAAGGTTTTGATGATGGTGTGTGAAAGGAATAAACAAGACAAAGCCAGGCTCTTGTCACTGATATCCAGTTAAAAAAATAAGAGGCAAAAAGCACAAATTTAAAAAGAAAAAGCAAAGTATTTTTTTGCTACAAAGTGGTCAAAAAGTAGCACGAGTTTTCCAGGCAAGTTGTGAAGTCTTCATCCTTGAAGATATCCAAAACCACTCTTTGCCATGTTCTAAGCAACTTGGTCTAGCTGACCCTGCTTTGAGCAGGGGGCTGGACTAGAAAGTCTCCAGAGGTGCTGTCCAATCTCATTGACAGTGTGATTCTGTGAGTCATTAGTGTGGGGGTCAGTGGTCACTTTTTGTCTTTTGGGAGGATATATCACAGGGACTGGAGCTTTACAGTAGTCACACCTAAACTGACAGACACAGGAGCTCTTCTAGGATCCCAGTTCTGTGTGTGTACTCTGGCACTGGCTTGGGTTAGGGAATGGTCCTGCAGTCTCTGCCTTGATTTCTGCTGGAAGGGAGCCACACTGCAGCACAGCCAGGGTTCTGTGAAGTAAAATGTTCTTTGTGCACTAATGACCTCATTTTCCTTCTAAATCAAGAAGATTTTTAGGGAGTCTTGCTTTTCTTACCCAGTCAAATATAATTTCCTTTAAAGTCCCGCCTGGAGGGGCAGAAAGAGAAAATTCCTGTGCAGGTCTATTACATCCCACAGAGGAATTGACGAGGCTGAGAGTCGAAGATGAGTCCAACACAGACAGAAGAGCACCAGACTGAAGTATACACAGCAACCAGAAAGCTGACAAGCTGTTGCATTTTGTAGCAGATGCATCTC
This sequence comes from Climacteris rufus, assembly GCA_013398175.1. Lineage (NCBI taxonomy): Eukaryota > Metazoa > Chordata > Aves > Passeriformes > Climacteridae > Climacteris > Climacteris rufus. The sequence continues at coordinate 129,221 of VZRZ01007527.1, read as the reverse complement.
TAACAGGGTATGTGGATTCATTCCTAGATATAATGAGTTGCAAACGCACACGGGGAATGCTGTTTTTGTTCAAAAAATATCTCCTCAGTTAATATACAATATGTGCACTGGATGAATGTGTACTTCTATTCCCATAAAGCAGTGAGAGATCACAGAGAGGAGCTGTCACACTTTACTGGACTGATACTGATTATTTTGGCTGTTCATATCGTTGCTCTCTATTCCTCCTCTGTACAATGCAGTTAAAAAGCTAATGCTCAGAAGTCAAATTAAAGGATGTCTCTTCTACGCCAAGAAGTACAGTGCTAGGCTGTTTAAAGGGATGGATATATTCTGCCTGAAGTTCAGATTGGTGGGTTGTACTCACAGTTTCTGTGCAAAGTCGAAATTAAGTCATGTGTCCACCAAAATGCAGATCTGTTGTACAGATCAGATACCTCACTTCTGTGTACTCAAGCAGGGAAGCAGAAAGCAGAGGGAACAGTGGCCACGCATATTGGGAGCTCCAGGATGGATTAAATATCATCAAGAGGGTGTATAAACAGAAAAATTCTTTCTTCAAGACAAAGCAAAGGCAAGAATGGAAGATCAGGTACCTGACAGGTAATAGGATAAGGCAAATTCACTAACTAAACATGAACATGCTATCAGGGCAAATAAACAGCACACTCAGGCAGATATCCAAGCACGTATGTAATTCTGTCAACTTCATTTTACATCATTAACATATGAATGAGAAACCTCACAAGCATCAAAGACAAGATGTTCAAAGTAAGTTTCTGATATGGAATACAATGAAATATGAAGGAAGAATTGCTACCAGAAACAATGTTGGTGAGAAGAATGCCTGAGACATTAAGTATGTACACACTGGATTCAATATCAAAGAGATAAGAAAATACAGAATAGCAAATTCGGAAAAGCTACTTCTTTTTTTTCTTCAGTTTGAGGGTCCGAGAAGTTCACCTGCTGAGTAGCAATGTCCACTGCACTACAAGCATGCCTTCAGCTGCAACCTCTATCTCAATGAATAGGAAAATAATTTGAGGCAGTAGCAGCATAGGGTGACACGGCTGTGATCATAAACTTGTTTTCAATGTTGTCATTAGTGTTCAGATATTGAATTTTTTATTAGCTTTTGTAAGCTAATAATGACAGAATTAGGCTTGCAGTCTTTGACATAGGGTGACATATTTCTGCTGCCACAACAAATTGCAGAATCATATGCCTGTTGAAGGTGCTGAAAGGATCAAAGTAGGTGCAACTTCCTTGTCAGAAGGAACTTTTAAAATCAGCTTCATAAGGACATTCCTCCTAAAGTGCCCTTTATTTCAACTATATTTTGCATATTCTGCCAGCTGGCCTGTTTTACAGCTTGCTAGTGGACTCTGAATCACATTGAGAGGTCTACCCTGTATAAATGAGAAAAATGGAAGAGGAATAAACTAGGTAAACATTTAAATTCATGGTCTAGTGTCGCAATAACGACACGAAAGAAGGACATGGACACCTGTTGAGACCAAAGGAACAACTGCCGGGCGGACCCCACCCAACTTTATTATATATGTGTCTTAGAAATCATAGGTGATTGGAGGAACAGCTTCGCCACCCCTCAATCACACTGGTCAAAGGAAATGTCCATCAAACTTCTGGGCCCAGGAGAAAGGAATGTAAATAGTAAGTTATCATTACAATGACATGGCTATGTTTACAGAGAATGTGTGAGAGCCAGTTACAAAAGAATGAAAACATCAGAACTGCAAAACTCAGGGCAGCAGTCTAGGGCTACTAAAAGACACTGATAGCTCAATTTATGAAGACAACCGTGTTTTTCTACCTAAAGTCCCTGCTGATTCTGAGAGAAGGAAAGGAATGATGGGCTTGATGTGATTGCAGAAGAGAATTTTTTTTTTAACTTGGAAAACTGTTATTAAGAAGATGAAAAAAGAAAAACCAACAACAAACTGCTGCACTACTGGGAAGTTTACAAGGTGAAGAACTCAAAATTATGAAATGCCTCAATTTACGTCTACAGATAACCTACAACCTGCACAGGCACATATACGTTATCGGAGTATATTTAGTTGTACAACTTTGTACAACAAACACAGTGTATCATGGTCATCTGCAGCACTCCTGCCTCATGCAATTTACTGGACAGATCATGTCCTAAGGATGAATCAAAGTGAAGTGGACAGTTAAGCGAAGGACTCCCATCTCTGGCTGGTTTCTGAGAAAGGGACATGTGACGTGAAACAGAATGAAAATTTCCAGTAGAAAGACTGTCTTCCTGATTAAGTCCCTGGACTATCATCTTGATCTCTGATTTTTTCCTCTGTCTAAATTATAGTTTTCCTGTGTGGTACTGATCATAGCATTTGTGCAAACTCTTTCTCTGTGATCACTCCTGTTTCATTTTCTGAGGGCCCAGTGTGAAACAGCTGGGGTATTGAACTCTCATAATTGCAAAAGTTTGATATGAACCATGCTCTGAACACATAAAAGGCAGCAGAATGCACAGGAAAAAAAATAGGCTCTAAAAATGAATTGATAGAGGGCAATTTTGGCTTTAGTCTCAGTGCCTTTGTTCCCAATCTGTAAACCTGAGACACCATCCTATTACCTGGCTAGTGTGTTGTATAAATAAATTCATTAATATCTACAAAGTAGACACAAATATCTGAATCAGATAAAAGACCCAGAAAAAGGAATACATTTGTGATCAGTGCAGCTTTTGGATATTAAGCATTAAATGACATATGAGACCACTCACAAGAGAATGAATAAAAACTTGTGGATCATGTGGATTAAAGACTGTATCATAGTGCATGTACACAGTTGGCACATACAAGACTGTAGGATACTTTAACTGAGTATTTCCTGGCTGTCAAGCTTCACCAGCCTCTTCAGATTTTCTGTTTTGTTGAGAGATATTTATATACTTGTAAATTTCTGAAGTTTCTACATGGGCAGTTAAGATCCAACCATATCAATCCCCATTACATGGACAGGGAATTGATCTAAGCCATGTGAATATACAAAGAGGAAAAATATCTAAATAATTTCGAAAATTGTAGTATTTTTTTGGAGTAAATCAAATTCACAGATTACCCAGGTAAAGGGGACATTTAGAGAAGAATTTTTTTTTTTTTTTAATTCTCAAATATCAGTTACAGAAAACATGCCCTGGACAGGCACAGTTTTGTAGGAGATTATGATATTCTTTTTTCATAGTATTTTTATTAAGTCTTTCATATCTGAAGAAATGCTATTTCTGATACAAGAGTTTGAACCATTGTAGAGTTCAGAGCACATATTCCCAAGAAGAAGGCTCCAGCTAATATTATTCATTTGCTCTGCCATATTTGCTTCTCCCTGAAGTCAAGTCAGAGCTTATTTTCAAAATCTTTGATAGACTACAACGAAATTTATTCTTAAAATAAGTCTTATTTTTGGTGCCCTTGGCCACTTCTGAATTTTCTTACAAGGAATGACACATTCATATGCATGGGAACAGAGGCTCAGCAGATGTCTCAGCATATACATATCTGAAGTGCATGTCCCTTCACAAGGCATGCAAAATTATCTTTTTTAACATACAACTACCTGAACTTGGTGTCTCTGTATGTCTGCTACATCATTACCATTTTTGTTAAAAGCAAGTGTATTTGAAAGTCTGTACCTAAATTGCACCATAAGATAAGATGTAAACTTTGGGAAGGGCAGGATAATTGCACAGCAACAAGCTGAATATCAGAGTGATGAGCACAGTTTCACTACATCAGGACCGAAGAGATCAGGTAAAAATGAGAGGGCTACCATGCTCCACATGAGACTGCTCAGAATGAGTCTCCTTATGTTTGCGCCTCAGGTAATATCACAGTAGCTAGGGAAAGGCTTCTGTGCTGTGATAGAAATAAATAAACCATGAACAAGATCAATTTTTCTTTAACTGAAATGTAACTCATATCAAAAGAGCAACAAATCTCTGTTTTAGAGTTTCTTATAATCCTTGCCATTAGACCAAAACCCATGTTTGATTAATAGAAAATAAATAAATCAATCAGCATTCCTGATTTGAATGTTATTTTTCCTGTGGTTTTTTTTGGGGTCTCACTTATATATTTACACCTGACTATTTTCTTCACAGAGCTCTTCACTTGATGTTCTGTTATTTTCTGCTGAAGTTCAGGCGTATGCACTACCTGTTTCATTAGTGTCACTTGGCTTTTCATTAGACAAGGAAAATGAGCCTCTACAGCATTCAAGGAAGAGACCAATAAAGATATATTACTGTCACTTCACTCAATAAGAGCAGATGGGTCATAATAGTACAGCTGATACCAGTACATTTGTAGAGTGATTCTTTCTTATCAGGCAGTTAATGAAATGAATTTCTATCATAGCATCTTTAAAATATAATACTCTCACAACTGTCTTTAAAGACCTATTTTGAGCCAAATATGTTATCTATCAAAATATTCATTAAAATTAGGTGCAGGGCTACAGGAAGAAACAGATTAAATCATTGAGGCATCTGGGCCTCTTATTCCTCTAATGTGACCTCATTATATTGTAATTTGTTATTGCAGAAATTTAATTTTCTGATGCCATGGAATTATTGAGGGTCTTCCCATTTCCAGCATTTTCACTCTACCTAATTGTAAACTTCAAGATCATTTGGTATTTGATACTGTTTGGATCCAAGATTGGATAGGAAACCAATAGCCTGTAAATGAGGAAGCACTTAATGAGGAAAATGTGATGATATCTATTGACTATATTCTAAAGTAAGATAAATAAATAACAGTTTCACTTGAGATGCCCTCAACTTCTCCCTGACACATTTATTAACTCTGTTCAGAGCAGATGCTTCATTGCCTCAATATCGAGTAAAGAGGCAGATTCAAGAGACTAACCATGGCCTACTGGCACCTCCTCTGAGCAGGCACTGATCCCTTGGGTATGGAGGAGAAACTACCTGACCTGCAAGCTTGGCAGCTGGACTTTAAATATCACAAGACCAACATGACAAGCACCCATAAGACTTCTTCATGTACCTCCAGGCTTCTTCACTGGGACACTTCCCTCCCACTTCAACATACTGGAAAACCAAATTGCTTTCCTGGCACTCTACTAGTCCTCCCCAGTTGAGGCACGACAGTGGAAGACGTCAAGTTTTCCAGGAATGCATGAACGAAGTTCTATCACTTACCAGTTCTTTATGGTAGAAAATCTCATGTGAAAAATGTGATGACATTGCCCTACCAAGAAGGCTCTGTAAGTTTTGGATGCTGTACAGGTGTTGGACATGGGACACAAAACAAAACACCTGTTAATGCACATAGCTCTGGATTCAAAGCCATCGCAAACTGGGGTAGGCTAACGAGAAGAACATACCCTCAGTGAATGGTATTCCAGTGTTCCTATAGGTTCCCACACCAATCACAAAATGCACTGCAAGGACTTAATGATTAAAATTGGTGCTTGATCACTCTGGGACAGCTTCTCCTGCTGCTCTGAAGTTTGAAAAAACCTTGTGCAAGTCCAAGTCTTATAGAAGAATTTCCCCTTCGGGTTTAAAACTGAAATAGCCTTCATTAAGAAATTTTTAAAAATTCAAAAATCAGGTATAAGCAACTGAACTGAGTTCCCTACAAGTACAGCACTATGAAGAATGCATTCAAATTGCATGCAGCTTTGTCATGTACTAATTTACATACATACTTGTGAAGGCTAAAATTAAAAATGTTAAGACAGTTCTAAATCAACAGAGAGTGGGTTAGCATCAATATTCATGTGCAAAAATTGGCCAAGTATTTAACTTCATTTTCTATGGATACATCAACTTTTCATTCTTTAGTGAGTGAATGAAAAATACCTCTGCAATGGTGCTCCAGATTACAAAAGAATTTACAATACAGAGGTTATTACTTCATGACCTCAACACAGAGAATAACCATCTGGAATGTTCAAATTTTTTTAATGAAAACAAAAAATCTTTCATTTTTCAGTCTGCAAGTGGATACAGGAATCCTAGAAGATGTTAAAAAGAAAAAAAAAACAAAGGACGTCTCCCTGATGTAGTTTTTGAATTGTGTTTAAGTAAAGCCACTTTTCTTAATTGTCTTGTAGCTCAATAATCTAATAATTATTAATTTCAGTGAAACCATAAATATCACATAAAACATAAAGCTCCATTTTTAATCAGTGAAAATGGCTATTTGTTGCAAAGGTTTTTGGAGTAATAACTTTGCATTCTTTTTAGTAATATGGATTTATAGGAAAGTCAAAACTGTATTAATTATACCATATCCTCATTATGTATTAATAGACCCAGAAACCAAACATTTTGTGCCTTGCAGACTGAGGTGTAATATTTATATGAGGCTTTGCAGCAGCAGCCAATGTGGCACTTAGCTCTAATGCTCCTACTTTAGAGTATTGACTTGGTGCCCCGGGGACCCATGAGCTCACATCCCAGCTGGGAATGCAGATATGCTGCACTGAGTCTTCAGAACAGTGTCTTGGGATTTTTCATTCCTCATAAGGGGCAAAATTTTGTCAATGGATGATGCAGTTTGTGTTTTGAGACATCAGTTTCTGAATGCAACACATGTTTATTCCAGGCAAGGCTATAGAATTCTCATGCTTCAGTGAGAGATAGAGCTGAGAAGATGCAGCATCTGTAGGTTAGCAATATGCAGCTCTTTAAACACAGGCATGTACAGCCCTCACACAAAGCTATGAACTGAAGTAATATATCATCCTCAGAGGACAAGAACAGGAATGCTGTTTCATGCACTGCACACAATGCATTTGCCCAGCTGGAAAACCTGGTTGCTTTGGCACCTGATGGGATCTGGTGTTTGAGTTGTTTTCTGGGTATAAGTTGAGAGCAGAATGACTGGTCAATTGCATCTCCATGACAGCAGCTCTTGTAGAGCAACTGCTTAAGTCACATGTCAGACTTGTGACATTACTTGGTCATTGATAGTTTCTGTAACTTAACTGAGTTTGCTGCTTTTTGATCTATTTGTTGTGTGGTCCAAATTGTTTATTTTGAAGACTGCTAAAGATGAATGAAGCTGCCAGACAGATGTTGAACTCCATTAACGCCATATGATTCTTAACAATGCTGATTTACCCTGCCAAGGATTTCTGTACTCATCCTAGCCCCAGGACACTCCTTCGAGAGAGACATTCCTCAGAAGGGTCTTTAAGGGAAACAACTTTGACTGATATGGAGGAACCTAGAGAGCTCAGAATAGAACCACTCCCTTGTAGTTTGCCCCATCACTACCCCATCACACAAAGCAGTGGGCTCTCCCTACCATATCCTTTCCACATCTGTGGGTGCTGCTACATGCCTGGCCCACCGTGACCTTGTGAGATCTCAAAGGAAAGAGGGGTCAAGGATATGACCCAGTCCTTCTCCTGAGCCCTGGAGACTTAACAAAAGGCAGTGACAATGCTGGACTCTCTGTGAATTGCTCTGTGGGGCATGACCCCATTGGAAACTTCCTCCCACAGTGACCTTGGGTGGCCTATTTACAGATGAAGTGTAACAATCTATGCTCAGGTAGAGGTTTCCACTCTCTTCCTTACAAGACCATAACCCAACAGCAAAGCAGGGAGTGATGCCCCTGCAAAGACAGCTAATTCCTCCCTCCCACAAAAGAAATGGCAGATCCTCAGGCCTGGTGACTGTTCTTCATCTGTTTTTAGCTTTTCTAAGTTCATTTTCTTGACTTCACTATCCTCATAAGTGTTTGCAGCTCAAGCTGTGTCATCTGAATATGTCATTAGTCACTGAATAGCCGAGTGAGGAACAGTCAGCTGGGGAGGATTCAGAACTATATAGTACTGATCTCTGCCCTCTGTGGATTATAAGCATTTTTCTAAGTGCCTCTAATTTTAATCTCCCAAGCTGTGGCTCGTACAAAAATATATTCAATGGCCTCCTCTCTAGTATAATATCTTTATATTAAGGATTTTCTCTTTCACCTCAGGAAGTCAGCTTTGTGGCAGACCATCTCATTTAAAATCTAGTGTAACAACAGTGGCATTTTTCTGTATAAAATTGGCAGTACCTCAGGTGATAGATTCAGCTTTTGCCTCTATCTGGTTACAAGTGTTGGAGATGGAAAAAATAATTTTGAAACACATTGCAGAAAGCTCAGATCTTTTCACTTAGTGAAAGTAAGTAATTTACTTCTGTCTGTAAGTAATAATTATCTGTATAGAAACCATAGTGATAGAGAAAGACAGCCCAGCAGGGTAAAACGAGAATAAGAAATCTTTGGATTTTCTGAAAGCATTCAAGAGGATCAGTAAGCAATCTGTCTGGACCTCCTTCCTGCCACTGTGCACACAGGATAAGAACACAATAGGGAAATAAATAAAAAATTCAATAGGATAAAGCAGACACCTAACAAGCAGAGCATAGATGACTCCTGTGATCCAGGTAAGGCCACTGGTTAAAATGGATCCAGCTGCAAGGAACAGGAAATAGGTATGGGGACAAAGTCAATGTGGGTTTAATCCTGATCTCATGAGACTCACACTGTTTTGGGCTTTCTCTGGAGCTTGGCACTGATCAGGCTTTGTGACCATGTGAAAACGTCAGGGCAGATGTGAATGAGCCAGACCAAAGGTTCAGCGGTATCGATCAGGTGCTTCTGCCTAGGTCCTGGCTGAACTTTTGTCCTTACTCGTTCATTTCTGTACTTCCCACCCAGCACAGCACAAAGTGAAGAAACCTTTTCATGGGTTTCCCTGTGGTTGCTGACCTACAGTTCTAGGTTGAAGAAGTCCAGTGTCTCCTGGTGACCGTGGGGACTATTCTCTGTTCCCTGCTTTGTTGTGTGCTAGAACAGATCACCACTGTGCAATTTCAATCAGTCCATGGATGGTTTTCAGGGAGTTTATTTTTAATAGAGGGCAATCACACCTTCTCTTTTTTTCACCCTCTGCACAAGTTTGTTTATTCAGCAAAATACTCCTTTCAGACAGGCAGGAATTGTAGTTTCAGAGGCTGGGAAGCCAGTAGAGGCACTAGCTATGAACAGAAGCTTGTGGAAAGACCTTTAGAAACAGAGCAAGTGTAACAGCACTTCTCGACTATACTATCTGATAATTTCCCAGTGCCTTCTCCCAAGTGTATTACTTTTTTCTTGTTGTGTCATGAGAATTTTTAGTTCAGTAGACACTCCTATTTTTTCAAAAATTGTTACAATTTTCTGCATTTACCCATCCTTAGACTTAGAGCTTTCTGTTCAGTGCCTTAACCAAAGCATCTTTCACGCTTCCAGGACTTCCTCCATGCATTATTTCTGATCAGCAGTACAGCTTCATCTGCAGTCAGTGTCCTAAGCACTGAGCCTCCCCTATCAGCCGTTTCAGGCAGGAGCGAAAACACACCCTATCCGCCCATGATATCCTCTTTATTTCCTTGTTGCAGCCCTTTTCATTTCTCCCTGGCTGTTCTCTGACAGCTGCAGCCCAGGCTCCAATCTGCTGCAGGTGGCTCTTTTTGCCCTTCAGGCTTTCTTCACCATTGTGATGCATTAATGAAGTAAAGCTCCCTGTCAGACTTCATCAGCAGTCTTGTGAAGGCAGAATGAAATCACTTCTATTGACCCACTGGCATATTTATAGGCTCCTTCTTTTTTGCTGAGTATGGCAGTTATCACCTTTCCATCCCCATGTTGTGTTTATTCAGCAGAAAGCTAAATCACATCTGTGCACAAGTGGAACATTAATCAGTAAACGTAAACCACTCATAAAGACTGCTGAACCTATCTAATTACCAGAGCTGGGACAGCTCGCAACACCCACCCCTCAGAGGGGTTCACAACCCCATCAATCCACGGGCCTCTAAACAGGGCCCAACAAGCTCAGGGGCTTTTTCACCTCTCCTCTTGCTAGACTGTCCCCAGAAATCAGTCTTTTAAAGTTTTTCTAGACTTGTTCCTGATACTTCTCTTTTCTCCCACAGAAACAACAACAAACTCACTTCAGAACAACAGTTTTTTGTTTTCTTGTTGGATTTGTGGTTTTTTACTCTCTGTTCTCCTCTTTCTTATTACCAAAATCAAACACTCTTTAGGTTATTGGGGTTGGAGTTTATCATATAAGTTCATACTATGTTACTTGATAAAACATAATATCTCATCAATATGGAAATATTTTCAGTAAAGATGCATAAACAGCAAAAGTGTTTAATAAAGTGTGTAAAGAAGTTATATGCTGTATGCATAGATATGATGGGAAAGAAAAGGTGCTGTCAGACAAAGTTTGTAACATTTTTTGATGAAACTCCAAATTTGGCTGCCCAAGATCTCTCTATGGATAGATACATGTTAGCTCCTAAAAACCTTCTGACTCAATTTTGCTTCATTCTGCTGCAATTAGCAGCTCTCGATCTGAGTTTCAGTTAAACATTTTATTTCCTGAAATTTTTATGACCATTATTTAGAACAGATTAAATGGATTAAAAAGTGGTAAATCTACAAACCTTTAAATAGGGAAGTGTCATCTTCTGGGGATATTTCCAGACAGCAATATTTTCTTAGTCCAGTGCTATATTCAACAGTCAAGAGAAAAATCTTGGAGTTAGATTTGGGCAATGATATAAAAATCTATGATGTAGTTAAAAAGGACAGATCCATTTCAAAGAGAAAACTAGACTGTTTTAGCAATATGCATCTTAACGAAACCGAATTTAACAATCAGGGATATAGATGGTATTTATAAGAAAGAAAAGCAGTTAAAGAAAGCACCTTGGGGTCAGGACAACCAACAGTGCTTCATGGCAGCAGACGATATGGACCTTGACTGAGGGATCAAAGGAACATCAGTTAGAAAGTGAAGGTAGTTCACACCTCAGTGACATAAGTAGCAAAATCCTCTAACTGGTAATGGCCTCTAAGTTTATTGTATGTGAGAATGTAAAAAGACAGCTCCAAGAACTATTTCAGTAACTAGAAAAACTGATCACTGTGAGAAACTGAAGATACTGAGTTTAGTGTATATTATTCAGAAGGAAATATGATCAAGTAATTAGTCAAAGAGGACATAGATTTCAGATCTAGTAAAATTATTTAGCTAATACAGCAAGAGGCTGAGCTTGGTTGCTTCTGCTGAATCAATGCAATATTGAAATAATATCTAAGATCATTTTAAAATAAAGGAAAACAACAATTGAGACAAGTTATCTAGCTTTGCATTGGTTTCTTTGTCATTTATTTAAACCAAGATAGCAAATCCTCCAGAAACAGATACCATATTTCAGCTAAAAGTTATTGAACTTGATACAGAAATCATTCTGTATAATTTTAGGCTAGATGATTTTATATCCAAGCAGGTAATAACTCAGATACTTTGGTGGTGGACTTTTCATACTGAACAGTGATCTGTCTTCATGTCCACTAATGGGCCTTACTCAAACTCTTGAAAATTGTACTGATGGCAAAATAGACAATTAAAATTTTAGGGGCTTACCTATGCTATTAAAGGAAATTATTAGAGCTCGGAAGACGTGGTTGAGAAGTTCATATTCACAACATTACAATACAGGTCAATAGGGATCAGTTACAAGAATCATGTCAATTGTACACAGTCAGAAATACAAGAAACTCAAAAGTAGGATATTGAAATAATTGTTTACTGGATTTACAGTCTTCTTTAATTACCTGACAACAGTTTTAAGCAAACTCATGGTTCTAATTGCAGAGCTAGAAATCCAGAGAAATTCTGATAAGCGATTTTATTATCTATGTGTTGATATGAAATTTCATCTCTTTTCATCTGAAGGAAGGCATGAGCCCTAGTCTTCATGAATTCTTTCTGATTAATGTGTTGTGTTAGTCACATAGTCATAGTTTGTTGTTTTTTTCTGGAACATATCACTACACTATGGTCAGAAAATAGCAGATGACCATGCTCCATCTAAACTTCCCTCACAAATATCTGTTGCTGGTGATTTAACCTTGAGATTATAAGAGTTTCTCAGCATTCATGTTTATTTAACAAGTCTTATTTTGTTTATCCACAGGACAAAAGAGTGGTCTTGCTGTTGAATTACACTCGTTCAAGTGATTTTTCAAACTTCAGTTCTGTTTGTAAAATGCTTTAGATATTTCCTTATAAAGGTAAGATGGAAATCCAAGATAAGCTTTTATTTATGGCATCTGAAATCTTCCAAATACAATAGCCTACTAAGTATGAATTAACAAGGCTTTATTATCTTATTGTGAGGACTAAGATTATTCCAAGAAAAGCCAAATGAAACTAGGAGATCTTCCTCTGGGATCAGAGTACTTAAAAGAAGCTCATCATGTATGAGGAATTGATTGTGCTGTGTTGAAACAAAATGAAAGAATCAAACAATGCATATATTTTCTGCTGGGAAAAAGAACAGCAGTTTTCAAGTCGCCTGTGATCTCAGCATCCATGTCCTCTACATATAAGATACTTTGACTGCCTGGTCCCACTGGTGAGCCTCTATTGAGCAGTGGAACAGATACAACCTAAGATTATTTCTATTCTCTCTCCTAGCAGAAAATAGAAGGGAGACTGTTTCTACATGAATGTGTATAGATACAACTATAGAATCAGAATCATCGAAATCTCTTTGCCATCGTATTATTACACAACACAGTCACCACAAACCCAGCAAAGACCTCTGTTTCATGATAAACTTTCCCAAAGGTGACATCAATTATCTCAGTCTTCAAACTACGAGGATGTCATGGAGACAGAGAAGGCTCCAAGTGAAGACAACTTTTTCTAGGCTTCTCATTTCTCCATAGGTCTAAGTATCATAGGACCACAGAATCATTAAGGTTGGGAAAAAACCTCTAAGATCATGAAGTTCAATTGGTAACCCAGAACAACCACGTTCACCCCTAAACCATATTCCCAGGTGCCACATGCACACATTTTTGAACATTTCCAGTGACAGTGATTCCACCACTTCCCTGTGCAGCCTCTTTCAATGCCCGACTTCACCTTCAGTACAGAAATTTTTCCTAATATCAAATCTAAACCACCCTTGGGCCAGTTTGGGGCCATTTACTCTTGTCCTGTCACTTGTTACCTGTAAGAAGAGACTGATCCCCACCTGGTTACAACCTCCTTCCAGCTAGTTGTAGAGACAGACAAGGTGTCTCCTGAGCCTCCTTTTTTGCAGGCCAAACAATCCCAGTGCCCTCAACTGTTCCTCATAAGACTTGTGCTCCAGACCCTTCACCAGCTCCATTGCCCTTCTCTGGACTTACTCCAGTGCCTCGATGTCTTTAGGGGCCCAAAACTGAATGCAGGATTCAAGGTGCAGACTCACCCGTGCTGAGTGCAGGTTTGAGTATAGCCCATGTATCCAGATACGCTACAGCTTTCATATTGGAAGTAATCCTGCCACTGCATGCTTCCAGAAGACCACTGAAGAGTTGCTGAGATCAGGCACTATTTTCTGGTCTCACAATTCTCAGCTTACCAGACAAGGGTGAGTGTACATATGTACATGCCCACATGAGCTCAAGTACTCTTTTATCCAGCTGCCTTCCACTTTCCAGCATCCTCTGGGACCAGTTAATTCAACAGCTCCCCACTTCCCTACATGATTCAAGAGAACTGGAGACTTGGAGGGTCTTTTCTTTGTCCTGGTTTAATTGCTTTGTTTCTATCTTCCATCTCTTAAGAATGTGTCAGGAAAAAAACCCTTTAGTGAGGGCTCGTAATTCTCAACATTAGGTGACTGGATTTATCTTGTCAACACTCATTTTACCTTCAGCAAGGCAAAAATGCTGTTAGCAGTATCCTACAGACAGTTTGCATGGCCTTGGCTCTGTAGATCTGCTACCTGCTGCCCCAGTGACTGCTCTGTCCAAAACATTCTTGTTGCTTTTATAAGATAGAGCACCTTATTATAGCTCAGCATCTTTCACAGACTCTTCCAAAGCCCACAAACCTTAACATTCCTATTATCAGTATACATGCTCCTCATAACATCAGCTCTTCAAAGTGCAGCTTTTCTTCGATGCCTTGTTGATTGAACTACAGTTACCCTATGAAGTCAGACTGCCACTGAAATAATGAGGGTTAATGCCAGACCAGGTATTTTGACTACAAGAGAAAATGGATGGGGGGTAGAAGGGACAGGCAGAGGCAGAAGGGAGAAGAATAACAAAATTTGACAAATGCTTTTCTCAGCATTATGTCAAACATGTTTACAGAACTGAACAATTAATAAGAAAAACCTGCACTAGAGTCTCTAATTACTATTCTATACAGGGCGGAACACTTCTTCATTATCCCTTTTTGAATTGATTGTGTACATCAAACAGTCAAGATATAAATAAAATATGCCTGCATGCATAATACCCTCTCATTAAAGCAAAAGGCAATTAACCTATGATTTTTCATTAATTAAATTAAAATAGCCCTCTGAAAATGTCTCAAATCAAAACAAGTTCCTTACAGAGTACTTTTTTCTTGTCATGATGCATAGACCCTGCTTGTAAGTCATTGGTCCAATGAAATTACAATAAACCTCCCCAATTTTATCAAAGTCTACCAATTTTCTTCTGTGACTTCATTGTTCAAAGTGTTAATCCCAAATACAATATTGGCTTTATTTTTCAATCTTTAAATTAATATTTACCGATGCTTGATCACAATTTAACATATTGTTTACATTTTATTTTTGCTAATTATTGCAGAATTACAGTACATATTGATCTGATCAGAAATTTGGTAAATAAGACTTGCAGAGAGGGTCACTTCTCTCCTCTTAAATTTATCTAGATAATAATGAACTTAATTAGTGTAAGGTTATATTAGCGCTTTATGGTTACCTCCAGTTAACTGAGTTTAGTTATGTTGCCACATGGAGGTAAGAGTCAGCCTGCTTTTTGCCCCACATTCCTTTTCAATCATTCTATTCAGATAGAGTTGTACTAAAGACATGTTCAGATGTCTATTTTCTTTGTGGATTGTAAGGATACGATTGTACAACAAAGGGAAGATTTAGTTTGGCCAAGAGTACTCATTGGATGATAACAAAATGTCTAATGCAAAATTGTTGCTTCTAAGATACATCCATTTCCGTCCCTCAGATATGAGGGACAACCACCCATACAGGCTACCAAGGTCACAGATCTCAATGGAAAACCTGGTAGAGTTTGGTTTTGACGGGGGTTTTTGGTGTTCCTTTGTGAAACCTGAGGATAGAGAATGTTAGATACCTCCAGTTATTTATAAAACTCTGATAATAAGAAGTCACAAAATAAACTACCTGTTTGTTGCCTCATAAAACTAAATCTTCCCACTCTAGAAGTGTTGAACTATGAGTCTGTCTTAAAAGGGGGGAAAGAGGTTTTTGCCTACAGAATATATGAGCAGTGGAGCCACAGCAACAGTGTGTTTCCTTTAAGTCAGAAGTCACTTAGGGCTTTTTAAGAACTCTGTAAATTTTGAATTTACAAGATCTGGCTGTTTAATAACCATAATAAGGGCTTGCTATGTTAGCAGGATTAAAAACCAGCCTTTGGAATGACAATATAATTTCTTTGGTACAGATCATACATGCCAAGGTAGCAGAAGCAGGAAAAGGGCATGTTTCTTTTCCTGAGTGTTGATGAGAGCCTGGAGGCTACAAGCTAGAAAAGAGATCAGGAAGCACCTACTGTAGGGAAAGAACATGCTCCAGCGTTCAAACAAAATCCAGCACATTCTGTATTCCCAGCACACACATAGAAAATGGTATACTGAATCATGAAAACATAAGGACAGATATTTTGTTATTTCTGCATTTTCAAACATCACAAAGTCAATATTTTGCTTGAGGGCAGGGAGTCATTTTGGTCCTTATTCCTTTGTCCATAAAATGGGGACCATATTGGGGACCACCATGGGGACCTCATACAAATGCTGTGAAGAAGACACAGATTCAAATGTTAAAGTTGAGTTACTAAAGACCAGCAGGTTCTTCTGCTGAGTCGCAAGTCTTCAGGTTAGACTTGTTCACAGACTCTTTTCAGTCTTTCACAGACCATGCAAGACCCAAGATTTTCACTTTCTACTAGGGAGAATCACAAATTTCTGATAGCCTCAGAGCCTTCAGCACTGTTTTCTCTCCTTCCGCATCTTAGCTTTTGGAAGGTAATGCCCTGCCAGTGTTTTTCTTCACTGCTCTAATTCCATTCATGCATTGGTAGCTCAACAGCTTATTCACTAGCACATGTTTCTGTGTTCAGCATTTGTTGTGTGTCTCTGGAAGGAATTAATATTAGGTGGCCAAGGTCCCCTAACCCCGATCAAAGTAGAGAAATGTTGGTCTGACCGCAAGCCGCCCGGTCGCCCGGCAGGCAACAAGTTCTGATGCAATCAGAGTCCTGTCAGAAGCTGTTGTTGCTGCCTGCAAGTAGCTCAGTTAGAAGGCTGGCTGCTGCAAGGTCTTGCTAGGCAACAGGCGAGGGTAAAGGAAGACAGAGGGACCTTCTCTTTGCCTACAGTCCCAACTTTATTCCAGCCCAGAGGGGCAGAGCTTCCAGTCAAGGGGGAGGAAAAGGAGAAAGACACACAGTTACAGCCACTTTTTAAACGGTGGCGGAGAAGGGGAGGAACAAAGGGGCAAACCAATGGGGAAATGATGAGGGGTGACAGGGAACAAATCACAAAGGGTTAGGCAAGGAACATATTTGAATCAACCAATGAGGAACCGAACTGAACAGAACTTTCCAGAGCTCAATACATAAGCAATGAAACACATGAATAAACATAGCAGTCTAAACCAATAGCATTACGGGAACAGAGCGGTTTCTAGAAGGAGAGGAGGAGATACTGCTAGAGGGACACCCAGTGGGGAGTAGCCTTAAACCTTGGTCTCGCCCTCGGATCCACCCTCAGGTTCGGAGTCCTGGGCAGGGAAATCCACCCACTGGATGTCACTCAGTCCCAAGGTGGGCTGGGTCACCGCAGCAGAGAAATAAACAGATTAAATAAATCAGGCAATCTTTCCTGATAGCAATACAGAAATTCATTGCAATTTATGTGTTTCCTGTTTGAGATTTCAGACTTTCTTCAGAAATAATATTCAAAAATTTCAAGGGAAGAACTGCAGTTTCAACTACTGATTTTCTTCTAAGATGCTCCAACTGATTAACAACGAAATTAAACTCAAAATAACTCTTCTTCACATGTATTAACTTTGAAGATAACTACTATTTCAGACCTGGAAAAGGTCTTATGAGTGTAAAATTTTGTCTGTTTTTTCCAACTATATAACTTGCTGTAATAATAGATCATATTTCTCCCACAAATCTTGCCTTGCATTTATTACTGTATGAGAGTACAATTGACATGGTTTTCTATTCAAATCCATTTCCTTTCCTAAGCAAAAAATTAAATACCAACTCTCACCAGGTTACAGTACAGGCCCAGTCATAAAATTAATTATACTACCCACATGTCTAAAAATGCTGCCCTCTTTTTAAGCTTGAATTCTTGCACCATTTTTTAAATTAAATGGAAAAATAAATCAATGCTTCAGGAAGCATAAAGTGTTAGAGGTTGGCCAGAAAACCCTATAAAGCACTACATTCCCTGTCTATTTTTCAGGTATTTTGTTGATTTAGTTTAACTTATTCTCCTCCTACAAAAGTACTACAAGACATTCCATCTTTCTCATGGAATACAGCTTTCAGCTTCTGAACTATCTTTGTAACTTCATTCCTAAGAAGTAAATAGAGTTATTTTCTTCATCCTAATGTTGACTGTTTCTGTTCTTCAGCAGTATGAGCCCACAATGCCACAGAACAGCTATAGGTCTGTTGCAGGTCCTTGGCTGATGTTTTCATGGATGGTAACTGGCCATCCCCACAGAATATTAAAAATGGTTACATACCTCCATTCCTCAGTCAAAATACATAGAGTAGGCAGAGTATATTACAAGGTAGATGCTATCGTTTGCGGGGGGGGGGGGGGAGGGGGAGAAGATTACAGATTACTTTTTATTTTCTTCAGCCACTAGAGTCATCTTACAGCCTCAGCTTCATCTCTGTTCCTGTGCTATAAATATGATTAGGCCTGGAAAATATCCACTGTGAACTCAAGGGCTAAGCTTATTGAACTTCTGAGGGATTTGTGAAGAAAAAGCTTTTTGTGTGTATAAGCTCTAGGAATTACTTTTTAACCTAGACAGGAAAGATTCAAGTGAGAGCAGAATGGAAAGGCATATGTTTCCATTATAGATCATCCTTAAAGGAAAAAAAGGAAACAAAACCAAACCAAACAGCAACTTTTAAGCAGGACATGCACTGGGTTAGCAGTTTTCTTTCAGTTACCTGGAATTTGCATTTCACTTCCTGTAATACTTTCTTCCTCCCATCAGTTGTTCTTCTCTTCAATTGCTCTTTTCCTTAAAGAAACCAACTTGAAAAATTGTATATGATACAAGCTTGTGACACATATTTTTTAGTAGTGAGACAAAGCAGTCGAAGAGCAGTGCCTTCAACACCATAGGTTTTAATGAAAGAGTGTTATTATTTTCAAACAGAAATGGAGACTCATGGCTTTATTCGAAACATGTGAAGACTTTTGCGCTTTTCATGGAATAGTAGTAAAAAAAAGTATAAATTGCCCAAAATATAAGCAATTTTCCCACTCTTCTCCCCACTCCTCCATGAATAAAGGCCTTATAAAAACATATGTGTTTAAAAAAATGCACTACAAGTCAAATGCACACAGGGTAATTCTTTCTGGCTTCAAAATGCTCCCTCACCAGAGCCCCAGAGGACATGCATAAATAAGAAAGTGAAATTGCAAACAGCTGTGGTGTCATAGGCTATCACATGGGTTCCTATGATTATACATAAACAGACAAACAAAAGAGGAAAATAAAAGACACTGTTATCAGATTCAGATGGGAGGAGGTGGGGGGGCTCTGCCTGACATTTTGCCTCAGCAGAGAGCCATGACAGCAGGTTATCCCAGAGAAATTCCAGTGCACGGAACAGCCAAGGTAAGCAGATAAATTGCATGACATGGTGCTACTAGCCTGAGATGTTCTTTTTTAAGTCACAGCTTAGGATACTTCAAGATAAACTAAACGTTTTATCAAGTTTATGAATTACAGATAGGTAGCTGCAATGCATTTCAAATATTACTTTTTCATAGACTGGAAAGAAACAAGGAATATAATATAGACCGAGGATACTGCTTACACAGAATTTTCTTGTGTGGGAGTCTGAAGATTTACCATAAAACTCCTGCTGTTTTCCCAAGGCTAACAAGAGCCAGGAGAATGCACCTTAAATAGCTGCCACCATAAATCATTTCTGTGAAAACGGTGGTAGGGGAAAATGAAAACATTAACACTAATATAAAAAGATTGTAAATATATGTAAAAATGACATGAAATGATGTGCTGGATTATTGCGAAGGCATGCCCAAGAGCTCCCCAGGTCAAAAACTGACCACAGCATTTGAGAAGGCCATGTATAATTTCAGCTCAATGACACATTGCAGCCAAATGGACAGTTATGCATGTAAAAATTCTGTCTACAAGCACTGGACTGGAATTACTATTAAAAAACAAATAACAGATCACTGGCATTTCTTCATGCTACCCATTTTGTCATGAGAAGGAGAAGAAAAACATGACCGATATGAAAGTATTCTGGTATGAATAGCCTGAATACAAGCTGTTGTCATCCTGCTACCTGTCAAGAGAGGAGAAAAGAAGTAAACACCAATCTAAGTTATTTAAACCACCTAAATAAAGAAATAAATAGATATGATTCCAACAAACTGTTCATTTATTAGATGTCATCTGAAATCAATGTATTATATGCCTCTACAGTTTGAGAAAAGCAGAAGTGTAGGATTACAAATTACACATTCAACTCATGTAATGAAACAGATATATTGTGTCTTTCCCACAAAGAAGGATTGTGGTGGAATTCAGAGCTGTTAAATGAGCCTAATTTTCATCTCATGCTCTAAGGATCCACCTGTAGTCTTTGCTCAGAGCAGGTCTCCAGGAGAATTTGAGTACTGACCTGCATAGGCTAGTTTCTGGCCTATTCCAGCCCATTAGAGTGCAGTCAGATCATGTTCAATGTACTTATACTGAAATGGGGGAGGTCCAAGCACCATATACGTATATATCAACTGTTTTATGCAGCAATGCACCCAGTGTTACTGCTTGAGAGTACATAAACGAGAAGAAAGACACACAGTGAGGTGTTGACAGTGGTGGAGTATCCCACCCTGGAGAGCTCTGCAGCTTGTCCTAAACATACAGCTTTCATGCAAATAATATGGGAATTAAACTAGTATGGTCTCAGAAGTCACAGAACCACGATGGTGAGCTGGAGGGACCCTCAATGATCATGGAGTCCAGCTGTTGGCCCTGCACAACACCATCCCCAAGAGTCACACAAGGTGTCCAAGAGCATTGTCCAGATCTTTGTAAACTATGTTAGGCTTGAGGTTGTGACCACTTCCCCAGGGAGCCCAGTCAGCTTAGCAGTATGGATGCATGCTAAAAGGCACAGAGCTGAACATGTACTCCAAGTGGAAAGTAAATTACTCCTCTCAAACTGCTGCCATGACTTTAAAATCCAGAACTACAGTGGGCATCTCTAAAATCACTTAGATTACTCTGTGTAATGTAATTTATGGTAAGTAGATGCCCAGGGAGAGAATAATTTTGACCAGAGCTTCTGCAGGAGGGCACTGACACTAGAGTTCTAGGGAAGCAGGCAGCTGATGGCACACAACCCTCTTCGGGTACAGCAAGGGACCAAGGCAGGGGGATGAAACGGCTGGAGGGGAAGGGACTGTGAAGCTGGAAAGCAAACAGACTAGAAACTTTCTCTGTTGTGACAGATCTGCTGTAGGACATTTCTAATTTCTGTTCCCAGCTACACATTGCTGCCCTTGTTGCCTCTAGAGGTTTCCAGCCCTTTGCTGTGTTGGCACAGGACTTTGCACAACTGCAGCCTAACCTACCACCATAGTGGGTTTGGGTGGAGGAGAGACACCCGTTTTTAACAATCATGCTTGGTTTAACATCATTTGTACCTAAGGGGCAAGATTACAAACATCAGTACTGAGAAGCACACAGGCAGATTCAGGCCCCAGGGTATTACACATGCTCTGTGACCTAAGCCTAAACACATCCATAACACAGTACTGCAAGGATTATTTCAATCTATAAGCAAGAATGAAAATACTATTGGCAGACAACAGCCCTCCCTCACTCTTTAGCTTTTTTGTATTGTTCTTTAATTTGCCTCCCACATAAATATAATAAATCATAATCCAAGGCTCTGAAAATGTAAATGTCTAAAGGCATTTAAAGTCTACAGTCATTGCTTGTGCCGTGGAGACAGCATGAGAGGGCTGTTCTCCCTGTTCTCCCTGCAGAGCCCTCCAGCACATATGTGCTGTTTCTTATGGACATTACGGGGGAGTTTCAGGGCTTCATTACCCCAGTCCAGAAAGGCACAATCAGTAACCCTGTGTTTACATAATACCTGCTCCTCTCTGCTCTCTGACACAGGAGCACAGAGTCTTCCAAGGAAGAGAACTAAAGTGTTTCCTCTGCAATGGAATATTCCTTGGGCAGGAAGGCTGTCTCAGGCTCTTTTTTATAGCACATTTCATCTTGGGGTTGTTGTTGGGTGAGAATGAACATATAGTGCTGTCTCCATTGCCCCATGAAAATCAGTGTGTCAACTGACTGTACTTGATATTAACCATAGTAAAGCATTATGTTCCAGAAACAGTGGGGTCTCCATTGTGATTCAGGACTTTTATTCTCTTTAACTGAATTTTCAGAAAACATACTACTTATCCGCAAAGGTGTGTATGCGTGAGGGTTCCCCCTACACCTTGAGGTATTCTTCTTGAGGTACTCTTCTTGACTTTTGCAACAGGAATCTAAAGGGACATGAGAGGGCCAAGCTGGCAGCTGCCAGTATTGAAGGGAAAAGGTTTTGCAGTAATTACCATGTAAAGGCCTGGAAAAGAGAACAAACTCTGCCCGTTTGTGATGTAGCTTGAAGAGGTTCTGCAGAAGCGACCTTTACCATATGGTTATAAGATTGGACTAGAGGAATCTGTAGGCAGGCTTAGCATAAAGCCAAACATACAAAATGGAAAGCACCTTGATATTTTCCACAGTGACAGGAGTAGGAAGGGATGAACCTGTGTGAGTGTGAGCAAGAGTAATAACTTTGGAAAGACACAAAACAGGGATAAATGAGGCATGCAGAACAGACATAGATCTGTGATTCACTGACACAAAGACAGTTGTAATAATGCTTATAGGAGGTAGATAGAGAATGAAATAAAGGTAATCTCAAACACAAGGTTAAGGAATCCTTATTAACAAGAAAAAAAAGAAAACAAGAGAGAGGAGGAAAAAAACACCATGAAAAGACATGCAGTATTTTGTGGGGTGATCACAGATCTCACAAACCTGAGAATCACTGAATAACCATGTGATGGGATCAGTCAAATTGTTGAGTTTTGATTATGTTTGTGGGGGGAAAAGTCCTATTTTCTCTATAAGATGTTAGGTCTTATTGCACAAATATGAGCCTGCTGACCAGCATCTCTTTTTCCTGACAAAAGAGAATTTCCCAGAGAACAAAACACCATTTTCTGACTGGATCTTAATAACGTCTTCAGGATATTTCCTATGCCTATGTAGATGTTTCTACAGCAACAACAACAAAATGCAACATATAACTTCTGGTCATTACTGTGTTATAAATAATAAATGCAAGTGCTATAAATTTAATTCCACACTACCGCAACAGTTTAGGGCCTGGGGGGGGGTGGGGGGCAGAAAAACAGGAAAAAAAAAAGCAAAATCAAAACAAAAAGCCTAGTAACAAATTACATTAACTATCACTTCAGATATAAGCCACCTAAGTTTAAGAATTTCTTCACCACTGTGAAAATGTCACAAACTCCAGGTGAAAGCAGGAGCTACTGTTCTGCGTAGTAGATTGCACTGCAGCCCAAGCTTAGGCAGAGAAGTAATGACCAGCATGAAAGAGCAAATCATAATGAAAAGTGCATTACTATCACAGAGGAAAATATCCAGATATCTGGAGACAAAAATGGTTCAAATGTAAGCAATAAATAAACCAACTTTATCCAGTGTTAAAAGTGCCAGGCTAATGAACTTAAAGGATCACTCACTAACCTCTCAGAGTCCATTCAAAAATTAAGAGTTTGGCAGAATGAAATCTGTCTATGACACATACACTTGCACATATTCCCTTAGCCCTGTTCCATTAGTTCCTTATGACAATGTCATATGTAAGATGTCTAGATTGCTTGGACTCGGTCAACAATAATTGCTTTACTCTTGGCTACCATTCTTTAAAATATATCCATAATCTGGCATGTTGTCTTCATGAAGTCCTTTGTGGCTGTCTGTTGAAGTATTCTCCAAAGATGTACATAATGCAGAAGCAACATTTCCAGCATCAAGATCCTAAAAATCTCTATAAAAGAGAGGCCAGGGAATGTGTGCATTAACTGGTGTGACATCAGGTCCAATTCAACCTAGAAAAGGAGATTCAGATGTGACAGGAGAGCACAATAATAGGAATTCAGTAAGGTACACAGCAAGAGTTCATGTATTACAAGGAGTGGGAAACAAAGTGTTGCTGCTTTTTCTTCTAATGCCCACTTTATAACGTGGACAAGCCTCCACCAAAACAGTCTGTGAATGATTCTTTACTTTGTCTCATTGCTCATTATTCTGTCTGGAAAAGGAAACAATTCTGGGTTCACATAATGTATGCTTTTTTGAAAATATTTTTTGTTTCATGATATTTAAAGGTATTTTATGACTCATCATGTTGAATGTACAATCTTATTTTTCAGCTACAATTCTCCTTCCCACAGTTTTTTGAATAAGCTGACTTACCAGTCTTTCAGATGCACTTAGCAAAAACGTTCTGCTTTCCTGACAGATCCTCAGCAAGACAGCAAATTCAGAATGAAACCAGTGTAAGGCAGTCATACATTCTCATACTTGAAATGTATGCTCAACTAAGCAACTAACAGTGTTAAATTTCTTCCAAATAGTTGGACATATTTAGCTGCTTCTTTTGTTTGAAAATAATTCACTGAAAGATTCAAAGCTTTGCAGATTTACTTGTCAATAAACATTAATCTGCAAATGGTTCATGGAAGCATCCTGCAGCCAATGGGCGGCTCACAATCTGTTTATTGCTCCTCTTGCCTGGTAGCTGTTATCACTGCAACTGCTTTCTCATACAATATCTACTAAAAAGCTTCAAAAGGCCACCAAACACTTTAATTCAAATACCCATGCAAAGCCACATACCACATTTGCTTCCCGCTAACACCCTTCTGAACACAGATCCACTCAGAAAATATTGATGGAGACAGGAGAGTTGTTTTTGAAGCATTTACCTAAGGCCAAAAATTTCAGAAGTGACTAATTATTTTGGGTACTACATTTTCAGTGCTGCCCTCCCAGATACCTGCAAGAGATCTGCGTACAGAGTGATGAGAATCCACAATAACTCTGGATCAGACCCTCTAAGAACATCTCCAGGTGAACAGCCAAGAATAAAGGTGTTCAACATCATTAGGCATTTCTGAAAACTCTAGTTTACTATGTTTTTTTTTTCTTATTGTGTGTTGTTTTGGGGTTTTTTTCCCCTAACAGAACTTGAGTGATTTTTCCACAGACATCTTCTCTTGGCTTATAAGATTTCCATAACATAAGATTTTGGGGTATCACCTTTCAGTTGTAATTAAATTCAGATAACATGTATCTGATTTTTTTTTTCCTTGGGGATAGAATATCTATGGTAAAAAGAAAAAGGAATAGAGGAGAAAAGGGACAGTGCATATTAAATGACAGGGCAAACTCTCAAATAGCCATAGATATAACATTTACATTTTTCAAGGTCATGTGTCAAATACAAATAAAATAATGAACCTTTGCTAGTCCATGGTATCCCATATCAGGCAACTTAGGCATCAGCATCAATGCAATGGCTCTGATGCACTTCTGTGCCCTGCTGCTCTAACCTGGAAGTTAAAAAGGCAGCAATTACATTTTCTATAAAGGAGGAAGACAAACGGGAAAAAAAAGAGGCTAAGGGCTACCAGTATTCTTAATTGCAGAGTAATTGTTTAATACAAAAGCTAAGGAACTGAAAATGTGCAGATTGAAGGTACAAGGCAAGGAACAGGGGTGTTCATGAAGAAGTTGCAGCCGAGATTCACGTCTGTCCCATGAAACACTTGAAGAAAACAAGGTGGGAGTGTGGGGGGAGCAATAGAGGTGAAGGAGCTGTTATTTACACTCTTCTGATGCAACGCACAGCAAAAAAAAATGCATCAAAGCTATTCTTTCAAAAGACACATGACTACATGGAAAAACTCTCTCCAACTTGGATGATTTATTCTATTCTAAACTATGTAACTGCAGTGAAATCATGCAGTGCCTTCCAGAAAGGCAACTTATAGTTACCTACATACTGCAAAGGAGGGTGTATATTATAATCCAATTTAGGATACGTTATACTATATCATTAGAGAACAATTTTCTCTCAGTACAGTGCAAAATGTCTTAATGGTTTTAAAACACATGCCTCTTTTCCTTTTCTCTTCTCCTCTCTCAGCATGGCATAAAGTGAAGCTATGGGTAATATTTCTGTTCCATGTGCCTTCCTGGGAAGTGTATGTTACTGAAAATATGATGAGTGACTCCAGAGTTGTCTATGTTACGGTTGTATTTTGAAACCAGTCATTTCAGGAAATGATTAAATTTTTCAGCCATTTCACAAACTGGCTGTTTCTTTCAGTCTTTCTGTGAAATAAGAGAAAGCTTCACACCTTTAAAGAAGTTTGGAAAACTGGTAGGGAGGCACCATGTAACATGCCTGATACCTTATTACTTGAATTAACTTAAAAAGACAACACATGAGATTTTTTTTTGTCATTTATTTACTTTTAAATCTATATGCACTTCTACATTTATTTCTGAAATCTTCCAATTGCACATGCCAGAACCTAACTTGTTTTCATAACTACAGTAATTTCAACATCAAGTATTACCTTTGGTTTGATTTTCAGTGTTTTCCTCCATCTGAAGACCATTTTTTACCAATTGCCCTGCCTGCAAAGTCCAGGCTCCTTCCTGCTGGCCAGGATAGCTGACAGGGGCAGAGGCTGGCACATGGGGCAGGATTGTGCTGGGGATGGTTGGAAAGGTGCATTAAAACTGAAGGATCAGTTAGCAAATGGGTATTGGTGGGTGGAGAATTTGGCAGATTTGGATGAATCATTTCTGACAGAGCTGGAGCTTCAGGAACAGGTCTAACCTTTAGTTTAGCACTGCTTCCCATTTGACTGTCTAGCACTGTATCAGATGTGGGGAGCAGTGTGTCTACTGGAGATGTGGATGCACCCCAGTCATCAGAAAGAGCACTGAACACTGGTTGCAGATTGTGCTGACTCTGGAGGTGGCTGATGATCCCTGATAGTAGAGAGGTTGAGCTACGCCCACATTTGGGATTGGTGCCAAACCAAGCTGCCTACGAAGTGTGCAGTTTATTCCAGATTAATGGGTGGTGCTTTTGAAAACTGGACAAAGTGAGTCCCCGCAGTCCAGTCCCATGAATTATTGTCTGTTATTCATGCTAAGAGCATTTATTTAAAAACCCTTTTGGAAGACCTCTGGATTTGTAGATATCTTGCTTTCCAACTGGAAGCCAGAGAAGCTTCATTTCTTGGATGAATTCCGTAGCAATTTCAGTTCTGTTTTCATTCTTCAACTCAACACAGTTACCAAGTAGGAGAAAAATACTGAAAAACTGAAAGGCCATTTCTGGTTCCCTCTGAGGTAAAAGCTCAAAGAACAGAAAATCTAAGAAGGGGTTCTTGGTACACCATTATATTCTTAAAATTGCCTTGAGATCAAGCTTGCAGGCCAATAAAGTCATCTTGACCTTGTGATGTGTATTCATTGCTTATGGTCAGATTTATACCAAGGTCATTAGTCAAGGATTTTGGCATCCAAAACAGAAAATCTGAAGAACTGAGCAGCCTTTCTTGTGACCTTTGCGTTTTTAGATGATAAACGTTTTATAGAAAGAACATGTAAGAATTCTTGCTTTTCTGACAATATCATACCTGTCTTCAATGTTCTCATAGTATATGGAAAATGCTTCTTTAGTCCAATGTTTTTTGATTAGCTGCTTCTTGTCACCAGCCATAGAATTTCACACCTATGAGCAGTGAAGGAAATACAAAAGAACTATCTAGCAATTCCCCAACCAAAGAAGACACAAATGATGATGAGAGTGGAAAGGAAAAAAAAAAAAAAAAAGAAAAAAAAAAGAAAAAAAGACTGTTCTTTAAAACTTACTTTACAAGCAAGTAGTGTTCAAGTCTCAAATTGAGTTTGGGATCTTGGCTCGCCTTTTTGATCTCAGCAATAGCTGTACTCTACTTTTGCCTTAGTATGGAGCACTTTGGGCACTTCTCATACTTTTTGTAAAGTTATTTTCTGAAGCCACTTTCAAAATACAGAGTCATATCCAGCAGTCACTGCTGAAAAAGCAAAGGATCCTTATCCAATAACACCCCTTTTCACAATATGCCTGTTACTGGGTGAAACAAACAGTCAAATAGTCTGGCAGAATATGCAGCATGTCAGTCACTTCGTAGAACGCATAAAACTTTTAGCCATTTTACCAAATGAGTGACTGAAGGAGTCATTTCGCAAAATGACTGAAAATTTCAGTCATTTTAGGAAATCACTGGTTTCATGATACTTCTAACATAGCATGCACTAAAGGGAAGGCTTAGGGTGGAAGTGGGAAGCAGATCGTGTTCTTCAAACCCCCTCTTGTGGCTGTGGGGAACAGCGCCATGAAATACCGCATTTTACTATAATCTTTTGTTTAAAGACTGCAGTGATTGTTGGTAAAGGCAGGAGATGTGGGACCCCTTGTTTTATCCTGATGCTTTATATTCTTCCATTAAAATCTCTGTCAAAGGAGGCTTTTAGGGTTTTTTCTTAAATTCTTAAGCAATAATCCATGGGTTTTGAGCTTGATGCCTCTGCAGAGATCCAGGACAAAGAAGCTGCCAAAAAGGTTCCATACGGATGAATCCACTGTCTATTTTATGCCAGCTGTGACTGTTTAATTTCAGTATAGGTGTATCTGTCTTTTATAAAAGTAAAATCTTCATTTTGTTTTCTGAAAAGCATTGTAAACCTGCATAGCCTTTAGATAGAGCTGAAAAAAAATGAATGTGATCAAAAATTACTTTCTTAGCAAATAGTTAGCAGTGAAGAAATCTTCACAAATGCAGGTGAGCAGCTGTTCAAATCCAAGCAACTTTGGACAAAAGCTGTCCATTAAGCCAAACTCCTTGTTTTCCTAAGTAGAAACCAAATAATTGATCTTCTGGTTATGTTTGAATGGAACTGAAACAATGAGCTGACATTGCACATCCCATTGTAAAGGGAGACCAGGGTAGAGAAGTGATTGTGGTTTACTGTAAAAATTCTTGCTTAATTCCAAAGTGCTTTTAAAAAAGTGATGTAAATGATGGCAGAAATTTTGGTCAATACCATATATCTGCAGTGCTGCCTTCCTGTGGAAGGAATTAGCACCTTGGCTTTAGGAAATTGGATGCTGAGGATGTGTTTGCTGAAATGGTACACACCTGGAGTCCCTGTCAAAAGGAAAATGCCAGAAGGAGAGCTAAATCCCTCAAATCAGATGGAGCCACTCAGAAAAGATCAGCCCAGGTATTCTCTGTAGGACTTCATTACAAAAGCCTTTGGACACCAGCCAGGTCTGTGATACCTCATTTTGACAACATTCCCCTCTTCCTAAATATCACATACTTCCCCTTTCTTCCACTATTGCTTCAGGGAATTATTTTAAATACAATTTTGATCTAAGTTAAGTAAAGATTTTTTTTCAGCATAACTACATCTACTCAGTTCTTTTTTTTTCTTTATTCATTTTCATCCTATTCAAATTCTGTATTTATAATTATTTTGAAAGCCAGTGAACATATCCTAAACAGTAGCCTGAGGGAATCTGGTAGAAGCCCATTTTTTTGTGCATTATATTCTGTTACACTGAAACACTACACAGATCAACTATAAAGGTACTTCCTACCAAAACTTAGGGGAAGCGTGTCTGATCTATTGCAAAAGAAAATGATTGAACTGTGTAATTTAATAAAGGCTTACATTAGTGTGAAACACCATAAGCAGATATCAGTGTAAAAATATAACATGGAAAAACATTACTTAATCAACAGAAAAGAAGGAAAATAATTGGTTGTGCTCTCCTTGGGTTTTTTCCCCTCATATGAAGGTGTCCAAAAATAATGACGATTATTAAGTTCCATGTACTTCATTTAATGCATTAGAGAAACAGCTCACTGAGTTTCTGCTACACAGGTCTGTAAAAACTAAAGTGAAATGCCTTTTCATATGAAAAATTAGAGAGACTTTTTGGGAAAACATTGAAATATTTCATTTTGGAAATGTAACTGTAAAAACAGCTAGAAAATATTTCTCCATAGCTAAAACTGTCATACTTGACAAAAACCACAGCATGAATACTGGCTACACGTTCTTTTGGCAATAGATACTTTAGCTTGATTTTGTCCATATCTGTATATATTTAAAGAGTTTAAGGTTTGATTCCTGGGTCTAGCACAGTTTTTGCAAGTGCTTTAGGTCAAGGCAAGGAGTTGTAACAGTTACGCTGAATCTGCCTGAATGTGTCTGAGTTTGAAACCAGTGAAATGCCACTGTGCTCCATTTCAGTATGTCCTGATGTGCCTCAGCTCCCTAAAAATAACTTTCTGGAAGGGAAAATTTATTAGCTCTTGAGAAGCACCCTTATGCTGTGACAACAGGGAACAGACAGGAGGCCAAGGGCAAATCAGGACTGGCCCAAAGCTCCCCAGCAGGGCAGGACAAAGGGATTATTTTTCCATTCTTCAACTTAATGTCATAATCACAGGTTGTAGCAACACAACTTCTCCATGTAGTATCCTTCCTAAATTACCGAGGGCATACACTGGCCCAGAGAAAGACCAGGCAGTCTTCCTGGGAGACAGCAGCAGGCAGAGGGGAAGGCTGACACCTCCTCAGATACTCTGGGCTCAGCAGCCCCTGTCCTGGTCTGATTACAGCTCCCTGCAGTCCCTGCTTTCCTTTATGGTTGCAGGAGGTTTTGTCCTCACAGATGGTTGTGTGAGTCCTTGAAATTTTGGCTTACACCTTGCCTTGCCTTGGATGGTAGCATATGTTTTGGGGCTTTATAATGACCAGGCTCAAACTTTCATGGAACCTGCTATGAGCCACAATAAAACATCACATAGCATTAAGCTTTTCCATCCCAACAGTTTTAATTAAGCCAGCCAGTTCATACTATGTGTTTATCACCATTAAAACCAGTATTATTTGCTGAAGTGAATGTAGATGCATAGAGAAGTCAGGTATTAGTAATTACTCTTAAAACATGCTATATATATACAGCTACTCTATTGATTTCCAATATTTAATATTCCACAGTGATCTGCACAGAGCCAGCTACACTGATGAAAATACTAATATATTATTCTCAGTTCCTTAGCCAATATTTAAGACATTTATTTTTATTTACCTAATACTGAAGAAAAGATCTATCCCTAATAAATTTATCCAAGTGAGAAGCTACTTTCAAAGACCGCAATACTTTGCAGAAGTACGATGCAAAAAGCAGTATGTTTTCAAATGTTACTTGTCTACTTCATTTATGTGCTACTTAAGTTTTACGCATATTTATGTTTTAAGTATTTTGCACCTGTGCTATGTATTTAGTGATTTTGCACTATCAGCTTCCAGCATGGACAGTTTCATTGTCAGACTGAGAAAGATGGGGCTGTCCCACCTGGAGAAGAAAGGATTGTTTGGAGCCTTCATAGCAACCTTCCAGTATCTGAAGGGTGCCTACAGGGAAGCCTGAGTGGAAATCTTCATTAGGAACTGTAGTGACAGGACAAGAAGGAATGGCTTCAAATTGAAAGAAAGTTTAGATTAGATGTTAGGAAGAAATTATTTACTGTGAGGGTGGTGAGGTGCTGGAACAGGTTGTCCAGAAAAGTTGTGAATGCCCCAAACCTGGCAGTGTTCAAGGCTAGGTTGGATGGGGTTTTGAGCAATGTGGTCTAATAGAAGGTGTCCCTGCCTACAGCAGAGGGTTTGGAACTGCATGATCTTTAAGGTCATTTCCAACCCAAACCATTCTGTGATTCTATTGTGCTGTTGAGTTGTGCTGAGACATGCAATTGTGATCACCTTTCTGCAACAGAAGCTGACAGGTTGGCAATTTCCTTTTTTCTTTAGCTCACTCCATGAATAGGTTTCTACTAAGTTAAATTAATTTTATATCTCAGAGGTGTATAACCGGCGGACTTGTAAACCTCCTGACCTTTCAGCTGTGTGTTTCTGACAATAATTTGCTAGAGAAGGGATCAGATCTCCCCCGTGCTCTTGTTTTCAAGCCTTATTATTATGGGGATCAGACTTCAGAGCAGATTTTTAAAGAGCGCTTAATTTGGATTGGTCTTACAGACAACAACTTTTCCTGTGAATCTTGACATTGACTTCCACACGAGTAGCTTCTGGTGAAGCTTGAGTACATTTGAAACTCCCCCTTCAACTCAGATGCTTTTCAAATTGTATCTGTGGCTAGAAGAAGCCAAGCAGTTGGTTCAAGACCTATAACAACGGTTCCCCTGCTCAAGGACTCCAGCACTGGTAGTAATTAGATAATAACAAAAACTGCAATATGGAACAGACTATAGGAAGTACAGAAAATGCAGTTTCGGTGTGTTTAAACACAAATGTGAATGTGAAAAATAATTTTAAGGCAAGTTGTCAATTCAGTAGAAGATACAATACCCGGTTTTCTTACCCTTGCCATAGCAAGTGAGAATAGCCAGCTGAGAGGATTTTTATCAGAACAGATTTAGTGAATTGAGATTTCTCAATTCTAGGTCTTCTAAAAAGCACATCAAACTGACATTATTCATCTATCACATCCTCTTACCAAGTGAGATCATCTTGGCATTTTTTTTTCCATAGCAGCTTACAAAAGCATTCAGTCCAGTCATCATAACTATTTCTTCTAAATTCTGTTTCTGTCATTTGCACAGCTTTAAGTTGTGACACTTAAAGACCCACACTTCCTCAGAAAATAACACTTCAAGGTACAAAATGCTTCTTGAAGATCAGTTTTCTTTCAAGCTCTGATGTTACTCCCAGTAGTACCACCCTTCTGTCCTGCCTGCTGCACCTTCAGTATTAGACAACACAGAGAGATTTTGTAAAACATTAGAAAACAAATCATTGTGAACTGGATTTTGTCTGACCATAAGGAAAATTCTGAATAGCTATTTGCTTGGCAAGAAGCAACTTTTCTCAACAGAGAAGCTGAAAATATGTCTTAAAGATCTAATTTTACTCCTTAGTATGTTTAAAATTCACATTAAAATTAATGAGAATCACTTTATCCTTACTATGGATAGTTAAGGATTCTAATACTTTTGAGTGTGAAAACAATCAAGTCACAAGTAACAAATGACCTCTGCTGCAAAATAGGCTGAAGATTTTACAATGTTATCAGTCTTCTTTCCTGACAAAGGTCATGTACTATCAGATGGGGGTCAATTAAAGCAACATGGAAAAGCTGACAATTGTCTTCCTGGCTAAATTTAAAATATAAAAATAACTTGTTTTGGATGATGCCAAAATGGCCAAGTTTTTCTTGGGAAGTGGAAAACTATTGAAAAAGTTGAAAAACTTTTCAATTTTTTTTTAATTTTTCTCTGTTTTTTTTTGTCAAGCAAATTCAACAAGCTTATCACAAACTCACAAGTAGCTTCATCTGACCTGCACTTACATTTGCAACAAAGAAATCACTCGAGCAAAAGACATTCATCTCCTCTGGGAACAACTCACACCTTTTTGTCCATGCAGCTTTCCTGAACACTAGTAAGCTATTAAAAGTATTTGCTGCTTCCTGCATTCAATTACCAAACATGATACATTTGCCAGACCAAATTTTCCACATGAAAGTATTAAACATATGGATATTTTTTTGCAATTTTTTTCCTATTCCAACAAATAGTTTTGTTTTTATCTGAACAAGGAGTGGGTTCCATGATCAAGGATGAGGGAAGCCATTTCTACGTGCTAAATGCAAAAAAGCTTGAAGGATCCAAGATCTGTTTCCAAATTATAGCACTCAGACTGATTCTCAAGAGGGCTGAAGTACAGTTTCTTTCTGTATTTTTAATTAAAAAACAATACCCTTATTGTATAATTATAATCTTGTTTTTTTCAGAGCTACTGTTTCAACAGCAGATGCACTCCAAAAAAACAATAAGACAGGTACTTTAATTAATTACACTTTAAAAAACAATAAGACAGGTACTTTAATTAATTAATGAACTGTTAGAAGCAGTTTTGGATGCAGAATCTATGGGGCAAGTTTATGAATATTTTGTCTGAATGTTTCTTCTGTTTCCCAACAATTCTGTAAATATTTTAATACCATAGTAAAAATGATGCATCCCTGATGAAGAGTTAAGAGACAGGCTAAAGAAAAAAAAGTGATTTCAACCTTTCAAACAAAGTATTTCTGCCCCAAAATAGGAGATGTAGCCCGGGGCCATGCAACTTCAACCTTGTTAACTGAGTCATGAGCATCCTCTTAGGAATGACTAGAATTCATTGCAGGCTCACCAGAGCCCTGTAATGGATTCAGCATTAGGCTTCAAATGCAAGGGTTGAACTTCATGGGCCAGCAAAAGGCCTGGGCTGCAAAACAGGGCAGAACAAAAGCTCTGTGTGCAAACTCTGTCCCCTACCTTTAGAAACCATTTTCTGCTGAGTTTTTTTCCTTTCTGCAAGAAGACCACCATGTTCAGGATACCTTGCCGTCCTAATTCTATTCTAATGTGAGACATTATCTTGGGAGAGGAGAAAACATATGATAAAGTTGAAAATATAGCTGTGAAATAGTGGTAACACATTACTGGGTTTGCACTTTAGTTTGGTGGTGGTGGTTTTTTGCAGGTTTGTTGTGGTGTTGTTGTTGCTGATGCCTTTTTTTTTTCCTAAGTTTTCCATTCCCATTTCCTTCCCCCTTCCTGCTTGCCCCCCTCCCAAAAAAAAAGAAAGGGTTCCATTTTTCAGACCCTTCTTTGCTGAAATCCAGGGAGGAGGATTTCTTTGTATCTTTTTAGGGTATCCGAACTTTCTGTAAGGCAACAGAATATTCTCTATTAACCTATAGACTGTCAATAGCAAAAAGCCTTATGGTAGCTCACCTATTTTCATTTCCAATCTGCTCTTGCTCGAAGGGATAATCTGCTTAGTCTCTGCTGAGTAGGATGGGAGCTTGGGGGTTTCCATATTACTTCTTGTCCTGAAGGATCCTTGTGTTTTCCTCCCTGATATTTTACAGGGTCCTGCTGACAAGATTGCAAAACCCTTCCCCAAATCCCATTTTTCACCTGGTATGACACAGCACTAAATCATCCCGTTTATGTAAATCTGTTCTCCGAGACCATTCAAGGACTACCCTCCTCTCAATCTGGCACTATCTGAACTGCTTGCTTTTCCTTCTTGCCTTAAACAGTTGTGAGAAACTAAGATAACCAGGGAGTTTTCTTAGGGAGGCAAGTTACTAATCATTAATGCTGTAAATACGAGACTCCAAATCCCTCCTCATTTTTTATACAGACACACACACACCCACACCCTTTCCCCCATATTTAAAAGCCTGTGAGAGGCTGCTGGCCAGCTCTCTTTCAAGGTTATTTGGAAGGTCTTCACTTTCCCTAGTGTCAGCAACCAGACATGAATCACAGTGCTCAGTGAAGGAAGGGCTGCCTGTTGGCTAAAGCATTACAGAATACCCCTTTCAGACTCATCCAAAGCACTGCCACAATGTCTAATATTAAATCCCAGTGATAAGCAATAGTTGAAATTAAACAACGTGGATGTCAAAATTAGTTGGATCTGTACAAAGGCAAAACCAGTGCACTTTGAGAAACCCTGAAGCAGTAATACCGGGGGAAATCAGTGTGTAAGCTGTCTGACCTCTTCCTCCCCCCTATTCCTCCCTTACTGTCTTTCTCCTCCATCCCCAAAGGAAGTTCAAGATGTTTTTATAATGTGGATGATAGAGATGACTTATCTGCATAATGAAGCTGAAAACAGCCTGCTTGTGTTGAAGCTCCTCCTCTGCATGTTACATGCCAGCAGAGATTTGCTGCGAAACAGGAGAGCTGCAATGCAGCATTTTCCTCTGGAACTTTGCAGCTGTATTACAGTTCCAATCACACCACAAAAAGACTTTTGTTTACAGTACTTAAATTCAATTTAAATGGCAGCTGTTAAAAGTAGGCAGATGAATCACTACACATCCACTAACATTTTAATGCTCACCCACTCTAAGGCTTTTATTCTTAACTGAATTACTGCATGTTCTCTTACAATTAATTTTCCTTTTGTTTTATTGTACTACCTGCCTCTAATAATTAGTGGTCCTTAATACTTGGCTACTAGCAGTCCTTAGTACTCATACAGAAATAAGATGCCTGGGTGAAAAAGCAGAGTCATAAAGGAGCTCAAAATACACAAAACCACTAAGTAGGGATGATAAATGCAGCAGCCTCAGAAGGCGGAGAAACTTCAAGGAAAACTTCATATGGAAATAATCTCTTACTTTCCTCAAGCACAGCAGTGTTAATTCCTAATAATGTTCCCAATTCTGCTTCCCAAAGTGTACAATGTCATCAGAAGGTCAGTCAGGATAGCAGTATCTTACCTCCAGAAGTCAAAACTACAAGCACTCCGTTTCTCCAATCCCAGGCAGTGAAGTAACTGCCATTCCTCCTTCAAGTCCATATGGCTTTGACATTATGTAGCTTAGCAAGGCAGGATGATTCAAGGCCATTTCCAATATGCATCCCAAGCCCAAAAGCACTGTTCTAATTTACTCATCTGAGCTCCAAATATCCTAGAAAAAG
The DNA here is from genome assembly GCA_013398175.1 of Climacteris rufus. Taxonomy (NCBI): domain Eukaryota; kingdom Metazoa; phylum Chordata; class Aves; order Passeriformes; family Climacteridae; genus Climacteris; species Climacteris rufus. The sequence continues at coordinate 93,083 of VZRZ01007527.1, read as the reverse complement.
TTCAAGTCTTAGTCCAAATTCTCCCCTCTTAGCCCCTATACAGAAGATTTAGTTTAATCCACCAACATTTCCTTTACAGGTTCAAAATATGCTGCAGTTGCAAGTGAGAAGAATAACAGTGCTCTTAGACTAGTTCCCCATGGAAATAGTCACCAAACCAGTCAGCATAATTATCAGACTCTGGTGAAGAAAAATCCTGGGTGAAAAATATATCGGTGACAATGATAAAATTCAGCTGATGGAAAAACTCTGACAGAGCTCTGGGGGAAAACTATTCCAATACTCTCTTGCTTTTGGCATGATATGAAGATAATTCATATAGAAGAATTATATTTGCACAAGGTTAGTAATAAGAAATCTCAGATTGGATTTCTGCTCTGTTTTTTAAAAACAACCCCCAACTTTCTACATGCTGGATTTAACCACTGATTTCAATAAAGCTGGGATTTAACTCTCATTGACTGCAATGCAGCCATTTCTCCATAGGCCTGAAAAATACTTAACTTCCCACACATGTGCACACAAACTGAACAAAAGAGCAGAAACCACATATCCACATGCCTCCTATAACATCTTATATCAATTGCACCTTACAGAACGATGGCTGCAAGCATGCTTTGCACCAAACTTTCACTGCAGATTTGAAGCTACAGCACACACATTAAAGCACTTGCAAACAGCTATGACTGTCACAAATTATGGAAGCATCTCTCCCCTTCATCTTTCTTGTGCTATTTCACTAGAGAAGGCAGTTTTATGGTGGGTTCTTATTTGAATGATCACACTCTGATTTTCTGCATCTTTGTTGTGATTGAGTGGAGATTGATCAGTTGTTGATAAACACTGTGAATGTTAAAATACATCATGCCAGAAAGAGGGACAGATTTCTCTATTAGCTGTGTACATAAAGCCCAAAATAGCAGACCTCTCTCCCTTGAAGTACTTACACCTTGCTGTATTGCAAATATCATACAACAACGAGTTATTTATTGCCCAGTCAAATCCTTTCCCTCCTGAACATGACAAACTCTATTGCTTTGCCTTAACTGACCTCTGATGGAACAAAATTAATCTCTCTGTTTCCACAAAGACTGTGCAGATGTCCAGAATAGGTGATCTTCCTAGATATTTTATTCTTATGCTGAGTAGAGTGCTGAACTGGATAATCCCTAAATCACTGACTGTTGAGAGGGTTTAGCAGGGGAAGACTCACAATTTATGTTCCTATACACTTCCCTAAGCATCTGCCCTCACTCACTCCTAGAGACAGAATATAAGGCTAGAAAGAGCCACAGCCCAACCTCTGTCTTGTGATTATAATCACAGTTCAAATTCACAGTACGGGTTTCATACTAGAATTTGCAGTTAACTAATGCTGGAGCATCCTGGGAAGAGAAGGTACTGCAAGTTCCCCTCTCCCCTCACAGACCTTTCCACCCTCTGTCCCCACACTCCCACCACCAGCACTGAGGGAGGGCCTGCCAGTGGGGGGATATGTGAACTCCTCTCCCAGCAGCAGTCCTGCCACAGTTAAGCACAGGTCACTTCCTTGCCAAGTGCAAAGCCCTGTTTGCTCCAGGGACGGCAGCATGGACCCTACAGCTTTTCACTGTGCCATGGAGATGACGTTCTTCTTACCCTAGAGCAACAGAGCTCACATGAGCTCTAAAAACGCACTTCAGCCACACAAACCACAGAGGAAACAGAGGGGGTCAGAGGAAACATCCAATTTCGGATGTGTGGAAAAACACTCTGGACTTGAGTGTAACCACTTGGACCTAGCTGAACTAATACAGCCACTGCTCAAATGACAAACGACTTTGATTCTCACAAGACTGCTCCTTAATTGAAACTATTCAACAAATGGTTTTTGCAACTGTAATTCAGCCAATTGATTTTTTATAATCTTTGGCTGTGACTGCTGCATTCAGTACAGGGAGAATTCTCTTGCTGTACTCATTTGCATCTGAGCATCAGGCTTGCAAACAAGGATATATTGGTTATCAGAACATTCACAAGAAAATGTTAGAGGAACAAACCCATATTTCCCAATTACCTGCAAAACATATCCTCAAAATCACCTGTGACTACTGGTTTTATACAAACAACTATTTAAACCCAACCTTGAACCTTGGCAACTAGAGAGATATGCAGGGCATAGTAGCTGAGAAACATTACCACCTTGAGATAACCATAATGCCAGCAATGAGCTACCATTAGTGAAAAATAAAAATTCCCTTATGAAAATAATCCTTACTTTTCACTTCTTTGGAACTATTTAATAAGCACTGCCTCAATACAAGACTCAGCACATGCATTAATAAACTCTGACCTTTCTGGATAGTAGAGTCATAAACTGTAGTGTTGGGCTTTTATTACAAAGGCCTTTCATAGTCAGTACTGATAGAGCAGGATCCCAGTTTCAATAAACCATTAGAGAAACTTGGTTTTTCACCTGTCTAACCAATCTTGAACCTGCAAAGGACACAGGCTAGTGAAGAATGCCAGAAAAGCAAGGACATGTGCAACCAGAGTGCTGAACAGATTAATTAGCATGGTAACAAGACCACAAGAAACCCCCAAAACCAAATAATTATTTCATACTCATTTTATTCCTTTATGTTGTTGCAATTGAACTGCAGATTACTATTTAATTTTCTTAAATGGGACAGTATTTCACAGAAAATTGATGTCCTCCTGCATCTCTGGACTCCTCTCTGAGACATAAGTCACTGTTATTAAAACACTCTTAAATTACCCTGCAGTAGTAGGGTAATCAGCCTCAGATCTAAGCTGTAAATGGCAATAAGGGAAGATTCCATCACCACCACCACCACCACCTGTAGCGGCCTGGAGCTTGCTGCCTGGGGCTGCTTGTGAGAAAAATCCTTCTTTCCCATGGGAGGTATGAGAAACAATAAGATAAAGCACCTGTTGTTGTGAAAGAGGGCATGATCTGTTTGGATTAGGGTGGTGTAGAACCTAGCCAATCATATACCTGGGTTCCTACAATATAAAGGACAATACAATAAACGGGGCTGGCTGGCTGGCTCTCAGATCTCTGTGAACCAAGCTGTGTGCCGTCGCATTATTGCTGCCCACTGCCACAAATATGCCACAACCACCAAATATTAGTCCCTACTTTTAGAATCTGCATTGCTGATTGGATTTAGGTTTTGTCTGGCTTGCCACTATTCCTAATCTGAGCAAGAAGAATTTGATCAAGAATAAGAAGTATGTGGAATACAAGGGGAGAAGAGCCTGGCCTGATCAAGCAAGAAGCAAATTAAAAATTCTTTATTCTATTTGCAGAAAGTTCTGCCAATGAAAACATATAAAATCAAAATTTAATCAAGTCAATATAACCTAACATACAGGTATGAAGCCCAGATGTATAATTTAAGGAAGTGGTTTATTAGGTGGTCAACTACCTGGAAAAAGAGTGACATTATCAGTAAAATTATTTGAATGAGATAAGAGAAAGATGCCTGTTTATCTGAAATGTAAATAAAACACAATAGCTAAATTCAAATATTGCATAATAGAAAAAAAAGTCAATGGAACTGGATGCTTTGACAGGACAATGATATTCCTCTGACAACTTGAGTTTCTTTGTTTCCCTGTGAATTTCTAATACTTAGTTAAACCAAAGAAGACACCAATTTAAAAGCCTTGTGACTGCCTTAAAACTGTGTGTTTCATTAATCTGTGTTAAGGCTCAGATGTGCCAGACCTTTAATTCTTCACTCAGAAGGAATAAAGATATTCTATACTTAGGGCTGCTCCATCACTTAGCTAGGAACAGCCAGTTCTACAGTGCAGTGGAGGCCAAATAATAACAAAAATTCATGCTTCTAACCCTTCCACAGTCACAAATTTCAGGATGTAAAAATAACACACTTGAGATGCATTAAATGCTCATTAAAATTAATGAGAATGATGTGATTCGTACAAAAAGTGCAGCATTGTCTAGTGAATGAACTGTTTAGTCTCACAAGTGAACTGAGAGTGTTAAGAAGTCTGGTGGTACCAGATAAAATACATGACAAAACTGTATAGAAAAATTCACGTGGCCACCTGGAAAAAAGAAAATCACATTTCTGTCAGCTCTGTTTTATCACAGATTTTGATACTGTTTCCACATATACTGAGAGTAGCTCTCACCCAATGGTTTGTGATTTCTTTTTCTTTTTTTTTTTTCTTTTGTGATTTTTTTTTCCTCCTTTCATGCAGCACAATCTCTCCTCTGTGTTTCATGACCTAATTTTACCTCTTTGCCCTTGAAAGTCTGTATTCATTACCGGAGAGGACCAGGAGTAACAAAAGTAGCATGCTACAGTTCTCATGGTTGGATGCAGATACTGATAACTTTCACTCTGCTACAATTCTAAATAGTATTTAAACCTCCCCAAATCTGAGATCTGGTAAAGAATAGCACAGATAAAAGAATTTTCAAGGGGAAAATTTAAGATCAGAAATGGGGTTTCCAGGACTGTGGAAAGTATCTAGGAGTCATAAAGGAGAGTTGAATTAATATTACTAATGTTGACTAGATCTTTAGAAATTGTCTGCAGAATTAATCTTGACTCATGGTTTGGCAAAAGTGAACATGTTGCAAACACGTAGGAGCTACTACACAGTCGTTCAGACACCTGATTCCTCACTTACACCGCTGCTGCAGTTTGGAGAACTACTACACTAAAGCATCAGGAACAGAGTGCAGCTTAGGGTAAAGACCAGGAGAAGGGGTCTGTCTCTGTTGCTATCAGTGAGGTGCTGTGAGGTTGCCAAGTCTCCCCTCTGCTGCCTTTCCCACTGCTGGTCTGGTCCCTCCAGCCTGGGCACTCACCGAGGCCAGGACCCTCCCCAGCCACCAATCCATAGACTGGTTAGTTCAAATGGTGCCAGCTCAGACAAGGCCTCAAGGTACTAATTAATATAAAAAGCACTGAATGGACAAGGACAGAATCCATTCAAGTTAATCACTGCTTAATGGGACAAGGATTTACCACAAAGGGTTGTCTTCTAATAACCATGCCAGTATGAGAGTCTGGCTGTTTACTGCAGTTCCTTAATGACAAGAAAGCAATATTAAAACAGAAGTCCTGTAAATTTATGGTGCTGTGAAAACTTAAACAAGTATTACAAAAGATATTAAAAACTACAATTAATATTGAAAATAAAATCTAGAAATAGAGAAGAAATACCTTTTCTGTAGAAAGGATTCAAAGGTGTTAAGCACTACAGTGACATAGCCTGTATGTTTTACCTAAGGCAAGTCTGCAGTAATTGCAAAATCTCTGGCCAGACTGCAGCCAGATTAATCCTCTCTCTCTCCTCTGAATCACTGAAGTGTCACTAGAGATTTGTATCCTAGGATGATGCCTTGGGACAGTCCCACCATATAGCTGGTGTCAAGTTACCTGATAGCCCAGCAAGAAAGGACTGTCAATAATCAGATGCCTGAAAGAGAAGTAATAGCCTTGAATTGATCAAGCACAAAAGAGCTTCAGTAACAGCTATTCAAAACATTAGAAAGCCTGAGGAAAATGAACAGGAAAAAAAACCTACAACAACAAAAAATCGACAGCAGCAAGTAAGGGTTTTACAAAGCCAAATGGAAAATTACTAGATTCAGCAGTTGTTTTACTAGGATATTAGATTTTATATTAAATGTCAAAAGCTGTATTATTGTTCATGTCCTGAAAACAGTATAATGAAAAAATTAGGAAAAAATTCAAATGTAAATAAAATAATATTTTTTTATTACAATCCATATGGGAAGAAAGACTGATATACACTTCTTAGTTTCAGTCTTCCTGGCATTTCAATTCCCCCTCTCTAGTATTGAGTTATCTTAACCAAATGCAAAAAAGTCAGCTACTTTAAAATGCTAAAGTAGAATATACTAGCTAAATTCTGTGTAGGAAAACAGGTCACAGAATGCAGTCCCAGACCACTAAATCTGCTTAATGCAGACACATTCCTTTTCCACTTTGAATCAATACCATGATTTTCAGGAGCTATGCAACGTTCTGCTGCTAAATAAATGTCTTTGTATCAGCAATGCTGAGATCCTATAGTTTCAAGAAAGTAATGAAAGGTATAAAAGATACAGCTTTGCTGGACCAGGGCCAAGCTGCCTATATGGACATAAAACATTAAATCGCATTATATAAATAATGAAGACAGGCTCACACAATGAAAAATCCTGAAAGAAAGCAAGAATCTAATTCCTGCAGTTTTACTATAGATATTCCTCTCTTCCCAGAAGAATGCAAATGACAGCGCTTTTTTACCTTGACAGCTTTCCTTAAAATACTTTTTGTATCAGATTCTGTGTGAAGGAGAGAAATAATTGTTTTATGCTTCATTTTGATTTTTTTAATATTTCTTACTTGATAATTCATTTTTGAATGAGGAGTTTGTGTCAACGGGAGTGAAATCTAAATCATCACAGGGGCATTATTTTTCCTTTTTCAAAATTTCATACACATTTAAAACTAAGGTTCTAAAATATGTATTATCACAGAAAGGCTCCTTTTTATCATGGAGCATGTACATTACTGTGTACAACATTTGTAGTCACACAGGGATGCAAAATTCACCATGACTAACAGTTACATGGCCGAGAAACTATGGCCACAGCTCCAGAACTGGGATGGACTGAAGTCAGCATTCAGAGCAAAGGAACACCTGAGCAGGAAATAGAAAATGCTGCAGGGCAAGGAAGAGGTAAATCCTGGGAGCTCTCCTGCAGCCCTGAGATACTCACTTGTGTGAGGTGTGGATGCCCAGCACACAGCTTCTGTCTGCAGGCCTTGCTCTGGGTAGAAGAGGCTTTACAATGGGAACACGCCTTGAGAAACCACCCACCTCCAGATACTTGAGCAGAACCCAAGTCTCTGGGCTGATAAGTCAGAATGCCCCTTGCTTGTTCACACATCGAGACGCCTTCAGCTGTCGGTTCCATAATTTTGGCTCCCATGACTGTACAGTGGCCTACTGTCAATAAAAAGAATGGAGTAAAAATCCAAACTAGACCAGTTAATATTTTGGAAAGAGCCTCCATTAAGCCATGGAGAAACTTGTACATGTGCCTTTTATTTTAACGAGGAGGCTTCTGTATACGCCTTATCACCTTCCTCACATGCAACTACAGTAATCTTGATTTTAATAATCAAGGGGTTATCAGGAGAGACCCATAACAATTCTGCATATGCTTTTTCTTGAGTTATCTGAATTCCTGACTTCAGTATATGGCAATGAGGATGCTCTTGAAGAAGTAGGTTATGATACTACAGCTGCATGAACACAGCACATGCAGTGGGTCATGCAGCCATTATTCTTAAAAGGCTGTAAAGGATCCAACCACTTAGAGAAATTAAGTGACATAGCCTGGCTCTTGTTCAAGCACTAAATATAAGGAGCCTGTGGTCTTGTATTTTGTATCTGTCCTGTTAAATAATGGACAAGGTCAGCTACATTGGACTAGGTTCAGTAAAGAAATTAATGTTCGCCCTTATGGTTCCAATAGAAAGAGAAATACAGCAAAATCACCTCCGGTTCTAACATCTTATTATGACCACAAATAAAAGGAAAGACAGTGGACATATTCTAAGTGTTCCTATGGCACACAATCTTTACTTCTGACTTCATCAAGCCTTTAATTTTCAATAGTCTCTCTGTTGATAAAATTGTCAACCCTGTGAATACCACTATTCCATGAGCAAGTTAGTAGTACTATGTAAATTCAGTCTTTGCCTATTATTTCTCAGTCATTGAGATTTACCATGTGGCCCATGTGAAGTAACTTACCTTCAGTGAAAGAGGCACTAAACAATTCATAGACAGGTATTAACCACACAGGAGCTGACCTACAGGGAGACTCCGTACTATCAGATCTCACAGTAACTTGCTTTCTGATCACAGTTTAAAAACTGAGTATCAGAGAGAAAGTACCTCTCTGCAGCATTTCCTGGCCACATTATGAAATGGAGGAAAGACAATAACCATTCAGGATGTGTATGCCTCTTCCTATTTTCTCCAAATTACTTACCATATACGTTAAGAATAAGTTTTATGCCATGGTAGCAGATAAATGTAAAGGCAAGAACTGCAGAGTATAAATACTTTTTAATACATTCTACTGGTGCTGAGAAACAAACAATAGTTGGATTTGTTGAACACTGCCTATAGGGACACTTCTTGTGACCATCTCAGTACTGCTGCAACATGCTTGGCACTTCACAAAACCAGAAACATAAAATCATTCTCATTCCACCTTTCCTTTCCAGTCTCTGAGGGGATCAAACACAGATGAGCACAGCAGAGAGCAAATGCATAAGCCAAATGCTTACAAAATATTTACAAAAGTGAAAGCAGGGCTTATTTGACATCACCAGCCCAACCCTTTTTGTCCACTGCATAAAAACCCCCATATCTACATAGGTGTCATGGTTTCACCCCAGCCAGCAGCCAAGCCCCAAGCAGCCACTCACTCACTCTCCCAACCGGCAGGATCAGATTAAAAATCAGAAGGGTAAAAGCTGGAAAACTCATGGGTTTAGATAAAAACAGTTTAAAAGGGGAAAGCAAAAGCTACACACAGAAACAAAGCAAAACAAGGAATTCATTGCTTCCCATGGGTAGGCAGCTGTTCAGCCATCTCCAGGAGAGCAGGGACCCATCAAATTTACAGGGACTTGGAAGACAAACATCATTGCTCCAAAAGTCCCCCTTTCCTCCTTCTTCCCCCCATTTTATAAACTGAACATGATGCCATATGCTCTGGAATATCCCTTTGGTCAGTTGGGGTCACCTGTCCCAGAAGTTTTTCGTCCCAGCCTTCTCACTAGCATGGCAGCACAAAAGCAGAAAAGGCCTTGGCTCTGTGTAAGCCCCATTCAGCAATAACAAAAACATCTCTAAATCATCAACGCTGTGTTCAGCACAAATCCAAAACACAGCCCCGTACCAGCCACTGTGAAGACAATTAATTCTACCCCAACCAAGACCAGCACAATAGGAATGGATTGAAGGCAGGATACTAACTTTTAGAATGATCATCCCTAAAAATAGCAATTGGCACAATCTTTCCCTTTTCTGAAGGGAAGATACTTATATCTCACCCAGGTGAGATACCTATTCTTACAGGCATCTAAAACCCCAAATTAGGAGCCCTCTGTCAGAAAAGCAGCAATGAAGAAGAGAAGGGAGAGCCTGGGCTGTGATATGACATACAGCGTGTAGATTCTTTTTAATTATCTTCTTACAAATTAGTACCTCTGTCTCTCAGAACTCCACAATATAACCATTTTCACCGGACTCTAATTTAAGGTGTGTGGCTGATGTTCTGTATGACATTTCTTCCAGATATAAAAAAAAAAGGTGTAGAAAGGAGCTGTATCAGACTGTGGAAAAAAAAACCAATGACTTTCTCATATTATTTCCTGGGAGTAGTGGTATTTTTAATAAGAAAATAATAATGGTAATCATCCTACAAGATGCACACATCCTACGTGTGCCTTTATTTATTTCACTTGAAAAGTCTACTATGGTTTTTTCAAACCTGCTAACATAACATTCAAAGAGCCCTTTCAATTACTGAATTATTTTCTATTAAATTAGAAGCAATGTACTTCTCAAAGAAATCATCTATTATTTACATCTCAAAGGCAAAGAAACATCTAACCCACAATCTTTACAAAATCTTTCAGCTGAACTGTTAGTCTGTAAACAGAGCCGTATTAATGGGCTCATTCTACAACAAAGCACTTAGAGAAGCACAGCAACAGCAATGGTAGATGCTAACGTATTTTAATAAAAACAAAAATCCGAACCATTCATGAGAAAATGTTAGACATGTAAGTGAAATTCCCTTACTTGTAAGCATCACCAAAATGTCTGGTGTAGGATTCGAGTATAGTTCATTGCCTTCCTCCCTCCCTCAAATCCTTACTGTCGAGAGGAGAAGGTCTGATATTTATTGACTCCTGCTATAATATACTACATATATAACAGGCAACAATCCATACTTGCCTCACAGTAAGGGGAGTGGAACTTCGGTCTTGTTTCATAGGAAGACAAAAAAGTAGAAACCTATAAATCTTATCAATACCTAAGACCAAATGTGAAAGGCTTTTGTCACTGCTATTAGCCTAAGTTTAGGCCCACTCTAATATATCCTGCTCAATAAAAACCCAAGGTTAAGGGGGTTTATTGAAACTGTTAATTTTCATTAGCAAGAAGAAACTGAGTCCTTGGAGTCTAACAAAATAACATGACTCTAAGATGGTTCCTAGAAAAAGCCTGGGTATAGCAGTTCATTGTGGGAAGGAAGACCTGTCCTTAAAACTCTCATTTGTCTCTAAACAGTTCATCTTTTAAGCAGCAAATATAAAAACTTAAAAAGGAAAGCCTAGAAGAGGCCTGCAGTCTTCATCTGGTTCATCCCTTGGCCTGATACTCCTGTACTACTTCAGACAAATGGCTTTCCAATCTCTTACAGGCTTTTGAAAATTTCTTACAGATTTTCAAGAAAGCTGCTTCCTAGGCTTTACTATTCTTACTAGTTTTCCTTGAGTCCTAATTGAAGCATCCCTTGTGGCAACTTAAAATCATGAACTTTTATTTACCCGTACAGAAAAAGCCAACTGGAACTCCAACACTTCTCAAGCAGCTTACTATTAGCAGTAGTAGCAGTAGTAGCAGTAGTAGTATTTTATTTGAAGACACAAAGGAAACTCAAATTACTTCCTGGAGAGCATATTTTTTTTAACTCAGTATAGACCATTTTTACAGAACATTTTCTCTGCTCTCCTTTAAACTCTGTCTTGTCAGAGACCTTTCCAAACAGTGACCAAAACTAACAACAGACTGTTCATCTTGCAAGACCACATCCAGCAGACAAGATTTATACATCCCAGCACATTTATATTTTTTTGCAACAGCAGATTTGACTCATGCAATTTGCATCCACTAAAACCTGTGTATCATTTTCTATAGATGAGCTTGTTCTTCCCCTTGTATTTATGCAGCTGATTATACATGCCTAAAAGTAGAATTTGAAGAATTGAATTGTATCTTACTTTTCCCCTTCGCTCATTTCAAATTCTAATTCTCTCCTCCCGGACATTTACAAGTCTTCCCACCTTGATGTCATCTACAATTTTAATAAACAAACTTTTCATTCCATTAGCCATATAATGAATCAAAACATTCAGCAAGTTAAAACTCAAGACAGGAACAAAACAAGCACCCAAAACAATGCAAAACACAATGCTCTATCTTGAAAACAAACTACTGTCAGCACAATTTTTCACTGTTTACACCTGCAGTATAGTAGTTTTGTCCAGAATGTGAATCTGCAGCTTACTTTTAAACACCATGCAAGTCACCAGCAGAACCTTGAAACCTGAAAGTCAGAATATCTGTGGTTCTCTCTCTCCCCAGGATATCTGTCACTTTAATAGAAAGGTATTAGACTGATTTGATGCACTTTGTTTCCAAAAACCCTTCATGATGATTCCATTGCATCTCATTATCTTCCAAATAGCTGTATTATCATTTCTGTTTGTTTGCTTGCTTGTTTATTTTACCAGGAATTGAAATTGCATTAATTTGTATTTCACAAGCTCCTTTCTCATGCCTTTTGAAAACAGAAATCTTATTTGTCCTTTTCCAGACTTCTAAAACCGCAAGTACTATTCATGAGATTTCAAAGGTAACCTTTTACTCTTTGGAATTTGCTTCATCTTGCTTTCTAAGGAGCTTTGGATAAATGCTAGACATTTTTAAATTGAATGAATCTGTCTAACCTGTACTTTATTAGGTCTGTGAAATACTTCTGGTTTCTCATTCTACTCTGTTAACTGTATTAATAATGAGCAATGTCTTTTTTTTTTGGTGGGAGCTAAAACAAGGAACTTCATCATATTTGATAGATTCCCCTCTGTTTTGAACAGTGACAATTTTTTCCTTGACTTATTAACAGCATAACATAATGTTTTGTTATCCTTTACAGTCTATGTAATATGCATCTTGATTTATTGATCTTGTCTTTCTGACTTTTTTCTTACAGGCAAATTTTATTGTTTTATACTTATGTTTAGCAACATGATCTGTTTTCTGAATCTGCACAAGGTCCCCTTTTTCTGCTCAAGGTCATCTAAATACTCATGAGTTTGCCATACTCACTTTTTCACTCTCTAACTTCCCTGTACTTTCAGTTGTAGCCTCAGAGTAACTTCTTTAAAGGTCTACTGTCTCCCTTGAACAACGTGTTCCTGAGACATATTTTCTATGAAATCTTATCAGTTAGTTTTCTGAGTACATTCTCCTTGCCTTACTTCTGTAAGTTGCTTCAGGTTCTTTGTACAGGAGTGCATCATAAATCACCGAGAAATATAGACTCATGGTTTTGTAAGACTTGTTATAATGTTTTGCCACTGATAAATGTGACCTTTTTTCCTTTTTTATCTTTCCTGGTTTTGGGTTTGGTGGGCTTTTTTGAGGGTTTTGTTTCCAGTTTGTTTGGGTTTTATTAAAGTCTATTTTTTAAGCTATATGAAAAAAACAAACAGAAATAGTTATAAGTAGAAAAACAGCAGGATAAGGGATCATTGCAGTGGGCAGAAACAAGTACCCTCACTCTCTCTCTTTCTTTGTCTACCTTCATAGATAGGATACATTTTAAAAGGTTAAGGAACAGATATTAAGAGGCATAAAAGCAAGCTTTAAACATATCAAGACAAAGATATCACATATGCAGTCTCAGCTAGAAATGGACACATGCAATCAAATATATTCCCTCAGACAACTCAGGAATACAGACAGCTCTCAGGTAGTCTGCAACCGTCCCTTTCACAGTGCCATCCGTACAGCTCCATGACAGAGCAAGCAAACACCTCCAACCAACTCAGGCTTTTGGTACAGGCACACAGAAATCCACCCCAGGAATTCTGCAGCATTTCAAGGTCACTCTCTGTGGCAAGGGCAAGAGATTTCCGCAGCAAACGTTCGTCAATCCTGCGGCTGTAATAACGCGGTGCCATCTGCAGCCCCACACCCCCCGAATCCCCTGTCAGCTGCTGCCGAGTTGGAGGAGCCAGGGCTTTTCGCAATTCCACGGTCACACACGCGCTGTCCAATTTATTTAACTCTTTCTCCGCACTTTGCTATTGAAACCGTGACAAAATAACCCAAGTGCACAGAGATCAAGATGAAATGTAAAGAGAGCTGAGCAGCAGAGGTGAGTTCTCACCAGTCCAGACACGGCTGAGCACTGGCAGGATGGACTGGGGAGCGGGAGGGGAGCCGTGCCATATGCTCACTGCACAGAGCAAGTACCTATTGACGTGGGAGAGGCTGCTGGGTCCCGGGGCCTGCTGAAGCCAACAGCTGACACCAGTTTGTGAGTTGCTACCCAGACAAACCCATGCTGCCAGGCTCAGGCTCCAGTGGCATATCACGGCTGAGAGAGAGAAAGGAATACCAGCACAGCCAGGCTGTTGACTTTCCTCCCAATTTCTGGCATTTCTCTTAACAAAAAATAAATAAGGCATTTTGTTCTGCCCAAATCTCCTCGCTTGCATTTCTAAGCCCTCAAGCAGGCACAGGCTATCTCACCTCTATTTCTAGTGTGACATGCCATCCTGAAGCCTGGAGCTGGGATGTTTGCCTGCTTCGTTGCAGACCCTGCAGAGCTCAAGAAGCATCAGGTAGGTTTTGCGTAGCTTTAACACAGAGCACACCCACTCCAGGGTCACAAAGGTGACAGTTACCCCACAGTTTACCACAAGTCGGTGGTGTGAAAATTAGAGGAGGAGGTACAAGGTTAGCATTCAAAACCACAGCCAGGCTCAAGGTTCTCTAAGATTTGGATGGATGCAGAGAGGGATGTAGATGAGGGATGGGAAGATTGTCACACAGACAGTTATGAGACACAAAGAAGTGGTTCACATCCGGCTTGAGCCAGCAAAATACCCAAATTGTCCCATCCTCAGGATATTATCCAAAGAGAGCAAGACTGTCCAGCTGCCTGGGAGACGTCCACTGCATCATTCATCGTTCACTGCAATTGCAGTGCTTCTGCACTTGTATCAGCCCAACAACATTCAAAAAACCTCTGAACTGACATGAAAACAAGCATAGAAGTGCAGAAGGATAATCAGGGGAGAGTAGGACGCCTTGTTGATTCACAGTAAGTACTTCTGTCTTCAAAGCATTGCCTTAGAATTGACTAAGGCTTTACATGTATGCAGATATTTCTAGTTTCACTGCATGGCCAGTTCATTCTAGCTTGGCCACTAAATACATGACATTAAACAGCATTATTCCACTCTCCAGCCCAAGCAGCTTTGCCTTACAAGCCACTTGGTTTGTCACTGCTATACAGGAAGAAAACAAGGAAAGATTTATTTTAATAAGAAATCTTAATTATCACAAATTTAATGCCATTCAGGACAAAACTTTCAAAAAATTCAGCTCTGATATGAGGTAAGACCTGGGCTAAATGAGCACATTTTCATACATTCTAGATTTTCTTCAGTTACTGAATATTCTTTTTTTTCTCTGAAACTTGATGACAGTTCCTGAAATAGCATTTACTGGTAGTAAATTCTCCTGAATTATCATACCAGCTATCGCAACTGATCAATTTAATTTTGACTGATATGTTAAAGTGGTTATAGAAGGACTAGGCTCCTGAATATAATTGAATTTCAATAGAACTGTGGCACTTAGTTCCTTTCAATATGTAGAAGATTCCAGACTTTAATTATTAAAGCTGCTTAAAAAAAAAATGCTACAAAAATTTTCCAAACTACCCTGCTTTTCACTTCAGAAAGTGCTCTCAAATTTACATCATTTTTCACCACCAAAAAAAAAAAAAAAAAGATGACATTCCAAAAAGAAAATCATCAGAAACCAGGGAAAGTTTTTATTGAATATGATTCATGAAACATTTGTTTAGCAGAACACATATAGGCCACCAGTTTTCACATTTTTGATTAAAAATTCTCACCCACTAATGAAAAATTAACAGATACCAGATCGAAATGAATTTAAAGGTAAGATTAAATATTTAATAATTATCATAATATACCGTTAAAGTTTAGAGATGTTTCAGAGCTTTCTTTTTCTATCACAGGAGCTGGTGTAGATTAATGTGGGGTTTTTGGCACTTAAGAAAATTGAAAATAATTAATCTGTAATGGCATTGATGGAAAAAGTGTTCAAAATGTCAATAAAAGTGCTGCTTTAACAGTACTTCAAATAGTCTACTTACGGAACTTAAGAGACACATTATCTGCCAGACTACACACTTTTCCATTAAAATCTATGAAAATCTGCAGGTGTTTAATTACCTGCTCTCCCATTGTTCCTTGGCTGCAGCAGGAGTAGTTTGAACACTATGTAAAAATTAATGTACAATTTAACATAACAGTTACGCAGATTAAAACTTTCCCTAGTTTCTGTTTTGTATGAAGAGTTGCACACAAATAAACCATAAGTTGCTTTTCACCAGGAAGAGTTGTTTAAATATTTTCACTAATTTCAAAACATTTTGGACTTACAGAAAGAGTTAAGTCTCACTATTGCAATTATCAACATAAGACCATAAAATACCTGGGGAAATACTACAAGGAAAATTATGTCTCATGAGAACAGTTTAAATATATGCTCCTTTTTCCCAAAGAAAGAAGCTTCTCAATAAATTCTTGTTTAGGAGATCATTCGAGTTTTCACAGAATCAAAGCATGGTTGAAGTTGGAAGGCATTTCTGGGGGCATTTGGTCCAAACCGTGTGCTTGAGCAGGGTCACCTAGGCCACATTGTTCAGGCCTATGACCAGATGACTTTGAATATTTCCATTAATGAAGAATCCACAACCTCTCTTGGCTACCTATGTCAGGGCTTCACCACCTTCACAATGAAAAAATGTTTCCTTATGCTCAGAGGGATCGTCCCATGTTTCAGTTTGGGTCCATTGCCTCTGGTCCTGGCACTGGGCAGCACCAAAAAGAGCCTGGCTTTGTTCTCTTTGCAGCTTCACTTCATATGAGATTCCACCAGGCCTTGTCTTCTCCAGGCTGAGCAGTCATAGTTCTCTCAGCCTTTCCTCATATGAGAAATACTCCAGTCTCTTCATCATCCTTGTGGCTCTTTGTTAACTCTCTCCAGTATATTCATGTCTCTCTTGTACTGGGAGAGCCCAGATGTGGGCATTCCAGATGCAGCCTCACCAGTGCTGAGCAGAAGGGTGGGATCATCTCCCTTGACTTGCTGTCATTGCTTTGCCTAACGCAGCCTAGGATATAATTTGCTTTCTTTACAGCAAGGGTGCATTGCTGACTCATGTTCAATCTGGTACCCACCAGGACCATGACAAGTTGCTTTTCAGCTAGGTGGACCCCAGCATGTGCCAAGGCATGAGATTTTTCTTCCCAATATGCAGGACTTTGTATTTCCTCATGCCGAACTTCACAAGGCTCTTGTTAGCCAATTTCTCCAGTGCTGAGGGTGCACTCTGCCGCACTATCCAGATAATTAATGGCAGGACTGGACCTAGTATTGATACCTGGGCATCACCACTAGTCACTGGCCTCCAAATAAACTCTGCAGCACTGACCACCACCCTCCACACCCAGATGTTCAGCCAGCTTTCAATTCACCGCACTGTCCTCTTCTCCAGTCCATACAACAACAGCTTCTCTATGAGGACCTTACAGGAGATGGTGTCAAAGGCCTCACTTAAGTCCGGGTAGACAGTATGCATTGCCCTCCCTTCATCTACCAGACTAGTTGCTTCATCACAGAAGTTTATCAAATTGATCAAGTTGGAAGTCAGCCATGCTGACTACACCTGATGATTTTCTGATACTTAATGTGTCTGGAAATGGTTTCCAGGAGTGGCTGCTCCATCACCTTCCCAGGGACCAGGGTGAGGTTTTGTCTGTAGTTCCCTGGGTCTTCCTTCTTAGCCATGTTGCAGTGCTTCTAAGTCTTTTCTGTTAGAGTTTCGTCAATGACAGAAGGATTCAGATAACACAGTTTGATGTTTTTGGCCAAGAACATCTAGTCTCCTGGGTGTGAACAACATGCAAAGAAGGTCAAGAAATCTGGGATTTCTTTTGATATTGTTAAAGATCCAGCTGACTTTTTTGGCAGGCTTCTTATTTTTCTGTTTCATGCCTCATCTTTCCAAGGCAGGCCCACAAAAAGCAGACAGTATTTGGGCATCTAGTTCATGAATCCTGAATGATATATACACATATACAAAAGGGCATTCCACTACATCTTCATTAACTATGCCCATTGCATGGTCTTTAGTACTGTGCTTCACACGGTCCAGATCAACAGTCCAGAACTTCTGGGAGCAGGCATCTGTTTCTTTCCTTACAGAGGAGACCTCTATTTCTAAAACACTGTTGTGTGAAAAAGCAGGAAAGAAGACAAGCCATATTTTGTGGAACAGCTCAGTGATGCTCACATGCATTCACTCCTCAGGCTAATGTGTTAAATTCAGAGCATCACTCTCCAAGCCAACAGGGATTGAGGCATCCTTCACCCTTGCCATAGAAGCTGTTCTACATGACAAAAGAAGAATTAATTAGCAATGGAACAAAGGAAAGAGGAAGTGTGGATAACAACATGGAATCATCTCTAGGACACACTTGGAACACTACAAGGATAGTAGTTTTAAATTTCACTCACTGGTCCCTTTTAAATACTTTTATCTAACAAAGACACCCTAGGATTTTGCAGTTTCTCTCATGAGATTAGCACAAACTATGTACTTCCATCTCAAGGGACCTAGATGGGATGCCTGTCTAAAGGACATAGCTCATTTCTGCCAGCCCAGGTCCTTGATGCAATGGTGAAGAACCATGTTACGTTGCACTTGCCATGATGTTAACACACTGGTGCCATATCATCTTGCAATCCTAATCCCAAACCTTATATTCATCCTGAACCCTTCAAGATAGAGATTGTCACACCACTGCATCTGCTTTGCAGACAGACAGGCAGGTCCCTGGGCAATCTGTATCTTTTACAATCCTTTGTGAAAACAGCTCGTTGCTTTCAAAGGTATCCTGGAATACATCCTACAGTAATTTTGCCTGCTTAGATAAAAGCGCACAATTAGACCTTTCACTTGGCAGATTTCCCTTATGTGGGAATTACCTCCCAGCTCTCAAGATGGCCATCAGAGGTACACTGTGCCCAGACCTGTTGCAAAAATGTGAGATGGATGAGATCAACTGCTTTGTTATCCTTGTAAGCTTTCTGATCAAAGCACTATTTTCCCTGCACAGAGCGCACGTGTCCTATCAATACCATTATAGTTAGTGATGCTAACTTTAGTTTTATGCAAATTATTTATGGCTTTTCACATTACCACTTAGGAACTGTAGAAGTATTACTTTCCCTGTTTAAAGGCAAATTTAGGCTTGTTCTGTCTATGCTCCAGTCTAACCAAAGGAAAAAACCTGGAAGCTGTGTAGACCTGCTAGCAGGGGATTGGACCCAGACTAATAAACTCTGTAAAAAAACTCCAAAAGGAAATACAGATATTCCCCAGTTTAGGTGACAACCAGATTTTTAGTAAGCTCCTTTACCTGGAAGTAGCACAATCCTTGCTGTTCATGACTGAATGTCACCCTCAGTCCTGAAAAGCGTTAGTCCCAGGCTTCCCCACAATAGGTCTGACAGCATGTGATGTTGCATGAGGCAGTGATAAAAGTCTCACAAAGGGAATTTCCTTCCTGCTGCTGTTCACCACCAACCCTGACCAGCTGAAAAGACATCATTTCATAGGAGGTTACCAGATTTTGCTGATTTTGCTGAAGCAAATTGCCTTATGTAATTTTGATATTTTTGAAAAGCTAAAAATACCAAAATAGGGAGTGGAAGGGAAGTGATGAGGTAATCATGTTGAGAATTTTAAATATATAGAATAGAACTAAGAGAGCAATACTTGTATTTAGTAGCTGGAAGAACCTTTTGGAGAATGAGAAAGAAAGAGAGAGACAAAGACTTCAATTCAATTCTTTTCTTTTCCTATTATGCAGGACTGCAGCATCAACAACCAGCAATTGAGAGAAGAGATACATCATTAAACTTATTTATAGCATTAACTACTTTGCATTCATCCACACAAGTGAAACTGTAAAAAGAAGAAAAAATTATAAAGGGAGTGTGTGGTTCTTTCATTAGCTTGTCTGTAATGTTGGATTGGTCCATAAATTAATGTGTAAAAGAGGACGAAAAAAAAAAGAATTCAAAGCTTTGCCATTGTAATTATAGCTCTTTAAATATCAAAAGACACAAAGAAAGATTCCTTTTGAAAAGAGTACCGATTCTCTTGGCAAGCCACTATTAAATACTTGCATAAATCTACAGTCTGTATCCTGTAAGTTGAGGTGACATTGCTATCATGGCTTACAGGTCTCTTCACATGACTATTGGTGCACTTGAGTATTATTTTTATATATATTATCAGGACACCTTGATGAGATAAGATGCCTTCTTTCTGTCATGGGTGAAGGGCTAGAAAGTAGTAATTGAGAAATCCAGCAGGAAGAGGGCCTTGATCAAAGGTTGCTTTGGGCTCTTCCAGATACAAACTCTGAAAGTCTCTTTGGTATAATTCAGACATTCAGGTGCAATTTCATCACAGATTTATGAGTACCTCCTCTATAGCATGGCTCATGTGCAAGTACCGTGTCACAGCACCAAGACATGTGGCTGCATCCCTCTCTCTTCCAGTTCACACAGTATTTGGCCCCGGAAAGCCACCAAAACTAATAGACAAAATACGGTAGTAAAACATCCTCTAACAAGGAGAGCAGAGTGGAATATGAAGCACTGCAATTTCTAAATTAAATGCCAAAGATCTCTGTTCTCAACACTCACCCACAATTTGCTCCCTCACAGACAGCCTTTCCTCACAATCTCCCAGCGAATCTATGCCTTTTGAAGGGTGCCACAAAGAACAGTTCTCATTCTTGTCACCTGCCATGATAAATCAATGTCTTTTTCTCCTTTACATTCACAGATTGCAGGCTTCCTCAGGTCCAGTCCCATACCAGAGCAGTAGCTGCAGATATTTTCTAAAAAGGCTAAATCCTATACTGCATGGGGTCTCATAGACTAAAAATCATGCGCTGCTCCTGAAATAAATCCGGAGCAAGCTTTTCATGAAGTCAAACCACTGCTCCTACAAAGTTGAGGTCACTACTTTTGTGAGCAGCTGCAGCACCTAAGGGTTTTTCAAGGGGCTGGTTGTTTCCTCAGGCTGCAGCCTCACAGCTCTCAGGCTGCCCAGAAGTTGCCCTGTTGATGCTCAATGGTCATAGATAGATCCCACATGGAGCATAGCAACAATAAGCCTTGGTGATAGCACAGCCTGTCTTCTAATTTGATACTTTCAAACAAAATCCAAGACACAGGTTATCAAATACACAATGGAATGAGAGATTTCTTTGGTGAAACACAGCAACTTTTCCCCAGCTGCTAGAAACATAAGCCAATGTCCATAAATGGGCACTTGCATGACAATTTTTATGAAGCCAGGGAACCTGAGTGCTCTCCTCTTCTTGGTCCTCAAGCACACAGTCAGGGGCACCTTCCTTTCTCACTTTCACGTATCAATTTTACTATAAAAGATAATCCAGTTGAAGAGCAGTGTGACTCAGTTGGTCTACCAGTGGGAATGAACTGGACTACAGGAGGGGAAAACAGGAATGGACCATCTCAGACTTCATAACTGGGACACAGCAGAAATGTGGAGCCCAGAAGTAGTGTGGGGCACACCACAGATCTTCTTCCCACGGCTTGTACTGAGATATCGCAGGTAAAACAGCTAAGTGTGATAAACTTACAAAGCCAGCTATACAGTTTGGAGTATCTCTGTCAGTGGCTCACATTTGAAGCAAACTGGATTTAGGATTCAGTGGGAAGTAAAGCAGTTGCTATCACAGATGCCCTAACCATCAAAAATACCCAGGACTTTTTCCAGTGACTTGCCTGATAGCAATGAAGAAAAAGTTCAAGAGCAGACCCTTGAGGTACACTACTGCCTTCGAAGTGTGACTTGACACTATTTAACACAACCTATACATATTCTTCTTCATGAGTTAATAAGCCAATTAATTATGAAAGGCAACAGGTTTTGGCCTAGAGCCAAATTAGAGTGGTGTTATTAGTCTTTGCTCTGTAGCAAAATCAAGAATCCTGCCTGGATTACACTCTCTGAACTCTTCAGTTCAAGGATACTGTGCTGTAGAACTCCAAGTAGGTGCTGATACACACACATCATAACAGCAGTCACAATAATAGCAATAATCATCCCTATTTGTAAAGGATTTTTCATCTTCATTTGTTCAGAATCTTTATAAAAAAGGTGACCTCAAACAAACACCTTTCCTGTGCACCTACCCACCTGAAGATGAGGAGACCCCACCTATGCTAATACATAAAGTTTAGACTGGAGGAGCCAATCCACCAGCAACACTCCTACCCCTACCCAAAGCCTATCCCTGCTCTCAGTACTGCTCCCACTTCTGACTGCCTACACCTTGGATTTTGTGCAAATTATCCCTACAGACTAACTGCTCACAAATTTCATTTCAAGGAACAGTATTTTTAAAAAATGGGTGCCTACACCTTGGATTTTGTGCAAATTATCCCTACAGACTAACTGCTCACAAATTTCATTTCAAGGAACAGTATTTTTAAAAAACGGGTATATATATGTATCTGTATGTATACCTGACAAATAATTTGTTTCAATGTAAATACTTTAAAATAGAATAACACTTAGAGTAAAAAGCAGATCTACTGGGTGTACAGTATATATTTTTAAATTGTATACATGAAGAAAAAGAAAATCAATAAACTCTGAAGCACAGACCCCTTAAAGATTTTGTCCAATTAGGCTGCACCTCTACTACAACATTTTAAGGTCTTCCTCCTGAGATATCTTCACTTTCCACCCCATTTCATCACCCAACACTGCTGTGCTACCCCCTGGAGTCACTCTCTGAATTGCTGAGCAGGCTGGAGAAGCTGCCATGAGGCTCCCAACCCATCAATGCAGCATGCATGGTTCAGTGATGTGAGTGAGCTGGCTGCAGCAAGCCAAGCAAATGCTGTATTCAGAAATCGTGGAGGCTCAGTGAGAATCCCATTCAGTTTATTTATTATAAAACGTCATATTTAAGCTAGCAGGATCAATGGCTCATCTATCAGATTTCTGTATAATGTGAAACAATGGGAATTCACCCTGTGACTTCTGTGTTGCTGTTGCTGCTTCTGATAAAATATTGTACAAATATATTAAGGAAACCAGTAGAAAATACCTGAGATGTCTATCTATGTTAAAGTTTTATTACTTCTGGGATCTCAAAAGGCTTAGGAAACATCACCGAACATTGTTTCATACGTAGTCATGAAAGGGTAACGTAATAAAACCAGGTCAAACAACACTGAATATTAAATTTAATGTAAAGTATGCAAAAGAAAGAAAAACAGGAAGTGTTGGAAGAATTATTAAAAAAGAAGGAACTGTACCTGTGATTGTGGGGGGTTGATGAGGATTTTCTGGGGTAGTTTGCTGGGTTTTTAACTGGCACACAAAATTACGTTACACCAAAGAAAGATGCAATTAATTTTCTACTTTTTTTTTCTGACTAAATTTGGAGCAGCTGAGAGGTTGGTTATTTCTGTCTTTAAAAATGGACTTATAATGTTGCCATCTGTTGGCATATGACAGATATAGCATCCCACAATTCGAGACAGAGTCACAAAAATGCAGAAAATTAAAGGGACAGATGTGAGAAATACATGCTCTCATTTGGTTCTAATGTTCACATCTGTTCTCCTCAAAGATTTTTCAATCATATAAATCTATCTTCAGAAACTAGTACCTTGAAATGTTATGGCATTTCTGGTAATCATAAAACTCGTATTCTAGTAGAGTTTACTGCATTCCAAAACATCACTGGATTCATAATAATCTGGTTTCCATCAAGAGGACACAAAGTACACAGCAACATTACCTATTCGCTTAAGTTCCCTCTCCCTCACAAATCATAAGCATGTCTCATGCAACTGAACCAGCACTGCAGGAACACAATCTCAACAGGTATCTGCAGACACTGTGTGTTTGCACAACACCTAGAAAGGAAATTGGCATCTCTTTCTGATGGTCCCTGTACATTGCCCTGTCCCTGTGGGATCACAGAGATCATGACCCCTGTGGTGCTGTGTGAGGGCCTTTCTTGTCACTGATATGGTTGCCTACAATTGCAAGCACATCTGCCATCATTTGCAATTTGTCACCAATTTGTTTTTACAGTGTTTTTGACAGGCTGGTTGCTAATGCTTCCAACAACTGCCGAGATTTCTCCCTCTCCCTGCTTCCCTGTCCCAGTTCCTCTAGTCACATAGCATCAGTCCCCTCCAGCCGCTTCACCAACTTGGGTAGTGTAAGACCTTACTGCTCTTCACAGGCAGAAGATGAAATAACAATAAAACTAGTCACATAGTTTGTTACTCTTCCCTCTGCCTTAATTTTCTACATTTGTTAGACATTTTCCTTTGGATTTGAACTTGGCATATCATTTTCATCCAACAAGGCTGAGAGAGTACAATCCCTATCCCACTCCACCCCTATTCTGTCCATGGAAGTGATGACTAAGGATGTTTGCACATTTGTGAGACACACATATGCTTCTATAGGCAAACTTGTATCTCCTTTTCTATTCATGGATAGGTCTTAATAGTGAATAGAGAAATGATGCTCAAATTCTTATTTTATCTTGGGTACAGTGAACTCATTTTCACCTGAAGTTCCACATACCTCCTATGTAATACACTATCTAAATTCTCTCTGAAAATGGCAGTATCATCAAAAATTAAAAGGTAGAGTACAAAGCAAACAATATTGGAACTACATAAGCATGTTGATTATTCACATGAACAATTTTTGGTATTTGCAGAAAGCATTGACTGATGCAGTTCACTGGCCCTGTGAGCACTATGTTAAATCATTAATGTGGGAGCAGTCTTTATTTGTATTGCAATAATATCCTGTATCCCTATCCCAGAACCCCAGTGTGCTCAGTGCTTACAAACAACCACCAAATCACAATGTGTACTTGAGAATTAATATTTTTCCTTTAAGAACTAATTTAATCTTTGACAACTCCTCATTTTTCTACCTATTTTCAATTATTTTGAAGCATAAAATGACCTGGAGGCTACAAAGTGTCTCCTCCATACAGCTCCTACATGAAACGTCGAAATAAGTTGAAAATGTTAACTATTGCACATTCCAGAAAAGCCACTAACCTATATAAATTTCACAACACATATGCAATTACATGCTCAATTTTAGCTGATAAGTGATAGTTGACAATAGGCTGCTTGGTCCCTCTTGTCCCTTGGGTAAATTAACAAAAATGTAATGGAAAAATCTTTTCCTCAAAAAGATTCTGAATTTAAGACCAAAGCAATTTTTGCATCAACTGGTACTCAGCACTGCTTCTCTAAACATGATAGAAGTTTAAAAACAAGAACAGAAGCAAGAACAGCTTAAGAACAGCTTCTTAAGTTTCAAATGACAGTGAGTAGTAGAACCAGTGATTCAATATCCCCTCTGTGGATTGCTCTTAGCTTAAATCTTGTGGCCACATAGCAGGGCCATTATTTGCATTGACATGAGAAGCCAATCCAGGGAATAAGGAAAATACAGTAAAATTAAATATAATTCAGGCTGTCATTTCTAATATGGAGTCTTTCAGAAGCATTTTGTGTCATATTTAATTACAGTTGAAAGTAAATTATATTTATGTACTTACTACAATTCTGTCCAAAAATAATGGGGTTGGCTAGAAAAAATGTGCACTTGAACACTGTTGATCTACAGTTAGCAAATTCTCCATTTTTTTCATGTTTTTCTCCATACTGATAATTCTGTGCAAGACATCCCACTGAAGTCTTTACTTACACAATTGCTTGACCCTCAAATTCCTTCTCAAATGAGTTTTGTTGTTTGTTTTTTTTAATTAACTCTAGAACTATGAGGAATAGCTACACAAGTTAACTTTCTTCTCGCAAAATCTAGCTGTGATAGAGATCTATATATCCTAAATTTAGTCATCTAACCAAAAAGTCTACGTTGAAAGTCTAGATGCAAAGGCTGGCAACTAGTAGCTTTAAACTTCTTTACACAACAAAACCAAAAGAGCCTCTGGGAGTTGTTTTCATGTTCTTAAGACCTGAGTCACAACTGGAGACAACCTGCCTCTTTCCCTCCATCGACTATGACTAGGAGGCCAGCTCCTGACCTGTGATAAAGCTGAGCTGCCAAATTCAAGAGCTTTTGAGAAATGCTTGGTGCACTTACAAAATAAGATGTTACATGAAAGAGAGTCACCATGATCTCAAACTTCAGCTGCACTAAAAAGAAGAGCAGAAGCAACAGACAAATTTGTGAGGCACCCTATTTTGTCAGGCTTGCATCTCACCCACTGTCAGGAACATAAGCAGAGAAACACTCAATACCCTGAATCCTGAAAAGGCTCGAGCACAGAAAAGGTAGTGGTGTGCCTAGCACTTGCAAAATTAAAACAATTCTGGTCTTGCATTGAATGTATTTTAATAATTTTTAATTAACATACAAATTTTAATTAACATTAAAAAATCGGTAAACTTGTATATTCAGGTTTAGAGCTCAGTTGAGTAGGGGGTTTCAGTGTGAGACCAAAACACTTACCTTCTGCATCTGTGTATTGGAGGTATGACTCACCAGCAGAGTACACTGTGAAAACAGGTACCCCTCCAGCCCTGACCTGAGTGGGAAGAGGCTCTGGAGTCAGGAGCGCAGATGGAAGCAAGACCCATATCCACTCACACAACCAAGGGGTTAACAGCTCATTATATCCCCCTCCAATAAAGCCACTCCTGACAAATTCAAAGCGATGCTTCCTTAGAAATTAAAAGTTACCAAAACAAGTCGATTTCAAATCCTGCATTGTGATGCAAACAGATTTTTTAAAATACAAATATACAAATCAGAAAATGTTCATCTGGCCATTTGTAAAAGGAAAAGAATCTTGAAGATGCTCAATGCTCCTGTGTCACTAGGGAAGGGCCATGTAAAAAGTACTTCTGTTTATTTCATTAGCATCCATTTTCATCAATACCCAAGATGGTATCATTTCACACACTAGAAAGCAATTGCCAAAAACACGCTTTCAAAAATGTATCAATTGATCAGAAAGTGCTGATGAGATGAATCAACTTATGCAGACCAAGGAGAAATGTGCTCATAATCCCCTCGCAGCTGGAAGAGACTGAGTACACAGCAGCCTGAAAACAAAGGTAGCAAAGCCCTTGGGGTTTTTTGACGGTTGTGCTTAACACTCCTACACCACTGCCATCTGCTGGCAAACGGAAAGGTACGCACGTCACTTGAAAAAATAAAACATCAGTAGCATTTTTAACCATGAAGTGTTAAGGTTCCAAGGAAGGTGTTTGCCAGGCCCAGGGCTGCAGCAAGGCACCTGTGTCCACCTCAGTGCTGGAGACACCACAAGCTCACATAGCACAGCGCCTTCTGCCAGCAGCATCAGCAGCTCTGACTGGTATTACTGCTCCCTTTTTGAAACTATTCTCCTTTCCACAAAAAAAATCAAGCCTTAAATGTTTCTTCGTTAAAGACAATGAAAAAGTTTCAATTAACTGTGGTGAGAATCTACAGGTGACATTCTAAAAGCACTGAACTGTTGGATAATACTTTTTTTAAAATAGTTCATCTATGCAATCAAAAGAAGAGACAAATGCAAAGTCACGACACTTTCTTTCTTTCCCTAGTCAGTTTAGGTTCTCCATGAATTCCAGAGGAGTCTTTGGTGACAGGCATAACAATACACGCACAGACCTCAACAAACCTTCCCAGCAGCTAGTTGAGTGCCAAAGTGCTACAGAGTTTACACAAAAATGTTTACAGTGTGAGTGCTTTTTATTTTCACTGGCCAAAAAGCAGGTCAGCTGATCAGTACAGATTGGAACACTAGCAGTGAGCTTTCCTGTGCATTTATTTGGGATTAACTGATGAGAAGTAAAAACATTCAGTTCTGAAGACTCAGGTGTGACCCCAAAACCAAAACATTGCTCACAGGTCTAGAACTGGTTAAAATTTTTCAATTAAAAATTAAGCTTTGTAGATAGAATAAAATAATAATAATAGCAATATTAGCAAACAATTTACTCCCAATGCAGTGACATTCTTTTAGGGAAGAACGGAGATTTTGTGATTTAATGAGTCTTCAGAATTTTTCAATAGAACAAGATTGTACCTTAGGAAGCAATCAAACAAAATAAATCTTTGTTCTGTAAACATTAATCTGTGAACTGTAACTCTATAAACTTTAATCTATAAATGGACACATCTGTATTATTCATGTTATGATAATCTAGGAGACTAGGTTATGGAGCAGGACTCCTTTTTGGCATCTTAGGTTTTAGCAGTAGGATAATATAGGAACCTGCAAAGTTTCTAAGATAACAGAAGAAGAAATACAATGAAGTCACAAATGGAGGCTTCCATCCATCTGTTGGCCAGGGAATCATCCTGGCAGCAATAGCAAGAAGTTTCTCTGAGCTGTCTGTGTGATTGACATCACAGAATGCAGCAAGTTGCCCTCGTTCCTTGCCATGGGCAATAGCCACTACTTATGGATGACTCCCTTAAACCAGGCAGCAGGATAAAGCCCAGCTGAAGCTCACCTCACAGTAGCGTGGAAGCCATCTAGTCAGCATCAGCCTTTTAGCTCACAGAACAGTACTTTATAAAGGCAGAGAGAGGATGAAGATTTTGAAGGAGGGTATGGAGATGATAGCATGAAAAGAGAGCGATGGTATTTGTTAGAAAATTATAAGACAGAAAGAAGCTGGCATCTTTGGCTACTTCAGAAGAAGTTGGTACAGTCACAGTGGAATAAGTGGTGGGTAGGCTGGGAAAAAACTATGAAATGGAGTTTGTGTGCGATGTGCTAAAGAAGTGCTAAAGTCTAAGCAGTGGCCCGGGGGAAAAAGAAATCTTGACAAAGTAGAAAATAATGTCCTGCACATTTGAATAGAGTAAGGCAGCAATTCCCTTGCCAAAATAGATGCTTATAATACATGATACAGAAAATTAGAAAAAAGTTACCTGTGCAATTGGATTGGAAATATCAGAAAAAATCTGCAACAATTGGCTTTAACATGCAGGAGAGGCAAACACAATACCCAAAAATATACAGCCCTTTATAGGTCTGAAGGAAGTAAGAAAGCAAAGTTGCCTTGAAGATAAAAATGGGATGTGGATTTGTAAATATATAACAGAAAGGATGATATATTATACATATCCTTCATATATATGTATGTGTATGAATGTATAAAATAAAACTTTTGTATTATATAAACACAAAGATTAAAAATATAGACCCTTTGGGGACTTCAATTAATGGTTGGCCATTCTTGAAGAGATATCACAAAGATGGGATGGGTATTGGAGACACTGGGGAGGAGAAGGTAGTTTGACAACAGAGAGTAAGTTTGCAAGTATAGAAATAACACCAGTCTCTGAAGAATGCCAAAAATAAAATAAAAAATAAAAACTAAAAAGAGGAAAAAAGGAACAGAGGAATAAAAGCAGAAAGCAGTGTGGATTTCCATTGACATGTATTCAGTCAGAAATTATCACTGCTAAGAACTAGAAAGAAATTATCAGGAGCTGATGAGAGTTGCTTGCAGGGAGTACAAGGGAGATAAGTAGAATAGTAAATGGCCTAGGACAGAACTAGAAAATATAATGATGGCAGGTAGGATTTCCAGTGATTTTGGAGAAGTGAAAATAAAGGGGAGAAGGGAAAACCCAAGAGCTGAAATCAACACTGGTACATCAATAGTCAGCGAGCGAGCAAGGGAAACAGAGTATGCAGCCAACATAGAGTGGGTAGTTGATGCCAAAATGAAATCTGAAGTATTAATTCACATTCAAGTCAGAGGAAAGCATGTCTATGACTTAGTTTTTTGGCCTATGATCTAGGCAGTCTCAAGAGATGAAGCCTTCTCTTTGCTCAGGAGCCCAGCTTCCATGATAAAATATTAAAGCATGTGTGTTATGGAACATAACTAGATAAATGGAGCATCACAGAGAAGTAAACAAGCAATATGGCATTGAGCAGAGATCTTGCAAATGAGGGAGGAAAAATATCCGTTTTTTCTTTCAGTTTGGGTCTGGAATCAATGCTGAATTTGAATTAAGTGTGAAGATCAAACGTAAGTGTAGTTAATTATTTAAAGATATGCTTTGGGGGTAAGACTTGTTTTTCTGGTTATTTGTGACTAACTGTTAATCTTCAGATTTTTTTATTACACTTTCTGCTGAAAAATATTTTAAGCAGTGCATCCTCTGAAGATCCCATAAGCTCCAATTTGAGTGTGGTAAATAACATGCTTTGGAACTCAGAAATAATCTTTCATATTCAAAATATCATAAAGTTGGAAATGTTAGAATACCTTTTTCCATCCTTCTTTGTGCAGTTTCTTTTTCTTCTTATAACTTTGGGAGACTTTTTTGGGTGTAATGGAAAATACGGTCTCTCTTGTTCCCCACTCAAGCCCCTAAGCTCTATACCTAATAGAAAAACAAGTACAAAACTACACTCCATGTTTCAAAAGTGTAATAAACACTACAAAAACTTATCTAGATTAAGTATATTTTTCTCTAATTCCCTCATCAGCATCCGAACAAGTATGGATTATTGATTGATTATTTCTAACACTTTTCATTCGGAGGGATTATCTCATTCTCCAAACTGTGAGGCATTGCCATTCCCATTCAGAAAACATCTAGTCTAAGGTCTAAAACAGTGAAGTGATAATGTCATGTCAAATCTAATGTAAAAACAGCCCCTCATGACACTTCAACTCCTACTCTGTCCATGGGACCACATAACCTGATATTTAATGGTATGCAATTCACTGCAGACCTTCTATCCCACTTTTTGAAAAGTAGTGCTTTACTATTCTAGTAAAAGGTCCCTGGATCAAGTGTTTAGGAAGCAGCCATCCTGACTGCATGTTATCCATAGTCTTTTTCAAGTAAATAATGAGATATCTACTGCAACAAGTATAACAGCAATAACTAACATCAGATGTGTGACAAACCCCTCAATAGCAACTGGTTTAGAGCCATTATTTGTAGTTAATCAGAGAAAGAGAACAAATTCCTGAAGGCAAAAAGTATCATATTGTGCTTGGCCAATGGAAAACCTTCTAACTTAGATTAGAACTTCATTTCTACACACTGATTTCTATCTACAAATGCTCATAAAATTATCCAGTTGCCAAAAAAGAAATCATAATTCTTTGAAGCCAGAATGAAACAAATTAATACAAATTTGGTTACAAGCAAATATTTCAATACTGAACTAATAGCAGACTCTGGGAGAAGTAAACAGATACAAACTTCATTCAACTGCCACTGAGGTAACATTCAGCCTCCTTTAATAACATTAAAATTTAAGGATATAAAAGATTACATGGCCTGAGTGATAACCTCTGAGAAATTTAGTTGCAGACATCAGTAACCTTCAATATCACTGGCACAGGGGAGATCTCAGCCTTTCTGAGGAGCACCACAGGAGTCAAAGAAACATTCTGTTTCAGGCATGAAGATCTCTCTCAAAGAGCCAGCAGCCAGCCACAGCTCAATATCCACAGCAAATGATCACAGTTTACAGACCAGAGACTACTTCCATGAGGGACTGTACTCTGGAGTGGACTGATATTCCCGTGCATGACACCAAACAATACTAATCTGAATATAGCCACAAAATGGTTTGCTCGGCTGCTTGTTTGGTTTGCCTTTTCTTTTTAATGCTTTGCTAATAAGCAGTTAAGTTGTCAAAGTTCATAGAGTGACTTCAACCTGATGATCTTATGAGTGCACATCTGCCCACAGGAATAAAAGTGCCAACAAGATGAGTTGTTTATCTCTGGTCCCCAAAGGCAGAGTACAGCTATGAAGGTCAGACATTACATTTGCAAGAAGTGACAGAGTTTCAGCATCTACTTCATAATTTCAGTGTCTGTAACCGAGAACTATCCAGACATGTGAATGGCAATAAGGAAGGACAAGTACATATGGGAAGATGAAGGTTGCTATAGAAAATAATACCATGTTGTCATGTATATTACTGCATGACAGCTGGAAAACTTCAGAAGGTCAATCTGTCACTAAAACAAAAAAATCTTAAGAAAGTAATTACAATGTTACAATGGACAGACATGTCAGGGTACCCCAGCTTTCATTTGATGCTGTGTCTATGAATCAAGAATGTCATTATTAGTTTGCAGAAAAGAAAAGAATGGTAAGAACGAAACTCCTGAAGTTAAAGAGAGGTTAATATACTGCATACTGGAAACTTGTATATTAACCCAAATCTTGTCAAAAATGGTAATCCAAATTCCTCAACCTTCTTTTCTCCTCATTTTTTTTATTTTTTAACTTATATGTTTAAACTAATTTTAAGTTCATACAGCCTCAGGTTAATAGATTTCTGCATTTTAAACTCAGGAGTTGTTTCAAATCAACTGTAAGGATCCATAAACAATGAACAATGGCCATAATTTTTCTAGGTAGACAGTAACATGGCCAACCTTCCACCAACAAATGGATAATTTGAATGAATGAGTGGGAGCAAGAGTGAAAAACAAACCATAAGGATGGCATGAAGGTTGCTTTAGCTGAAAGCATTCTCATGCCATAAACATGCAATATAATAAGAGTAAAGGGAAAAAAATGAGGTGTTTCTTTTGCAAACCTGATTTTATTAACATTAGAAAATTTTCAAAATAAAAGCATCAAGGAGATTAGGAATGTCTGTAATGACCCATAAAATGTC
This sequence comes from Climacteris rufus, assembly GCA_013398175.1. Taxonomy (NCBI): domain Eukaryota; kingdom Metazoa; phylum Chordata; class Aves; order Passeriformes; family Climacteridae; genus Climacteris; species Climacteris rufus. Next base: position 61,116 of record VZRZ01007527.1, on the reverse strand, counting down.
TCAGTGACCTTCTGAAAAAGTAAACTACACTTCTTATGTGATACTTTAAGTTCAGGCATTATACATTTAAGTAAAACATTGATAATCTCAATTGAAAAACCAGCTGGTATAACAGGATTTGAAAAGTAATTACTATATATAATGCAAACTTTAAATTTTGATTCAAACAGGGTCTTAAGCTGCAGTTAAAAAACAATTAATATTATTTCTTTAACCTAAAAACTAATGTCCCCAGGCTTTTGCATATCTGTTTGAATGAACAACAGTGGAAAATCTGCTAAGGCAGATAAATTGTTGCTATTAGATTTCAGAAGGAGCAGTCTTTAAAAGGACAGGAGTTTCCTCGCTGTCCAATGCAAAATCCCATCCAGTTACAGCTGTGGCCATTATTGAATTTAAAAAATGAAGAGAATACTTGTTCTGCTTGACTCTAAATTTTGATAAGCCTAAATCTCAATATATTAGCTATTAATTCAATTTTTTTAAAAATTCAAAAGCAAGAACAAGTCCATGTTTTGATGTTCCAATTTCAGAGGAAATATAAGACTGTGCTTTTGATTTTAAGTCAGTGCCAGTACTTATAGTAAGCTAAGAGTCTATAAATGTCAAGAATCTTGCTTTTAATTGCCTCTGTTTTCTTTACAGACCTCTATGCTTACTGATTTCTTCCCAGAAGCATCATTTTGTTGTTTAGACCAAGGACTACTAGATCCATCAAAACAAGAAGAATTTCTATTATTTCTGTTTAAAGAAAGCAATAATTTTTTGTGGGTACAGAAATATTGCAGGATTATACCGAACAACACACATCTCATTAATTGATTGGAATGCTGACAGCAAGTATGAATGTCCTCCCTTCTTGGACATCTTTTACTTCAATTAGCAGCCATCAAACAAGTTAACCTTATCCCTGCTTGGGAGAAGGTTTGATGCACCTCAGAAACTGGCATAAGCAGGACCCTGGCTGCCTAGATGCAGATGCAACACATCACAGCACCACAGAGGCACAGGTCACTCTTAAGACCACAGATCAGAAAGCAGAGAGGAATTAAGACTTCAAAATTCTCCTCTTTTCACACCACCTCTGTGCAGCAGCTCATACTTCATCTCATCTGGGCACTGGAATCATCTGCCTGGGGAGCTGGTGGAGTCACAGTCCCTGGACGTGTTTAAAAAAAGACTGGATGTGGCACTCAGTTTAGTTGATGAGGGGTGTTAGGTTATAGGTTGGACCTGATGATCTAAAGGTCTTTTCCAACCTAGTTCATTCTGTGATTCTGTGATTCACCTACTGCACAAGGGCTTTCTGTGAACCTGGAAGATGCAAACAGCAGATTTGTTTATGTAATGCATTTCAAAGAGCTCACATTATGTATAAAACCTCTGACAGCTTAGTTTATCATCTAATTTTCTATGTTCTTGGACTACTGTCAGCATTGACATACAGGGAGGCCACTGCACAGAAGTGATGGGGTCAGCAAATCCGTCCCTGCTCATGATACACCTAGCTCTACAGGCGGTACAGAAGCAGGAATATTAACATGAAAACAATATAAAGCTGTCTGGCTGCAGTTAAGGCTTCTTAGCATGTCCATGAAGTCTTACTTCCAAATGCATTTAGTCTCTGCATTCTCAGTTTTGTTTGTGTATAGAAGAGTCTATGTTTGCTAAATTGAGAACAAAGCTTTTAGTTCCAAGCATATTTTCATCTTCAGCTAAATCTCTTTCCGCAGATGCTCCAGTTAAATCTATTATTATTTAAGAAGTAATTAATAAACTGCTCTAACTCTGACAGACCAAAGCAATGACTATGAACTGTCATTTAAAGGACATAGAAGTTTCCACTCTTCATATCCAAAACTGAAAAGTTTCAGCACCCTTTGAAAATGAGACAGATCTGCATGCTCTCTGGCCCCATAGCCCAAAGTCAAAAAAAAAAAAGTCTGCTGAAGTCCATTGCAACATCCTACTTTGACAACAAGTCAGTGGCTCTAGAAGGTACTGTGAAGGTGAGATACTAAGTAAAGCATGAAATTCAAGTATATACTTGTATATACTCAAGTATATGAGTCTTCAAACATTGAGTCAGCATTGCATTGTAGATGTTTACACAAAAAAAAAACCAAACACACACAAACGCCCCACCATGCCTATGAACTGAAGAATAGCTGCTTTTAAAGACTGATGTCCATCTAGGATGTAACTACATGGGAATCATCATGAAGAGTATATGTGAAACACCTACTGCTGACATCCAAAATTAGGTAACAGGTATTGCACAATAGCAGAGTCCTGATGCAAACTAAATGCAGTAGGCATGGCAAATACTGGTGCTAATGCAAGCATTACCACCTAGCTCTGGTTTACAGCAACTATGATGCCTGGAGTAAAATCTGAACTGGCATCAGTCTGCTGTAGGCAGCTCACTTCATCTTCCCACCTCCTCTTTCTCCTCCCACACCACAGTTTGTGCCACACCGTTTGATTCAGGGACGACGTGCTTCAGCATTTGTGGAGACAGAGTGGAGCACTGTGAGCTATCATTTTGCTGTTACAAATCTAGCAGGTAATAGGGAGAGTCAATAACAAGGATTTAAACTTATTTTTCTTCTTAGCCAATTCCTGCAGTCTATCTCTTAACCAGATTTTTGAAAATACAGAAACACATTTTGTGCACACATAGCTTGCTTTTGGAAACTTCTGTTAACGTTCTTGCAAAGCCCACACAGCTTCAGGCACTGTGCAAACATATGGGAGTATACAGGCTGAAGTAAACACAAACAGTAGAAAGAAATATCAGTAGATGTAAAAAATGAGGCCAGTAATAAATACAGGTTAAAACCAACATGGATTGATAGTACAGATTTTAATAAACAATCCTGAACATACCAGTGGAGACGTCGTGTCTTTGACACACTAATGCTATTGCTTGCTGCACAGTTGTGTTCCCAGAATTTATTTAGGAAGCTGCCCAAAATGCCAATAGAATCAAATATCTGGAGCATCTTCAGATGCCGCAAGTGGCTCTAGTGTAAAATGTGTTGAACTAACATGAATTTTTTTTCTCCCCAAATTCTAATTCAGTTAAATGTGTAAAGGGGAAATGTGAAATCCCTTTTTTTTTTTCCCGTTTAAAATAGAAGCAAATAAACCAAATCTCAATGGCTCCCTCTGCTGTCACATTTTAGAAGTTTCATTATATTTGTTAATTTTTGTTTTAAACAGTTTTTTCCTTCCCCAGTCAGTGAATATCTGGTATTTTCACACATCACAGAGTGCACCAGCTCTTAACAGACAGACACCTTTATCCAAAAGCAAATTCCGCAAAGTACAATTCAATGCCTGCTTTTCAAGATTGAAATAGTAGCATCCTTTCATGCTTGCAGGACAGTCACATGTAGAATCATGAAAAAACGTTTATGAATTGTTTATCATCTTTGTAGTCAGGTTTAGGGTGGATCTGGATTCAACTGCACAGATAAGGATTTGTCTCTTAACAAAGCCTGACCACATTGCATGAAACAACTGTAACAAAATAACTGTAACAAAAATTTCAGAGCTGTGGGAACAGTCCTGGGGACAGAACATATTTCTCCTAAAACAAAAAGTACTCCACAACCCATTAACCAAGTAGAGCTGTACTGCCTCTGGCAAGCATTTTGCATTGCTCTTTGCCAAGCCCAAGAGACAGATAATAGCCATTACCTGGCTCAGGTGAGTAGCAAAGCAGCAATATCAGGGTGTCTTGCCACAGAGCTGACAATGACTTGTCTGCCTTTCAGCATCCTGGCAGGAAGCTTGGCAACAAGTACTCTGTCAGGGACCTAATTCCAAGCCAGAGAAGTCAACAGGTCACTCAAAAGAAGCAGAACCAGACCCCGACCCCAGGATTTGCCCTTCCACACTTAGAGAACTCTGGAGGATATAATTTATTCCCAGTAATGTACAAAAAGGGAGAATAATAAAAATCTGCAGTGCTAAGCCAAAACAGAGGTGTAAATTTAAGAGAAATCAAAATGCTTCAGTACTTCACTTTCCAGTGTACAGAAGCATTTCCCAGGCATTTCCCAGAGCATGTGTGGTGAGGCAGCTGAGGAGTGATGTCCTCCACCAGCAGTGCTCTCCGCTCCTTGGCTGCCTGGCAGAAGCACACACTGATGAGTGACAGTCCCTCAGTGCTCCCTGAAAGTAGATTAGGTGCCTGAGGTTAATGGAACGATAGCAGAGAATATTTCCACACTAGTCACAGATTTTGCCTCAATTGCCTGAGTCTTCCTTCTGCTCCAAACCCCATACCTCCCAAACTGGGAGCTCTGTTTATCCCTTGCACACAGGGATGGTCTCACAGTTCTAAATTAAGCAGCTGCTGTCACGCCCAGGATGAGCCATAACCCTTTTCTATTGGTTCTCCACATCAGAGTTCCTGGTGCGCTTGTGGTGTCCTGTCTGAACCAACCGTAGATGTGCACACTTAAACAGCCATCTCACTCACTCATCTGCTGGTGAAAACTGAGATTGCTGGATGTGCCATGCTGTGCTCATCCACCTTTCATGCAGGATGCATTGACACTGGTGGAAGACAGTCTCTCTCTCTCCTCTAACTGCTAAGGTATCACTAACACCGACAGCCTAATTTTGCTTAAAGGTTATACCCACTGCATCTACCTTAGTCACCTTCCTCCAGAGAAAACATGCTAAAACCCATCACATTTCTAGTCTTCCCATATTCTTGCCAGAGCAAAAACACCCTCTAGATTTCAACTGTTGTTCTCTTTTTACTTTTTCCCCGCATGTTTTTACCATGATAGTAGGCTAATGCACCTACTGGAAGGAAGTCTAGTTTATTTTTTTAAAGACATACAAACACTCTAATTTATTACTAACAACCTCTTAGCATGAAATGGCTTTGTTTCCATTTTACTAGGCTAGGCTCATGCATTAAATTCTAACGTCCAAATAAAGATAATAATTCTAACATCCCAGATTTAGCTTGGAAGTAGACCATCCTATTCTGACAAAAGAAAATCTGAAATAATTTTTGAAATATTTCAAGTGAAATCTGCCCAAATAATATTAAGATAGCTCCATATTTCAAACCTCCCAAACACCTTCAGCTTAAAATCATGGTTCTTTGCTAGAAAAGCCCATTGAATGTAAGACTGGTCTTATTCACCTAGATTGCAAGTATAAATTACTTAATCAGCTTCTTAGAGGCAGATACTACATATAAGTATTAGTGGAAAAAGCTAACTAGAATGTCCAAAAAGTGTCAAAGCATGATTCCTCACAAGGAAACTTTTGCTATCAAATACATGGTTTATAAGAGTGTTCTAGGTATTAAACAGATCCAGATTAAATCTTTTCACACCCATGAGTGTAGAAAGTTGCATCTTTATTTCCTCGAGTTGGGCCCAACTGCTGCAAGCTCTCTGGTTTACTGGCATTACTTATATTACTCTCCCAACTGGCAGGCTTGGAAGGAACAATTTTCATACAAGAATTGCTGATATTACAGAGTAAAAAAAAAAAAAAAAACATTTGGCACCCTTAAACCTGTCACTTCAATATATTTGATGCTGGAAAGCAAGGGGGTAAAAGAGGAATACAATTAGTTAATGTGAGCAGTGATCAAGCCCATTCTCTGTGCTTTTTTAGACAGAAGAGAGAACACAGCCTCCCAAAGTTCCTCTTGCATCTATTCCAGACTCTGCCTACAGAGCTGGAATAATTATCCTGACTTGGGATCAACTGAGTGTCAGAGAGCCTGAAACAAAAGAAGTTTGTGAAATTTAACAGTATTTGCATGCTCAATCAATTTATTCCATAACCCCTGCTAGGTCAAGGAGGGCCCACATTATTGACATGGAACCAAGGCATGAAGATTAAAGGCTGTCTGCTGTTTTACAGAAAGTCTGAGGCACCAAAACCCCTGCCCCCTCATTTTCTGTGACACTGTTAATCCACGAATTAAACAAAATCTTCTCAAGTCACCCCAGATGCACCTGCTGCATCAGATGTGTCTTTTTGTTTGCTCACCCCGTGGATTTTAACTGATCCTTCTCTGAACTCCCCAGATATTACCCAGCTGTGGGCAGATGCCTGCAGCAGTCCAGGGGTGCTGCTGAGCTGGTTAAGTCTGGTTGAGGACAATCCAAGTAGCAAAGCTCTGGCCCATAACTGCGCTGCAGAGGTGGGCACACAGGCAGCGGAGGTGCCTAACACAACTGACAACCAGATGAGCACTTGCACAGATAACAACCTGTGCCCACAGTGTATAAAAAGGACTTCTTCCATCCTAGCTGTCACTCTTTCACAAATAATAAATTCTCTATACAGGCATTAGGATAATCTGAGCTCTGAATTTCAAGTGCACTGTAATTAACACAATCTCTTACAAAAGATCTCTACTCCTGTAAAGAAAGCTGAATACTCAGGTTAAAATCTGTGGAATACAAAAGGTAATATCCAGCAGCATCCCCTGCTCTGGGAACAGAAGCTCCTGGAAGAAAAACCTGGATTACTAAGCACCTTTTCTTTATTTTGGAAAGTATTTTCTCAAGTAATTACATTTCAGGTAAAAGCAAAGGATCCAACTGGCACCTGGGAACAGATTTGCCTTTGCTAATGCCCACAGGCCCCAACATGAGCATGAGGGAAGAAATCTATAGGGAAGAACAAACCCAAACCAGCAACTAACCCCACGTCAAGTACATTTTGTCTTTGTACAGGGACAGAAGCACTTGATTCAGTGGGAGTGCAGCACCTGCCCCCAGCTAACTCCTATATTTAGTTCTCCTGTAGGTTGCTTTAGAATGCTTCCTCTGTAATACCAAATGCATACAAAGATGGAAACTTTGACCAAATGCTCCAAAGGTAACATTGCTAGAGCTGTAAGGTATTTTTCCAAGGGAAAACATTGTGAAAAGTCTGTGGATAGCCCTTCTAGACACACCCAGTAATAGACTTTCCAACCACATTTCTACCAATTGCCCTATAGCTTTAACTTTGCAAAGTAAATGCCATTTTGCCTGCAGAATAACATCCCATTTATCATCTTGATAATTTTTCATATTTGGTAAAAGTTTCTTTTGAACAGAGAAAATCCATGCTTAACTTTGTCCTTTTGACAGAGTTCTCAATGGACTTTTTTGTTCTTGGCTGTCAAGTGAGTCATATTGCTACTGCAGATAACAATTTTTTAAAATGTTTTGTTACAGAATTTTCTCATTTAAAGGTGTTCAGAGTCTATTCAAGTTGTGTTGAGCTACTTATATAATCCACAAACCATAAAGCAACTGAAATAATTCAATGAACTAAAAATCCAGGAAGGGTCTTGATTTAGAAAGTCTCAGCAAGCTGGAGGTTAGGTGAGCATGTTGGAGGCATCTTCTGCCTTCCTGGCTCTCACACTACACTGCTCTTCTTGTGTTCACAATTGGTTGTGGGCAGAAGCAGGATATCAGATTAGCCAGATTTTTGGTCTAAGTGGCATATCCAGTCTTACTGCTTGCAAAAAAAACTGCAAAAAGGGCTGAATTAAAGTTTCAGAAGTATTTTTGCAACAAACTTCTTGAACTTGTTAAAACTTAGGACTGAAGTACCTTTTCATACTTTCTGGATCCCATTCAGGAAAAAAAAAAAGAAATTCAGTTTTATTTATATATTCCACGTATCTGTTTTTAGAGTATTTTTTGAGCACAATGTTATGAACACTAAGTCACAAGGAAGTGTTTTAAGTAATCTCATTTAGAAAAAAATCATGGAAAAAAATAAACACTGTGCAATTTAATACATCTTTTTTTGTATCCAATGTTTTAGGGCATTTCTTTTTTTAGTGGGGTAAAAAAACTCCTACGCAGGATTTCATGTGACTATGTGTGAACATCACAGCAAGATTTTAATTTGGTCTGTATTGGGTATTAGTCTTTGGACATTACTGACCAAGGACTTTGTGATTAAAAAGACCATGGCCCCAAAACTTTCTGCGACATCAGAGCATTCCATACAGATTGTAAGGAGACCTACAAAATTGAATCCAAGTCAGCCAACAATGAGTCTTTTATTATGAGTGATGTGAGCAAGATGACAGGGGAAGGCTAAAACTGTCTTAAATATCCCCTGAAAAGTTTCATACTCAGAGGTATAGTCTCCTTTAAGACTCAGCAGTTCTTGTCTTTGAAAAGCTGCATAGAGCTCATCCTTCTTTAAATTTTGTTAGCAGATTAGAAGGTAAATTACTTACCAGCCTGGATGTTTCCCTCTTGACTTCCCGCCTCAGGCAGAAGTGATCCAAGGTCAAGCTCTTACCTTCGTGCAGAAAGTTGCAACCACCAGAGAACCGCAACCATCCTGAGAGCAGCTTCCCATACTTCCACTTCTTTTCTGTTACTAGTGTGATGAAATACTTGTGCTACATTTGTTCTCTACTATTAACAATTTTATTTCAAGACCCCTTTGCAACCATTTCTACACATTCTCTAGAATTAGTTCATCCTGTACCTCCCCATTAAACCCTTTTCAGTTCTTAATACTCCTCTATCTTCATGGTCCTTTCCCTAGAGTGTCCATGTATCCCACCACTACTGACTTCTATTTAACCCTTTTCCCACCACACACACATACAAAAAATATTTGATGTCAGCACATTCTTCTTTCAGCTATTCCCATTTGCTCAGTCTATCTCATTTAGAAGCTTTTAAGCCCAGTGACACCCATTTGTGAAGTCTAACGCAAGTGTGTCTCATCCTTTGCATGCCCTTCAACTCTCCCGTAGAAAATGTGCTTTATTATAATAGGATTATTACATTATCAGCTAAATATAGATGAGTTGATGCCTGCTGGTGGTTGACCAAGTATAAATGTAAGAATTACTGTATTAGGTTTATGCATTCTAGTTGAGGACCTGTTTCACAAACATAGAGGAGAAATTTGTGCACACCAGTCTTTGCAGAAATAAAGATTTTAAATATCACATCCAGGATTATCTTTTGACTGCCAAGTGAATATCAATTCCTCTTTCTCTAGCAGTATTTTGATGCCAAAATTTAAGAAAAATTAGTGAGCTTATTTAAATAAATCTTATCACAATGAATGACTTAAAAACACAGCACAGTACAGAGCAATTCTGTCCCAGGTACCTGAGCACACCAGTGCTTCCTCAAATCATTAATTGCCAGTCTGTACTGAGAGTGTTTTTTTGTCCCATTGTTCAGGAAAATACTCTGCAGCGGGGATGATCTCATTTGCGTTCTCTAGTGCCTGTGCCTCAGCGGTACCTTAACTTTTGAGATTAATTATAAAAACCAGCAAGTTATTTGATCAGAGATCAAAGAGGCAGAACCTGTCTCCTTTCATAGGCTTATCTTGAAAAGTGAGCTGCATTACCTTCCAGGGTCACCAGGCAGCACTACCCCGGCCGGACGCTTCTCTTTGCACACTCCTTCGTGGGCTGGCAGGTTGGCTGTGAGCTCATGAACCTCACCACTAATTGTTCAGTTGTCTGTGGTACACAAGCTTTTCCCTGCACTGCCTGTAGGCCTTTCTGGGGCATTTAAAAATGGAGACAGAGGGAAGGAGAAGTACCTTCCAACTTGAAAAACAAAAAAAAAAAAACCCAGCTTTTTATTCTTAGTAACCATTACATCTATAGGTTTCATATCAGAAATTCCTGCAATTATGAAAAGACCCCAAAAAGCAGGCAAAAATACCCAAAAATCCTAAGAGAAACTTAGCTCCATACTGAGCCTACATACAAATGTATAGTGAAACAGCACACATCTGGACAGTATTTCCTCAATTTCTTTTTACCTTAGGCTTTATTGGTGTATTTACTCCCTGCAGCTGAAAATACCATAAAATTCATCTGTTCCCCATTTTCTTGAAAGATTTCCCATTATCCCTCCCCCTTGTTTCAACTGAATAAACCAACATCTAATTGTTCTTTTATGTGCATAGATATAATTAACTGAATTGCAAGGAATGGGAGAAAAAATATTAAAAGAAAAAGAAGGCAGAAAATCAAGGTGTTGTTCCAAGTCAATTTTCTGTAGCAGAGAAAGCAAGCAGGTCCACTAAACTTGCCTTAAGTTCCTCAGTTCCTCAGTTCCAATCTTACTGTTAAAGGAAGACTCCGTCATGGTGTAATGCTGCAGAAAAGCCGTATTTAACAGAAAATTTTTCAGTCCACCTAAAAAGTCTTGGACGCCACTAAGACAGATTTGGCACAGAGAAAGCTAAATAGAACTTGCAAGAAAGTTAAGCAGTAAAGTGTTCAAAACACACTTTGTGTGGGAAAACGTCAATATTTTTTTAATCTAATGTACTTCACTGTCTTGTCATTTAGTCAGTATGAGAATAAAAATGATGCAACTCATCACTATAGCCTGGTCCAAAGACTATTATTATCAGAAATAAACTAATAACTGAGTAACTTTTTAAGATAACCAACATTAAGTAAGAACAGAAATATCACTGACCATGGGATCAGCCGGGTAAGTCTACTGAACAGCAACAGCCTATGCACTGAACACAATTAACATTCCAAGCCTTGCAAAATGCATGGTGTATTTAACGAAAGGATGAAACAGGGAACCTTTTACTGGAAAGCAAGTTAACTTTAAGACTGTAAACTGATGTAGGGCCAAGAGCAAAATCACTATTAAGTAAAAAGCAGAAGACAGATATATGAGATGAATGAGGAAAACACCCTAAACCAAACCAAAAGAACCAATTGCACGCAGACTGATTGAGGAGTTCAGCTGGACTATGGGAATGCACTTAATTTTAATCCTTTGTTCAAAACATTCTTCCAGCACCTAAAAAGTTACACTGGAATGAGAGTGAAGACCCAACTTCACAACATTTTCTTGACTGTTTAACATCCTTTGCCTCATACAGTTGTGAGTTCTCGCCAGTGTTCCAGCATTTCATCTGCTTCCAAGGACAAGCGTTCCTGTCTCCATCCTGGATTCCCAGTATTCCAAAAAATCATCAATACTCACTAGCAACCCAAAGAGCAGATAATAATAGTTATTTATTAACAATTAAAATAAGCATAAATTTCAGTAACTAAAAAAATTCTCTGAATTGTTCTGCATGTGGTATTCTTGAAACTAAAGAAGATCAATACAACTGAAAGATCAAGCATTATCATCAAATATGAAGTTGAATGGAATACAGATCAAGTTAATAGCAATTACATTACATTAACTTGAAGAAATTAAATACAGTTTTACACATTTTCTGATGAAGCACCACACTCACAAGACCCAGTGAAGCATCTCATGAGAACTAAGCTGCAAATCAGTTAAGCAGCTGAAAACAAATTGGCAGCCAATTTAAGTTTAAAAAAAAATTACGGTAAAAGTTTAGTAGCCATGTTTTCCAGGTACCTAGCAGAAGAGGGATAGATTTAACATCCAATGAATTCCAGTCACACATCACAAACATCTGAATTTTAACCAATTTAACAATTCTTTATTTCTGGAAGAAGAGATCTCAGTCTTTCATCCCCTATTTCACAAAGCTGCTAATCCAAACTGATGCAAATACTGGTAGGATTCTTGGGCAACACTGAACAACAGCTGCATATATTAATGCTTGCAAAATAGAATTTCAGCTTTCTTTTTTTTAACAGTAGATATAGAGTTACAGTAGATAATGAATGATCCACAACCTTTAATCTCACCCCTTTGCTGAAATGCAATAGTTTAGCTCAAACTAAAGCTAAACCTCCATTTAGCGTGCTCAAAGGCTTAGTTTGGAAATTTTTATTCCTGGACTAAGCATAAAGCGAGGATTTCTTTTTTTAACATCTGAGGTTCTTTCAGATGTTTGCAGAACAGGAAAGAAAGGATGTGTAAATTTAGAGCTTAAGATTAAAGTGTAATGCTTCACGTAAGAGGGCACAAATCAAGACAGCTTGTGCATTTGAAAGTCCATAAACTCAACTAAAAATACAGTCATCAACCTAGGGTATCTTGTTTCATTTTACATGAACATCCACTTCATTCTCAAGATGCACATCAACTTGTGTAGGCAGATGAAAAGTTATTGTATCTCTGAGTGGATGAAATTCAAAGCAACAACAACAAAAAATTAAGTTTCTCAAGTGTTACAAACTAATTTTACAGGCAAAGAAGTTAATTCAGTATTAAGATGACAAGTGCAAATGCACACAGGATATGCAAACAGCTTATAAACTCTCACTGTTAACACTTTGGTTATCACCACCACTAAAATTCAGAAGAACACAAAGTGGACCCTTGTACTTTAATTACTGTATGCCCATGAAAATTCCAATGAAATACTGTCTGTTTCCACCTTCTGAATGAAAATACTGCAGTTAACTTTAAAAAATGGCATATGCCACATGGGAGACTGAATTAATTCAATTATAAAATCAGTATTTCTCTATTTACATTGTGGTAAACAAGCTAAGACAGACTGAGACAAGCTAAACTCAGTCCGAAGATTTCCTCTCTCCAGAGAAGGAAGTAAGTTAGGAACTTTTTTGTAGATTTTGAAAATGGCATCCAAAGCCAGGCTTCACTTACGGGCATCCAAAGGGAACAGCTGACAGACATACCCAGTGGAAGTCTCACAGAAAGTGGAAAGGAATGCTTACTTAGATGGGAGTAAGAAATTCAGTGTCTCTTGCATGTTTAACCAAGAACAGGCTTCTGGAGGAAGATACTTGAAGATCCACCCAGCTACACTCTGCCTGCCGGGTGGCAGAACAAGTTTGTTGTGAAATACGTAGGCAAATTGATTGGAGAAGAGATCCAACTGGTCAATGACTCCTGTTTGTTTCATTTTCACTTGCAGGGAAGGACAAAGTCAGGAAAGAACAGATAACAAATATTATGCATCTCCTCATGTTAATAAGCAGCAAATTTTATTATTATTTGGCTTAGAGAACCCTGGACACTGACAGTACCGTTAATAAGAATGCTTCACGATTATTATGAGAAGAGAAATACTGTTGAAAGCCTGGACTGGATAAAAATTTAAATTTGTGAACTGAAAGGTTCATATTCAACATATTAAAATGCACTTTATTAAAATATATAAAGTAGAACAGACAGCATAGAACAGATGTTTTGAGAAAAATCTGCCAGCTGTACACTAATATTTGTATATGAGGCCAAACTAATTTACTTAAAATTTCTATGATCCATAGAGAAATCCTTTCCTCTCCCTAAACTACAGTGGGTGTGTGAGGCTGAAAATAGAACAAATAAGGATGTGAACATGTTGCTTCTGCAGAAACTTTCAAATATATTTATTAAAATCAAATGGTCAACTCTCCTGTCAGAGAATTCTCATCTAAGTTACCATACTGTAAGGGTACATTCCAAAAAAATCCAAAAAAAACAAACTCACAAAGCTTAAATCTAATCTCTCATATTTTATCAGTAAATTTTATGGATCTTCACCTGGAAAAAGGATAAACAAGACAGTGAAAATCTTTGCATATTTCCTTTAAAAAACGGTACAAAACATTAGTACAAAGGGTTTTGGAATTCCATTCCTAAGGGGTGATTTGTATTTGAATGCCTACAATTATTCATTTAAAAAACCAGTGCTGGAGAAAATTCAAAGACTGTCTCCACTGGATTTTCACTGCACTAGAATCAGATGAAGTATGTAAACATCTTTCCGGTGCAAGAGTCACCAGTAATTTTGAAAAATTAAGGTAACTGCTACTTAGAGAGTTCAAAACACTGTTGCTTCAACTCAGTTTCAGGTATGCATAATGCACTGATTATTATTCAGGTAAAAATGCACTGATTTTCTTAGGAATTTTCTAGGATGACCCTGCTTGAGCAGGGAAGTTGGACCAGATGACCCCACTGTGTCCCCTTCCAACCTGACCCATCAGCCTGTGATTCTGTGAATATATTTCAAGTGAGTAAATTTTCCTTAGAAATATAATGTAACTTCAAAATAGAACTTGGACTAAACAGTGATAAATATCTAATATGCTCTCTCCTAAATATTACATTATTTGCATTTGACCTAAACATTATCTTTTGCTTGGTGCCACAAATGTGTTTGGAATACGAATCCTTTTGGCAAGGGGCTTTTGTATCTAAAATTTGAAGACAGTCAACTATGAAACTGCCAGAGTACCCAAAACAAAAAAAAAAACAGAGAAAGAATGCAGAGAAGCAAGTATTTCACCAATTAAGCATAGAATAACAAAATACACAAAGAAGTGAAATTTGTCTAGTTGTGAATACCGAGTTTTTCCCAATCCAAGTTACTCTAAATAAAGCAGTGCCCATGTTTTCTTTAAGCCAACAATGTGCAAATTATTTCTTGTCAAAGTCAAGTATCAGAAAACCTACATGAAAGATGCTGATGTTACAAAGTCAAGAGATGCTCAAAGGTGAGGAAAGCCCAAACAATTTCAGTTTGTCCCACCCGTGTTGGTAGGACAAGCCCTTCCACAATAACCTTCTTTGAGAAATAGACCTCTTCAAAGGTGAAAAAGCAATCAAAATGGAAAATACTCCGAATTTCTTCCCTCCGCCTCATATCACTAAATGTGTGACAACATCATATCTCACTTGTACACTACCAAAATCTTAGGCTGAAAACAGAATTGATTTCAGTTTTTGTTTTCCCTGGGAAGACTTGCCCAGTTTCAAATATTTTGCTGCATCTCTGGCTCACCAACTGACAGTTGTGTAGTTACAGTGCAGCTAAGCCTATTCAACAGTGGGTACCCACTTCTGAAAGAAAAATCTCCTTCCTTACCCTCCCCACCATCTCCATTCTAAACTCCTAACCTCACAGAGAACTGGCCAGCTGTTAAAGCAGCAGAAAATGGCTTGAATTGGGCTCAGTTTAGATCACAGGAAAACAAATGCTGGCACAAAGGAGGAGGCATGAGACATGAGAAAAGGGGTTCCATTGATTCCTCCATTAGCAAGATAGCTAGCAGCCATCATAACACCTTCACCATATTGAAAAATCAGACCAAAAAAGGCATTTCTACATTTATTTGAGATATTAAGCACCATTCCTTTTCTTTCTGGAGGAAAAGAACTTGTGCATAAGGAAGCTGAAGGCTAGAAGCTTCACATGTCCATTAACTAATACAGCACTCCACAGCTGATTTTACAATGTTATATACTATTTTTACAGTACTTTATATGCACATAAAATTCCTTTTAATTTCAGCTGCACATACTAAACTCTCAGCAGTCAGAAAATCGGTCGCAACATGACTAACACCATCAGCAATCAAACTCTTCTATTTGTAGATTTGTTAACAATCCTGGAACAGTGTAAGAACTGTCACAGCTCTCTAAAAGTGATCACCTCCTTCTCTCACAATCCCGTCTCATTTTCCAAGCTTTCAAAGCCTGCAACAGAGTGATGAACCCACTTGATACTAAACATGATTCAATATAAGAGCAATGCTCATGCTATTAGAATAAAAGAGGCATGGGGTAAAGCAGGAAATACTAACAAAGCCTGCAAAAATATGAATACTGCAGTGAAAGCAAACTAGGGTTGCACATGCAATCAATTCCTGAACGCTTGACTCCAACAGTAGCTTTCTTTTAACTGGAAAACCTCTGGGCAGTTTTGTAAGATATTTTTGTAATAAAGAAGCAGAATCATGCTGATACCTTGATGGATCACAGAAGAACTGCATTCTTTGTACTTACAACATTGACCTTTGCCACTTCAGTTCAATGACAGTTGGAATAAATCAGCCCACAGAGGGAAACAAATAGCTATAAAACCTGTTAGCAAGAAACAGATATGCATGGAAGCAATAATTTTTGGGCTGAAGCCAGATTTCATAGGGATTGGGCTTGAAACGTTTTTCTCCTAGTCTCCTCTTACAATATCCACCTTGCTTATCCCTCCCTTAACCCACTTGGTATTTGTTACACACCTACATTTAGGTGACATTGCTTCTTTACTCTAAAACACAGGAGTAGTTTCCCTTTTGAGCTTCCAAAAAACTGGCAGTAAAAATTAAGATTTGTATCTGCTACTCTGCAGTCTCAAACAGGATTTTAAATAATGAGCAAGTAGTGTGTGCTGAACTTTTTGTGTGTGCAGGGTTGTAAGAGTGCAAAGGGCTTAAGAAGAGAGAAAGCAAAAGTCAGCAAAATAGTCTGTATTCAAAACAAACCTTTGCTTGTTAAGCTCCAGAACTTTGACTGCCAGAATCTGTAAGTGAAGGACTCAAAACACAATATAAACATCTGTGTTGGACAGTAAGACATGAAACATGTTCAAATAATATGTGCTATTGCTATTTTAAGCTATAACATATCTGACTTCTACATTGCCATTCTAAAAAGAGAAAGCTATCCCTGGAGTTTGGTACAGGTTGTTCAGTTATTTTGTACAGTCAATACACCCGCTTAACAGTTTTTCAATATTCTCTTCCAGCAGACAGAATGTGTTGCTATATGAACTGAAACAGAAGATACACTTTTTGGAGGTTAAAAACAAGTATAGAACTGGCCAGTTTAATATGTATTCTAAAGTTCTTGTTGCATGGTTCTAATAAAAATCATCTTAACATGGTTATGTGTCACTTCCATGGACCAAAGTATTTTTATCAAAATATTTTCAAATGGGGGAAAAACACCTGAATGCTGGGACAATGAAACAAAAAAATTTGAGAAACAGTATATGCTTGCTAAACAAGAATTATGTTTATTTAGCTAGTGAATCACCTAGAGGAGTAAATTTTCACTTTCATGATAGCAATCTGTCAGGCTTGCAAACACCCAGAAATAGGAATTAAAGATTATTTTAAATGTAGTTATAAAGGTCATAAAAAGTCTGATTTAGACTGAGGTACATTTACTCAAAACTGAGATTCATTGAGTGGTAGCAAACAAACAGTTCCTCAGA
Organism: Climacteris rufus; assembly: GCA_013398175.1. Lineage (NCBI taxonomy): Eukaryota > Metazoa > Chordata > Aves > Passeriformes > Climacteridae > Climacteris > Climacteris rufus. Next base: position 44,223 of record VZRZ01007527.1, on the reverse strand, counting down.
CAAATGCACTTTTTTCAGTATACATGTTACAGAAAAAAAAAAATAAAGAAATGTGCATTAACTGGTGGTGTCCACCAAGCTGCATATTAATATTCTCTTACACCAAACAGTCTGAAACAAGGGAAATGTCATTCTATTATAATTTCATGTTATGATTCATTTGGCTAAACTGCAGCTTAAAGTTGCTTTGCCATATTAAAAGATTACTACAATAATTTTCACATGAACATTTAGACTTGAGTTTTACTCCAGGACTAAATATGGCATGATTTGCTTTTAATCTGTTGAATAGCTAAAAACTGACAATTAAAAAAACTACAACAAAGAAAAAATTAAGTTGAAGCAATGTGAATCTCACATCATTGAACCACTTCTAATGGTTAAATGTTAGTATTTAACAAATTCAAAGAGTTAATGAATCCTTGCATTCGTTCCGTCTCCTGTGCCTTAGCTAGGATGCATAAATACAAAAGACAGCAGATACTGGTAAAAGCTTCAGGACAGAAAGTGCTTGACGAAGGTACAGTTCTCAAGTGTGTTTGGTGAGAGAGTATAAGGGCAGATGCACTGATGAGAACCATTACAAGAAGAGTCAATTTCGTGTTAAAGTGTTCAAAGATGTCACCTTAAGCAGAAAAAAGCTTTAATAACGTCTTCTTAGACATATTAGGCATTTCCAGAGTCTACATCATTAGTGTTGTATTCTAGCAGGACATCTCCATATAGTTATTGTTTGTTTCTATTTCTCTCCTGGAAAAAACAAGAACAGAAAAGGACAATCACGTTAATAAACACAGATCAACATTATCTGCTTTCCTTTCACTACAGCATTTTCATTGCTTGCAATTTAGCTAAATCAGGCAACATGCTTTCAAGGAAAAAGCTCCAATCATTTTCAGGAATATGAAATTACCTAGTTTAAGTCAATTTCTTAAAGAGAAATACAGAAATGTATGTCAAACTAAAAGGTAAGTATGTTCCAAAAAACTGCTATCAAAAAGAAAAGGGTTTATAATACATTTTAATTCACTTTCAGAAAAACATATTGTACAAAGAAAACTGTGCAAGGAGACCAAGGGTCCTACACACAAAGGAAGAGGTATCCTAAATCTTCTGCTTACTTGTCAAAAAAGGCTGTACTCTCCATCCATTTTATCCCCGAAAAAGTATGGTATTCCCAAGTATCTCACTCAAAGCCTCATAAAATACTTCAAAGTGCTTAAGTTGAAAAGGTAAAGGAACTAGACGGCCCAATACCTCCTCCTCCATACAAATGCTCAAATGGCAAAGAAAAATCCTTTCTTCAAGGCAGCAGTTTCTTTTTAAAATTACTTTTAATAACAAAATGAAAAATCAGTGAGATAGGAATGCCTACAAAAAAACTCACTTGAATGTGGGCCTGAGTTGCAGTCAAGACCGTATTAAGCTCTTACAGCATTGTGAGATGCCATATTTAGCATTTAGTGCTAAAATACTAATGGCACTGTAACTCTACCAGGGACTGACAAATTCATACTCTGCATTACGTGTCTAACAGAATAAATGACATTTGCAGTGCTTTATCATCATCACCCGTTTTCTCTACTTTTCTAAAGATAAACATACACTTAGGCATTATGACTACCTCTAGGAAAAAAATAAAGACTGATCAACAAACTGTATCTTGTTGCCTTCATAATGTATCTTCTAACCTGTAAAAAGACACTGGCCTGAGTGTAAAAAATTAAGACCTTATCTTTCAATAGTTTATTTTCCATAACACCTTTCTTTATATGCACAATTGAAAACATTACACAAATGTACAAATACCGGCATAGAAGAGAAGTAGCTTCCCATCCCCATTACAAGAGAGTAAAAAACTAGAAAAATACCTCCCCGTAATTTTATTATTGCATCATACAGCACATTATAAATGGAAAACAAACATAGGGAAAACAAAAAAAAAACAGGAGGCATTTAAACAAGGATTTCAAAACCATTCTCTCCCATACCACACTGAAACTTTATTATGCTAGAAACTATTTAAGAGAAGTGCAAATTAGCATAGATTCTGCCAGAAAGACACTCTATTGAAAGAGGAAGATAAGTAACATTTATATTGGTTATTACTAGTGATCTAGTCCTCTCCAAGACAGACCTCCAAGTTACTTCAAGATGAACACCAAAGAAGTAACGCTAATTCTTGGCCACAATAAGCAGCTCATGGCCCCAGCAGCTGTGTATCTAAGATTGGACATTTGGTAGGGTAGAACTTCAGCATATTTAAAGCTAGAGCGGTACTTGCACTATTCTGCTTAGAATTGTTTTCCCCTAGTTCAACAAGATATGACTAATATTTTCATAGTAAGATACTGTTTTTAAAATGTAAGACTTATAGTATCAGTCATTAACACAAACTGATATGTTAACAATGCACTCCAGGCTGAAAACAGATGATGACTGGCCTCATGCCTCACTATGCATGTAAGGCATGCAAAAATAGCCTGCTCATGCACATCTCAGATTATTCCTCTAATATTAGCAGACTTCAACAGCAAGAACTACACAAAGTGTTGAAAAACATTCCTGTGGTATTAAGTGGGAGCCTATGAAACTGCAGTGTTAAAATACTGCTGTTTTATATTAAACAATTTTAAATACAACCGGGATACAACTGAAATTATCAGTTCCTTTTCATTTGCAAGTATTACACATGTAACCACTGACTCAGGCTGTCTGGAAAGACTCTGCATTGCAAACTGCTGCACTGTAAACTAACTGACATTAAGCTTTGTGAAGCCCCTGAACTCAAAAAGCATTTAAGTTCATAAAAATTCAAAGTAGAAAGGAACTATATCCTGACTACCTGCTTCCAAGTAATGAAATAAAGGATCTGTTGCAAATTTTACATCCGCTTTGAATTCTACACAGGAAAAAGACTTCAAAACATCAGCACACCTTTCCTGTAGTCTCAAAATTACATATTACTACACTTATATTTAAATATTTAAAGACATACAAACTTGGACATTTTTCAATGCAAGTGAACAGTACATTCTTTAAATACTGGTATCAGTGTAATTTGGCACTCTGTACAGCGAAACAGAGACAAAGACAACCAGATTTATTCAAACACAGGCAGTGGTAGTCCACTCAAAATCAAAACAACCCCTTCCCAACTCCAAGACAGATTATACTCCTGGACCGCTGTCTTTTCCTATCTCAAGAAGAATTTTTCTTCTGTGTTTTTTTGGTGGTTATAGACAAATTCACAGAAGACTTTACCTCCAAAAGGTTTCCACCACCAGAGCAGAAATTTCCAGCACAACCAACTGGATTCCACCACATTTCTCTTCCACCCAATTAATTAAATTTCTTATATTCAGACGAACAAAACTTTTGTCACATCTCCTGGAATGCTCTCAGATAAAAACCTTCTGTATATTTCAGTTCCCTGCCAAAGGCCAACTTCACTTCAGAACTCACCATGGTCAGGTTATCCAGCTTTAAGGGGAGTTCATGAACAGGACGTGGAAATTAAATACCATCCAAATTAGGGCAATATGGGAACATAGCAGTGGGGTAAAGGTACCTGTCAGCTGTAGAGCACGTGCTGAGCAGATTTCACACATGCAAGTAACTTACTGCACAAACCAAGTAAAGGTGAATCTAAAAACTGCCTAGGCCTTAGAAATGTGCATCAATCTAGTGCAAACAAAACCTATGGAATTAACTTGGTCTGAACTGCAAGGCAGACATGCTTCCAAAATTTAGCTGTCTGAATTCAGAGCACTAATTGAACGATCCCATACTGAGAAGTAGTTGCAATGTAATTTATCCTCAGCTATAATGAAACCTCTGTGCTAACAAAATTTCAAAATTCAAAGCAACAAAAATATTTCTGGATGTGATTTGAAAGAAACTACTGAGATGCACACAACACTGACTTTGGGATTTCTTTGCCAAAAAGAAGGTAAACTAAAAAGCCTCGATTTAAGCAGTCTAGATATAAATGCAAATGTAGCCTAACATGAACAGGAAGCTACTACAGTCCTTGGCTGTATTTTTTTCCAAGGTCCCACAAAGTGAAGCTTCAGGGTGAGGGAAGGCAGATCTGAAATAAAGCCTTTGGCTAATTTTTACAATAGTTGCAACTGCAAGCATTTCAAGGTGTCCATTTTGAAAGCTATCCAGGGTTGCAAACTTACACAGGCAAACTGCAGAGATCCCACACATACTCACCTACACCCATCAGCTATACTTGCAAAAAAACAAACAAAAAAAAACCTCTAGAAATTTACCAAACCGTCACCTCTTCCTGCAATTCGTTGTGAATAAAGCATTCGTGCCTGGAGCTGTCTGCTCTGCCCCTCTCTCTCCCAAAAGGCAGCATTCTCACAACAGCTTCAGAAGTTGCTTTACTGCAAACTGCGATTTAATCTTCAACTTAAAAGCCCTGCTGATCTGCAATGTAAGCTAACATGTCAGACTGCATTCTGTGAAGTGAGGCACAGGCACTCATCTGCTCTGCCAACTGTGCTGCGTGGGCAGAAACACCTGGCAGAGGCAGAGCAGGCAGCTGTAGAGGTGGTGAAAAGAAGCCACAGCAAAGTTCATGAAATCTCATTTACTAATGGCATCTGCCATAATCTGCAATTTATTTCACCCCAGTGTACCATTACAGCTAGGACAGCACAAACATTGACCTTACTGCTTGGGAACCACAGTGAAAAACAGATTACTGAGACAACTGAAAAATGCCAGAAATCATTTACTCCATTTACAAGGATATTGTTGGCTGTTAACAAACTAGATTACTGACACTTTAAAGTTGTGTAAAATATTGGTCCTTTTTAACTTCTCACTCTTGAATTCCTAACTAAGGAGGCACATCTCAATGCAGGAATTACCTCAGAAACAGGTAAATATATTTAAAAACGTTTCTCTGAGAAGCACTTCTGGGGATTCTGGAAAGATGTGATGGAAGGCTCAGATGAGAAAGACCTCCAGAAGCCTTACATGAACCTATAAACTTGCCCTATGCAGATGCATCCCCCCCATACACTGATTTTCTTCTATTCCTTAACCCAACATGAAAACCACAAGACACAAATTAAAAATCAGAGCTAACGTACAAAGTCAAATAAGTTTTACAACTTCAGAGTAGTTCTTTCTCTCAGTAAGCTTTATGAATTAATACTCATCTGAGACCCTGCTGCTGCAGATCAGTGGAACTACAGACAGTATATGAGGTTTTCAAGCACATAAATATTAAGAAACTCTGCAAGAGCTACAAGACCTAGACTTCTAATTTATTTATTCTTCCTATTAGTTTTGATGGCATTTTACTTATTTCAGTCACTGAAACATACTTGTAAGTATATTTTCCTATTATAGGAAAAAACATGCACAAATTACAGTAAAGTAAATAAATTTAAATCTGAGCACACACATGCACTGTTAGTAGAACACAGACAAACCACATTATTTTATTGTGTAATGATAAAGGCAGAGGTGGAGAAAGAAACCAAACTGCCTTAAAGACACCATATGATAACATACACGGAAAGGCTCTGCAGAAACCAAGCTTGGACTCCATGAGCCAGAAAAGCCCTTCCAGTCTTGCTTTCCCAGGCAGATACTTTCAGTGATGGATCAGTCAATTCTAACTACAAGTAGCAAGTGCTTTGCTTCAGCGTTGTACATCATTACACATTGAAATATCAGATTTTAATTATCTACAAGACAGTCATTTTACCAAGTTCATTAAAAAGAAGGAAAAAAAAAAATCAAGCCTCCAGATCCTCATTCTTGTTTGTTAAAAATGCTCAGAGTAAAACACTAGCTTTTGAAGATTGACAAGAGATAGCTTCTCACTAAATCTATAGAAATTGCATTTAGTGATGATCTCTGTCCCAGAAAAAGAAGCAGAAAGATGATTCTGATACCTGTGTTAGTTTTTCTCAGATACACATGGGCAACAACAAGAACATTATTTAACTGCTCTGCTAAGGAATTTACAGTAGCCTTGGAAGGGAAACAACATTCACTGCAGGGCTTGCAAAATATACTGGGGAAGAAATTTTCAGACAATTTTTTTTTAAGCCTCACTACTCGCTCTTTGCACACCTGTAATTCAAATTCCAAGCCACCATGAAGAAACATGAATTTATCTTGGTTTCTCATTTATATGAAAATGAACATGCAAGTTTACACTCAGTTTTTCAAAACTGATTATAATCCCTAGAGTACAGAAGCAAAATAATAATTACCCATCAATATTAACTGTACTATCAAACCTCTGAGAAAGTAATAAAGAACTGTGCTCAAAAAACTTACCATCTGGTAAGTTTTCTAATGTTTCATTACAGCTAGATGAATATGAAACTAAGCAAATCAATTTTGATATAAAAAATCCTAGTTCAACTGAATCTACAGGAACAGCTTTAATAGACATAGAGGAGCCGTATGTTTTAAAGTGCCACTTTTTCCAACCAACCACTTCCAGCAATCTTCACTGAGTTTCTGCTAACTAGCCCATCTGCAGTATGAATCAATGAAGCAAGGCTGAGAGTCACATAGGCTGGGACTTCCTTGCAAAATGCAGGCGTATTTCTTCCCTGCAAACTGCAGGAAAAGCACCACTGTTGTAGTCAATTTGTCCTTAATAGAGCACTGAAATCTGAGGAGATGTAGCAGGAAGCAGAACGCCAATTTTAACAGTTATTCGTGTATACTCAAGATTGAGCTTTTGTTCTGGAACAAGAGATTTAGAATTACTCCTTTGCTTTAAAAATCACAACTTAAAGACAACATTTGCAATTCAACTCAAGTTTGAAGTCTTGCCTTAGGTAGCTGCCTTGATTTAAGAACATTACAGCATCAGATTCCAAAAAATGACTGGTCTCTTGGGCATTAGAGCAAACCATTTGCTTGATATTCCTAGCTTTTCCAACAGGGTTCCCTATTTTACAGAAGAAATTGGCCTTTCAATTCCCAGCATCAGACAAGTTAAATTCACTCTGCAAAAAGGACTACGTAGGCTTGACTTTGCAGGTAGGGATTTCAAAGCAAAAAGAAAATGTGACAAGATCCATACAGGTGTTGTTCTGAACTAAGACTGCCTGTGAGTTAAATGACATTCCACCTCTTTTATTGAACAGTCCAGTATTGCACTTTCCCTCTTGCATCACCACTGGAGAAAGGCAGGCAACACCACTGCTCAAACTCTTACAAGTCTCACTCTACAAGAGACCACATCCATCTGTACATCTATCTATAACATCTATCCCCGTCCCCTAATGAATTCTAAACTCTACCTTTGAATAGAACCGATTGACTCCAACAAATGCACAGAAATTGCACACACCTGACATCCCCCATGTCTGATAACGTGATAACTGGAAGGTCATTTTTAAGTGTTTGCAAAATACTAAAGATGCAAAAGCAAATTAAGACATGCTAAATAAGCACATCATCATGGAAAGGAAATTCTGCATCAGTATGTCCAAAATTATTCTAGCTCCAAATAATCCTCTTCTCCCATGACCAGGGAGGGGTACATATTTATCTCATGACTATCAAGGGTAGTGATATGGAACATGACTATCCTGTTTCTACTTTCTCACTTTCAATTATGAAGAAGAAACTGTTGATAAACATGAAATTCAAAGAAACTGCAAAATAATGTCCCTTGAAACTCCATCATAAGCACACAGGAAACGCACATCTCTCAGAAGATATTAATTACATAACCCTCTTTTAGAGAGTTTCATGTTTATTACATGAACCACTTTTAGATATAAATACATAAACTTTTAAAAGTTGCCTAGTACAAATATCATTTAACTGCGTTAAAAATTTTGGTCAACCACCTGTTTTCCTCAATTTAAAATGAATGGATGTATCTATATCTGATTTTGACATAATAATTGAAGGCTGGGGATTAAGAAGAGAAAGATGCAGCTACAGTTCAGTCATAATGGATGTTTTCTCCTTTAAAGGTGTTTTTAAGAAATATCAAATCAAGCATAATGTCAGCAATGTCCCCAAAAGGAAAGGAGTTACACTGCTTAACAATGCAGCCTGATTATGACCCAATTATCAGAGAAAAAAAAAGTTACATTGGTAGCAGAATGAAGAAGGGAAAAAAATTACTTCTTTTGAGAGTCAAGAAGTTCTAGCTATGTCAGCATTCCTGGTCCAAGATATGTAGTACAACAGACGAAAGCTAAAATTTTAAATGCTTATTTATCTGCTATTTCAAGGCTTCCTGAAAAGTAAAAAGAATTCCAAATGCAAATTAGCTAAACACAAATATATATTTAATTCTTCTATCTCATGAATAAAAATCAATTACTTTTCTGGACTATTGCACTATAAAGCATATAAAGCATTCTACAGCTACATGAACGCATGATCTTTTTCCCATTGTATGCTACAAAAGTAGAATTCTCCAACAAAATGCACCAAAAGAAGTCCTAGTTCAAAAGGTAATTGTAGGTTAATAAGCCACCATCTGAGGGAAGAAATTTGTAATCTGCCAACAACTGCATTTATAATCAGAGCCACATTTGATTTTCATCTATACATTTACTGAAGATCAGGTGCAAAACTACTACTACATATGTTTTTCTTTATTTTCAGTATATTTTATTTTCTAAAATGAAATTACGTCCTCTTAAAAAGGCATATTTTAAGATTTCTGTTCCACTAATTTAGATTTTACAGCTACAATTTTCTGTTGAAAGATATAAAATACATTTTTATGTAATATGCATACAAATAGGTACATTTACACCACAAAGCAGCAGTTAACTAAGCACAAATGGAACTCCAGATTATTTCAATATACATGTCTGACTGAACTCATGAAAAGCATCACTCATATCTTTGATCCTTTGGTAAAAGATCATAGCACTTCTATGTTTAAAATAGGACACTGGAACTTGAGCTGAAAGAGAAGTGGAAGGATTACTGCACAACCCCAGCTGTAGATACCTTACCCACACCAGGGTCACATCAAACACTGGTAGACATTAGAGTTCTAACATTTATGCTGGAAGAGACTATTCATAGTCATTTTTAAGTAACCTTTACCAAATGGCAAAGTAACTGAAGTTTCATGTTAATCAGAGGTCATTCCTTGCACTTTTAAAATTATACTGCCATATTTTAATAAAACATACTGCTTGGCCATATTGGAAATGAATTATTGATCCCCATGAGTTGTTAAGATTAAACTTTTACAACCAATTATTTTAAGATAAGTTAGCTGTTATGATGAACAGTTATAAAGGAAATTAAATCCCTAAATCATATGCTGTTTATAATATTTAGATTGCCGGCTGTATGAAAGTTTGTAACCACCTATGCAACAACAAAACATGAACCGAATTTCAAGGAACATGTAACTGACTACTGCTGCCTAATGCATTTAATATTTTATTAACAGCAATAAGCATATTTTTCACGACAAAAACACTGGAAACAAAGTGATTGCCACAGCTGCCAAAGAAAATGAGAACGAACTTATTTTACACAGTTCTACTGGCAGTAGAAAGTGCACATATTTAAATACAACTCCATAAAAGCCTAGCTGGCACTAGGTAATAAAGAATTACTCAATTAACTATAAACCAGAGCTTACAATACTAATTGAAACTTGTATCATAAAGGAGTTAACAACTGTATGTTTACAATTTAAAGACAGTTTGCTTGTACACTGTGTGATAAAAGAAAAAACCCAGAGATTTAAAATCAACATTCAATCATAAGAGAACGCTAAAGATAAACTCTCAGTAGATGTCATTAGTTTAATCTGGACTTCCTATATTTTAAGTCCGTATTTATTTGCTTAAGGCATACCTCAAATCCATCTGCAAAGAGAAAACCTCACAATTACCTAGACAGTTCTAAAGCTGTTTTTCATAATTGGTCATAAAACCAATTTGTACGATGCTGTAAAAGAGCCAATGGCCACTATGCAAGTACCTTGACATGTATGTTTTTCTCAATAGTGTTGGGAAAGGTCTGTTTACAAAGAAACAGAGTTCAGTACTTGAGTCATACAGATACTGTATGTTTCTCTGAAGGTATTACAGGAACAGCAATGTTACTTTATTACACAAATACCCATAATCACAGTCATCTAGTTTGAGACCTACTAAATGCTGAATTTAGTACTTTGAATGTTAAATTTAGCATACATAGAAACACTTCCAATAATTTACATTCTGCCCTCTCCACTACATTTTGTGGCTTTCACTTAATACTGAGGGAAAGAAACCCACAAAGAAAACACAATTCCTGAGTTCCTAGGGCATGCCTGAATTATGGCTTGTTTGTTTTTTCAAAAAAGGAGATACTTTTGAAGCAAATCAGTATTTGTGGAATGTCTTAAAAAGTTTAGAAAATACTGAAACATGAAGGCTACAGAGATACATTATTATCTTAGTCCTCCTGAAATATTTCAAAATCACAGTAAATCACAGAATCAGAATATCTTGAGTTGGAAAGGGCCCATTAGGATCACCAAAGTCCAACTCCTGGTCCTGTGCAGGACACCCCAAGAGTCACACCATATGCCCAAGAGCACTGATCAACACTTCTTGAACTTTGACAAGCTTGGGGCTGTGATCACTTCCCTGGGGAGCCTGTTCCAGTGCTCACCCACCCTCTTCTATCTGATCTAAATCTCCCCTGATACAGCTTCAGGCCGTTCCCTCAAAATGTGTCACTGGTCACAAGAGTGAAGAAACCAGTGCCTGCCTCTCTGCTTCCCCTTCTGAGGATGCTGAAGACCACAGTGAGTCTCCCCTCAGTCTCCTCTTCTCCAGGCTGAACAAAACAAGTGACCACAGCTTCTCCTCATGCAGCTTCCCCTCCACACCCTTCACCATCTTTGTGGCCCTTCTGGATGCTCTCTAATAGCTTTATGTCTTTCTTACATTGTGGCACTGAAACCTGCACTCAGAACCTGAGGTGAGGCTTCACTAGCACAGGGTAGTGTGGGACAATCATCTCCCTTGACTGGCCAGTAATGCTGCACTTGATGAAGTTGTACTAAAGCCTGAAAAACTCAAATTTTGTCCCTTACATAGCACATTAGTTAATAAAGAAGTCCATTTTCCCACCATCAAGATACCATGGAAGTAACAATATTAGTTTAGGGCATACACCATTTTCTTTTTACAGAAAAAATTCAAAAGACATTACACACCCAACTGAAATATCCATCTAGCCTCCAAACAATAGAAAACTTTCAACATGACAATTTATTGCAGAGCTGTGCTACAGAACTACAAAATTCATTTTGGGTATACCCAACATTGTTCTGCAGAAGATGCAGTGCGTGTTGAAGGATTAGGAGGCGTGAAACCACCACAGTACTAGAAACCTAAGAGAAGAGTTTCACCTGCTTCACAGCCTCCTTGTGTGTCAGCTTCAAGTGAACAAATTCTCAACTTCAGGTGTCTCAAGGCCCTCAGTTAGCATAAACCCTAGACATTTGGGGGTTTTTATTCAGTGAGTGGTGTGACATGATGAACAGAGATCATGACCACCAAAGTGTACTGATGAAAACTGCCATTTCGGAATACTTGCATATCATCTAACTGGTAACAATAGCTCCTGAAATGTTTCTAACCATGAGACAAATCAGGTACTCACAGCTACTGGCAAGTCTGGAAAGAAAGTAAATATAGGAAAAGTAAATATTGTGGCCAATGGTGAACACAGTGTTATGATTAGGGAGAGTACACAGAACAAAGTAGACAAGTACCGTAAAACAGCTTGAATTAAATGCTTTTCCCTTATCTGGCTTCCTGAAATGCCTTCAAAACTAGAAGTTTCTCTACAGATTTATCACATTTACTCTTCTTATAAGAAATGAACTACACATTATGTTTTTTAGGAAACGCACTATCAGAAAGGTCCAAAAAATTATTCTGACACTATACAAGTCATCACTGTATCACTTCTGTGTTTCACAATTGTACAAAAGACAAACTGAATCAAGGAGAAAATCTGCTTTTCACAGTAATCATGCTGTTAATGTTTCATTAAAGCAGAATGTGAATCGAAATGTTATGTTAAATAAAATAAGCTTCTTCTGTAATTTCTGGTCCTTTTTGTGACATCCAGAAACAGTAGAAAACTAAGCTAGAGAACTTCAGTTATGAATAATACACTCAATTCAGTTTTAATTTACAATGAAGAATTAGAACATGTTGGATGTCTCCTTTTTCAGGCCTACCTTAGTATTGTGATTAAACACATGACTGAACTAACAAACAAGTTACAAGAAATTAAATCTTTTCATTATGAGTCAGTTATATCAAGTAGACACTTTGGGCAAAAAGTACCAATTTCCAATTCAACACTTGCACAGAGAAATTGCAGATGAATGAAAAACAAGGTTTGCAAAAACAAAAAAAAAAAAAAAGGCAAGCTACTATAATGACACTGATTTCTTACCCTACGCATGGCTTCCTCCTCCTCTTGACGCTTCTCATAATGTGCAAAGTCATCAAAGATTGAGGTGGTATGCTTGAAAGTTGCAATTATTTTAAGCACTTGCTTGGCTTTTTCTAGGGGTACCTCTTGAGTGTCCCTCGAATTGGTAACCGGTTTGTTGTCATTGTTTTCCAAGCGAATATGTCGCAGTTGGTTATTGGGAACGTCTTTGACAAAGATCCATTTGACATCAAACTTCCCCTTCCACTTATCCTGAGACCACACACCAGCATATGCATTGTAGTCCACAACAGACTTCATCTCAGCCACTCCACAAAAGTGTCCACTGCCATTCACACTGAAGAGTAAATAGAGTGGGCCTTTTCCATTCAGGGACCGGTAAGCAGCATCCAAGCGCTTATTCCCATGCTCAGTACTACACCAGATAGAGTACTTAATGGAGCGATGAATATCGTCCTCTGAATAACTTTTGATTATAAACACACGTCCATTCTTCAGATTCCAATCGAAGTCTTTGGGATTGTAGTTGTTTATGGCCTTTAGTTTCTCCAGCACTGGGTGCACTTCCACACCAGAAGGTGAGGAGCTGACGGATACAACACCTAAACCAAAGTTCTCACTGCCAGCTCCGTTGTTCTGGCTGAAACCTACACCCCTGTTACGAGGAGCTACCCAGCGGTTTTGCAGCTGTTGCTGCTGCAACTGGTGAGGCTGGGCCTGCTGCTGAGGTCCTTGTTGCTGTTGTGGTTGCTGTGGCTGAGGCTGCTGTTGAGGCAGTTGGCTTTGCACCAGTGGTGGTGGTTGAATTAATGGCTGAGGCTGCTGGATTATAGTCTGAGGAGGCAGTACTGGTTGAGCTGGGGGCGCTTTAACCACTGACCCTTTGTCATCCCAAGTTCCAATATTCATGTTGTGTTTTATAGGTGGTGGCGGTACAGCAGGGCCCCCAATGCCCACATTACCTTTAGGCTTGAGTTTCGGCTGAGGTTTAGCAGGTTTCCTTGCAATTGCAGCCCATGAGGTTGGCTTAGGTGCTGAACTGCTAACTGGGGGCACACTGTTAGCTGCAATGCTTGTCATACCTGTACTGCTCAGAGCTGAACCTACAGTTTTTGTTACAGCAGCCGTCATATCTCCTCCAATTTTCAGTCCAGTCATGCCTTGCTCAATGCTGCTAATTCCAGGCACCTTGCTCAGAGTATCACTGCCAAATCCAGCCTGTCCATCTGCTATAGCTCTCCCAAGAGAACTAGGTGGATAGCCATAGCTGCTGCTGTAAGCAGAGCTTTGTGTTGATTGTCCCTGAGATCCACTTGTCCCCCATGTAGAGAAGTCTGCATTCCCAGGAAAAAAATTAAATCCATGCTGCCCGAGAAATGGAGGGGTATTTCCTAATGCCCCAGGCTGACTAAATACACCATCAGGTATGTAATGGTGTTCACCATTGCTCATCTGTCCATAAGTTGTCAAATATGGCATTGGAGGGTCGCCTGCAGTTGACCATGCTGCTTCACCTAAGGAGTATGGAAATCCAATGGATGGAGCATAATAGCTAGGCATATATGGGTCTGACATTGGTGGATAGCTGTTACTCTGCAACAAAATAAAATTTTAAAATCAGCAATATTGACAATTATGCTCAGGGAAAAAAGAATCCTGTAACACAATCCAAAACATTTTTAAGAGTTATATGAATGTATTTGTAACTTCCACTACTCTTCACAACGTAAAAGATGAGTAAGGTAAGGTATCTGTCAGATACGGCCATTTTTTCATGGGACCTTCTTAAAATGCTAAGGGGCTCCATTTTTTGGGACCATTATTTTTAGTTACTAAGCTAGGTTTAAAATGCCTCCATGCCAACAATATCAAGAAAATAACAACCCACTCTAAAAAAGTCATAACAACTGTACCTTCATAACTAAAGAAAAGTAGCTGCAACTATGATTTAAAGTTTTGGTATTCTTAGCTTTCGTCAAATTTCTCACTTCTAATTGTAAACTCTAACAGACTATTATAGTGAAATGGATGTAAGGATGCCTATTTGTTTAAGGAGTAACAACAATAAAATGGCAACATTTCCACACTCTTGAGAATGGGCATTAAATCAGTACTGCACCAGACGGACTGCTGGAAAAATCACAGAATTTACTTCTTGGGACATTTGAAGGACTACTACCCCCACATGACTTCTGGTGTTGTTCTAGGGAAAAAATTGCACATTATCATGCTCTAGCGGATGCCTCCCCAATGTTGTATTATTGGAAAAAAAAAAGTGAAGGCAAGCAAAATTCTTAGTCTTTTAGTAATTTGCACTTTCTCTCTCAACACCACTTCAACTTACAAACTTAACATAACTCATATCAACTTTCAACTACAAAGGCAATTCACAGCTCTGAAAGTCAAGTCATTAACTTCTTGGCAAAAGAGTTGTACCAAGCTATAGTAATATTAAGCTTCCATCTATTATGCCATCAGCTGTGAGCTACTTCTACCACCTTCAACAGAAATCATGTCCAAGCAGTTAATATATTCTCAGAGCCAACAAAACTGTTGTTTTGGACTGCATCCAACAGATGGTAATTTTGTTTTAAATGCAAGGGTTTGAGTTTTGGTTTGGGGTTTGTTTTAGTTTCGGGGTTTGTTTCTTTCCTCAAGCTTCTTTTAACTGCATCTTTCTGAAGCCAGAGCACAAGCACAAGAAGAGACATCAAAGCATGCTTTTTAACTGAAGTTTTTCCAGAACTTTCAAGAATACTTGATCTGCTTAAGATATCATATGGTGAGACAAAGTATGATATAAAATTATATTTCAATGGATATTCAGGCAAGTCAGTAATGCTAAGAAATACTCAAAAATGAAGCCTGGAAGTCAGATGAACATCAAGGTAGTAAATAAAGCCCACTCACCTGATTTGTCTGACTACTTAGATATGGCTCAAAATCATCATCATTTACTGCATCCTTTTGATGAATCGAACCGTTTTGTACTGAAACTAAAAATAAATCTGTATTAGTACACTCTCTGGAAGATCTCTGCTGCACTTTTAATCTAGGTAACACTTCTTAATCACTTGTACATTGAAATACATATTATCGTTAAGCATCATTCCAATTTAAAGAAAATAGCTTGTTCTACTGATCATGATGATCAGATCTCAGGAGAGGTCTGCCAAGATGGCTACTAGAGCAGACTACTCTGACTGTTCTTTCCCGAGATCCACAGACAGACGAAGAACTAGAGGGAACACCTTATTTGCACAGGCAGTAAATCCAGCATTTCCAGAAGCACCAGACCAAGTGCAAATGTGCAGACCAACCCGATCTATGGACATATTCAATAGGTTCAGGGAAAGTTGCAACATGCAGCGCGCTCCTGCCAGGAGGGAAGGCATTTACCTACCAAGACAACTGTGAAGGGCACCACTATTCAGCTATCTAATCCTGTATTTCCTACATAACTGTACTGCATTAGTGGCATCTCTGAAGCTCTGAGGTGGCAAAGCAAGACAGAAGTAAGAGCTTAAGTCCCACAGGGTGATTACAAACCTTTCCCAGCATATATGCCACTATATGCTGGAATCTCTTCCTACCTGCTCTTCTTGGTCTCCTATTACCTTTCACTTCATCTAAGGCAATACACCTACCTGAAATTTTCCAGCTGCCCAAATTACTTGAAGTGTCTCTCTACCATCCCCCAGGCTACTATTCAAACAAAGCCACATTGCACAAATTTCTGCTAAGTTCCACTGTTTCCCATCGTGCAATGCAGAACATGGACCTAAACCAGCACTTCCAATTACACAACTCCAAGATGCAGAGCTCTTATCAAAAATAAATTACTGGTTATCCAAATAATTTTTTTTTTTGCCAAATAGGTTCAGTGGGGGAGGAAAAAAAGTTTCAGGATGATCAGTAAGTCAAGAGATGATCAGAAGCTGTGACAGCAGAAGTGACAACAAACCAGCAGATTTTCTGACAGCTTAAAACACTGTTAGGAGCTGACTGTGGTTTCCCTCTTTTAGCAAAAGCTTCTGAAAAGCATATACAATCAAATAACTAAATATTCAACTTTGCTGAAATTAGTGTTTAAGAGAATGGTTTCTTTTCCTGCTTCATTCAGGGAAGAGAGGTTGCCACCCAAAATTCACATTGTAAGCCAAGTGGTGCCTGGACCAAGTCACTTGAAATTTTTTTCACATTGGACTTTAACACCTCTAAAACAAAACTGCCTCCAGTGAATGAAACTATCTGAAAGAAATGACAGAGGAATAGATATAATCACAAGGAATAATCAAAATCCTGGAAAATTTTATTAACTTCAAACAGCAGTAAAAAGAAGCAAAAATTCATAATTTAACACAGAAGGTTTTTTTCAAAGCAATTATCTGGGAAGAAGAAAGCAACCTATGTTTTGAATACCTTCTTGAAGTTTTAAAAGAACACTTGACGCTTCAGTTATTACAAACTGGCACAGTGCACTTCTATACTAGCTACAGTCAAATATGACCAGCAATGCTGAGCACAATGCAGTTTAGAACTGGATAGAACCATATTCCTAATTAAATACCACAATGAAATTAAACATTAGGTGTTGAGGGTTCTTTTCCCCCGTAAATAAAGAGTTTCAGTTAAGGTCATGTATCATCCTGAATTTACACACAATGGTAACATATTCATGAGCTGGAACACTATATTCCTCTTTTGATTTGGCCCAGGTACACATGGGGTGAGCCTCAAAACATTTTGTCCATGCCATGTCCAGTGCTTAGACTTAACCAAATAGTACAAACAGCACAACTATCAAATACAATTCTATTTTAACGAAAAACATGGGCAGCAGCATACAAGTTTCTTAAAAACATGCAACTAGAAGTAAAGGAATAAACAGCTGTATGTCAAGACTAGCACTGCATCAAAATTAATCTCCTCACACCAACAACCAATCTTCATAAAATGTGCATCTGCTGTGTTTATTGTTCCACAGGTATCTAAAGGTCACTGAAGACAGAATTCTTTTTGGTCTGACATTATTGCAAACATAGAATATTCTTGTAAATGTATTTTCCTTCTTATTCATTCTGTACGGAAATCTTAAGTCAGTGACACAATATTTCTACATTGACATTTTTCCTGGTGAAATATATACATTTCCCAATGACACAGCATCACTGGAAGCATGTTTCTTTAGCTTTTCATTCTAACTTTATATAATGTGTTACTAGTGAAGAATGTAGCCCACACAGACATTTAACAAGAGCAAATGAATGCTTCATTTCCACACTCTCACGTTAAGTGTTCTAACTGAACAGGGCAGTGGTGAAAAACATCAACTGAAACTAATCCACAGATACTAAAAATCTCTGTATCAATACAATGCTAAAACACTGGATGTTTCTGCAAATACTGTGAAAACATACAATGTAATTAGTTATTGGGAAGTAACAACTCATCAAACAGAGGAATTTAAAGCTAATATTCTTTTAACTGCTACTATCCTTGGAATAACCACTCAAAAAAAAAGATGGCCAAAGGCATAAGAATAACTTTTTTTGTTAGAAGTCATCACACCTTAACATGAAAAATAAAAACTAACACATTAACATTTCATTCTTGTTTTAAGCCTAATAAATACATTTAAGCCTTCTACAAAACAAAAGTATATTATACACACATAACTGTAAAAACAAGTCAGTACCCTCCTATGACATATGTGATACAGTGGCAAAATAAACAAAATGGGGGGGAGGAGGGAAAGGAGTTCCAGGAATGTCTTGTTACTCCACGTCCCTATAAGACCATTTGATTGATGTCAGCTCTGATGTTTCATGTCAACGGTACAGCAGTTGACAACTAGAATAAGAAAACTCTCATGACAGGGTGATTTACACATTCGAGTCTCTGAAACACCAACACGAATATCTGACTCAAGACATAGATAGTACTGTGCTACATCCTAACATTTTAATCCCACAAAGGAAACAGCACATTACACAATTTATAATCAATTAGAATAAAGCATCCAAGGAATCTTACTAGACAATAGAAATCAGCTACTTCCCGATATCATATGCAGGTTAATATTTTTCATTTCAGCACCAAATAGGCATACACCTCTTTTACTGCTCACTCACATTCTCTCATGCTCCATCAGGCACGTGGACAGCTTCTACCATCCTCTTTAACATTACTACGCTTATGTACAGAATCAACTTGAGATTAGTCTGTTAACTCCGTATCACATTTTCCCTCAAAGCTCCTTTAGGCTGAGACCTATCATGACAACTGAAAAAGATTACTGTCTGCTAACATGTGGTCAGTGAGGACTGCTGATACTGACTTAATTCATCCTCTTGAAAAAGCCTCTAACCCAAAGCCAAATACTCATGCTACACTGTGCTACCATCTTCAACCTCCCAGACCTTTAATCTAATGCTACATCATAACTTAGTTTCACTAAACACACATTACACCAAATACTTTAACAGAACAGAGATTATTGTTCTGTTTCACTATAGTTTTCATTTAGGTCATATTCTCACCGAGAGAATACATTGTGAGTATTCATTATTTAAAAGGATGCACTCCATAAAAATATTCAAGTTCAGAAATGCAAAAATCTCTTCCTTACATAGCAAACTGAGAGATGTGTTTTGATTCAAACATTCCACAGCAGTGACAAATTATAGAACACAAAAATATGCTAACATAAATAAGCCAAAGTAAAGCTGACTAGTGCATTTTCACACACTGCAACCTAGCACCCAAATAGAAATGCTTAATACTTCCACTCCAATTCACATATATATAGCTCAAAAACTACCTGTATGAGTCTCTCGTTAACCTCACTAAAATTGAGAAATGATAATTCAAAGATTGTGAAGCCACAAACTACTGGCTACAATGACTCTGACTTTTCTTCTCATTTAACAGCAACATGGAAGGTCTAACCACAAACTCTTTCAAAAACACGAAGTAGTTAAAAACTGCAGTTGGGGGGGTGGGCGGGGAGGAAGAGTAGAAGTATTAGAATATTCAAGAATGACCAAACTAAAAAGGTCTGAGGAGGCAAACATGTTCATCTTTCTCTGAATGCAGAGAAATTAAAAAGAACAGGCCAATTTCAGTGAGATCTGGGAACCATGCGCCCACCTCGCAAGCAATATATGCGATAAGAAGCAGATAATCTGCACATAGACAGAATAATAGAATAAGTACGCTGCGGATAACATTAAATGACAGCTCACAGAGAACAATTAGATTAGTTCAGATAATGAACTAAGGGGGGCAAAGAGTACCTGAGCTCAAAACAAAAAGTTTCTTATCTCTGTAAGTATAATAAGCATATTAACACACAGAGGTAGCTGTGTGCATGCTATTCTATAGCACAGTTTGCTGAGCAGCTAAGAATTAAATGGGCACAAGTGTACTGTTTAGGCAGAAAGAAATTCCAAATAGAATATTAGCAAGAAAACAAATTCCAGACAAAAAACTGCAAGATATAATCTGAAATGCTGTTTACAAATGACTTGCCAAGAATTTTAGAGAGAAGAATATTAAGTAGTTAGTAGTTCCTTGTTTCTGTGGGAAAGAAACCCCACTGAATATGGTATCTAAGACATTGACAGGAACATGACAAAAACAGAAAAGAAGGCCCACAAACACTGAGAGAAGATTCTACGCTGGTGCTAAACTGAAGCAAGATCACAAAAATTCTGAGAATAAGGAAGATGATGTTTTCTGCTCACAGATATGAGTAACTAGTCACATGGTTGCTGTCTAGCAAACTAAGGAAGCTGTTAAAAAGATTCTTC
This sequence comes from Climacteris rufus, assembly GCA_013398175.1. Lineage (NCBI taxonomy): Eukaryota > Metazoa > Chordata > Aves > Passeriformes > Climacteridae > Climacteris > Climacteris rufus. Next base: position 23,953 of record VZRZ01007527.1, on the reverse strand, counting down.
CTGATGATTCTACTCACTACACAGAAAGGCCCAAGGTGTACTGTTAAAAGAGATTACACGAGCATATCACCAAGTCAGCTAAAAAGAAATAACTATTTAACTGTCTGAATTCTGACATTAATCTTTTGCACAATAAAACATTGTAAACTGAGGTACTGCTGTGCCACAGTAAAAATGCTGGGAAGTAACATTTTGGCACACAATTTCCTGTCATCCTGCTCTGAAATAAAAGATATCCTATAGCTTCAACCTCTTCACATGACTGCCAGACATTATCCTCCATAAACAGCAATATTACAGATTTATACACAAATACAAGGTATTAACTTACCTTTATTTCCCTGTCCTTTAGGTCTCTGTATACAGGAAAGTGGGGGGGGGAGGGGAAAAAAAGCAAAACAAGTTCAGTTAGAATCCTCTAATATTAACTTCAGGGTAATTCTATTTATTTGCCAATTCTGCCCTTTTCAACTTAAATATCACTTTAAAATATTACTAAAGCCATGCTATTATAAAAATGTTGTGACATTACATGAAATAACATTGTGAAATATTACAAAACAAAAACCTGATAGAATTCACCCAAAAACATTGAAATCATCTAGGATTTTACAGCATGTGAAGCTGAAATGGTGCTGAAAAGCTGAACAAGTGAACTTTGATTGCCCCCGGGCCTGAAAAAACATAAGCAATAAACATAAAAACACAGAGTAAAAAACAAAAAAGTTAGTACCTTAAGGTTACTGCCAAACTCGAACTTCATTATGATATGTCATCTTTTAAATTGACTGACAGGTACATATCGAGAATAACTTACAATGGCTTGCTTTTTAGACATACAAAGGAATATACAGTGATATTGTATGCTAAACTTCAAGTTGTGCATTCCTCACCTAGGCAATTACACTGAGAAAATTACACAGTCTGTACGAAGCTTTCACACAAGGAAATAATTCCTTAAGGAGGATTTTTTTTTTTTTAGGATTAGTCATTACAAAACACTGTTAATCTGTCATGCACTAAGAATCAATGTAACAGTACAAGTTACAGTATCCTTAATTCCTCTATAGCAAGATAAAATAACTTAGAAAATCAAGTGCTGGTCCATGAAAATCTAATTCAGATTCTCATATAATTTCAACTAAGCATGAGTGGGTCTTCAGGCTCCATCACTCTCTTAACAATTTTTAGTCCTGAAGAGCTCAGTATTCATAAAGTTTAGGAGGTAACCACCTCCATGCTACTTTCATGTGCATCTGTCTCAGAGTTACCATAACACTGTTCAACACTGCTTCATCTAGAGAGCTGCACTGGTTAGCCACCTCCCTCTCCCAAAACGGGAAAAATCTCTGTAACCTTAAAAACCCCCACCACCTCATCTTTTGGGATGAATCTAATCCAGACATAAAGACATGCAAAGACCAACAAGAGACACGGAACTAGAAAAAGTTGGGAAGAAGCAGCCTTCATGAAAGACAGAACAATGAAAAGCTAAGAAATCACTGAGCTAGAAATAAATGGTTAAAGGAAACTGGAGTGCATGCACAGAGACAAAAGAAACAAAACATTAAAAGCACAGAGAGAAAATACAAAGAGGCAAAAGACTGCAGGGCCAAAACTTTTGGGGAGTGGCAAAGCCCACGGAGGAAACCGAGACCAAGACAGAACAGCTTTCAGCCAGAAAGAATCATCAGCAGAGGCCTAGCAAAGATTAAAAAATAACAAATTCTAAGCTCCCTGAAGGAGCAAGTTAAAAAAAGTGCTGCAGAGCGCAAGGAGAAAAACTGAGAACTGCTGGAAGTAGCGGAGGCCGGGGGAAAAGGAGCAGTAGCCAGAGACCCGAAGCAAGAAGAGGTGGGCGAGGAGAGCGAAAAGCAGGAACAGAAAGGATGCGGTAACGAGGAGCCTGAGGGACTTTGGGGTGCGCAAGGGAGAGGAGACGGCACAGGACGCCGCGGGGAGCCCGGCACTGAGGCGCTCCCGCAGCGGAGAACCGGGAGCCCGAGGGGCTTGGCCGGGAAGGGCCGGCTCCCGGGTGGGTCAGACACAAAGGGGGCCGCGGGCGGGGGCCGGGCCGGCAGAGCTCGGGGCTGAGCGCCGGCGGGCCCTGCGGGCGGGCGGGGAGGCGGAGCGGCTCCGGCGCGGATCAGTGGTTATAAATAGGGGCG
>VZRZ01007527.1:0-21168 GCA_013398175.1 Climacteris rufus | reverse complement strand
TCCCTTGGCGCGGGGGCGGGGCCTGCGCCGGCGGGCGGGAGTGCGCGTGCGCTCGGCGGGAGGAGTCGGTGCCGCTCCCGCCCCCTCCGGCCGGGGCGCGCGGCTGAGGAATGCCCGGGAAGGGGGCGATGGAAAAGGGAGAGCGTTCTGTCCGTTCACCCGCGCCTGTGCCGGTGACGTGCCGGCCCGAGGAGGAGTGGAGAGGGCGGCGGGCAGCCGGCGGCGTGGCCGTGAGGCGACCCAGCGTGGTTGCCATGAGCAGCTCTTGGTGCCTGCGGAGGGCTCGGGCAGCCCTCCCGCGGCCGCTCCTACCGCCCGGCCTCTCCCTCGTCTCAGAATCACTGAATGGGTCAGGTTGGAAGGGACCCCAGTGGGGCATCTGGTCCAGCCCCCGCGCTCAAGCAGAGCCATCCCAGAGCATATGGCACGGGATTGCATCCAGACGACTCTTGAATGGCTGTAGGCGAGGAAACTCCACGGCCTTTCTGGGCAATCTGTTTCAATGCATGGTTACCTGCACAGTAAAGAAGTTGTTCCTCATGTGCAGGCGAAACTTCTGTGCATCAGTTTCTTCCGGTTGGCCTCTTGTCCTGTTGCTTGGCACCACTGAGAAGTGCCTGGATCCATCCTCTTGACACCCTCTCTGGAGAACCGTATACACATTGATGAGGTCCTCCCCTCTCAGTCATCTCTTCTCAAGGCTGAACAGGCCCAGCTCCCTCAGCCTTTACTCATAAGACAGCTGCTCCAGACCCTTGACCAACTTAGCAGCCTTCCACTGGGCCTGCTGCAGGAGCTCCATGTCTCTCTCGTACTGAGGAGCCCAGAACTGCACACAGTACTCCGGGCAGGTCCTGCTCCCTCCCCCGCCTGGCCCAGCTGCTTCCGGGGCCAGAGCCTGGAGCTCAGGGCTCTGCGCGAGTGAAGTCATGGATGGCAACATTACCTGCCCATAACCCTTACCCTGCAGCTCATGCTCTGCTGCTGCCCAGCATTTGGAAGTCTGTGCTTTGGTACAGGTTTGGTGGGAGAACAAGCGATGCTTCGTCAAATGCGGCATTTTTTATTTAGCTGCTTTCAGCTCTATCATTAATTAATTATACCATTCTTAATTGATGGCAAAAGTTCATCGGAGTTGTAAGGAGCTTCCTGTAGCAGCCATCAGTAAAATCCAAGACTGCTTCAACAAAGGGGAGAATTAAGCATTTATAAACTTGAATCTGAAAAGTCAGCACTGTAGTTAATATGCTGCTTAAAGTTTGGAGGAGAGAATGCCTTAAATCCAATACAATTCTGTAAACATAGGTGTCAGGGCAATGGGAAGGTACATCCCTGATGACCCTGAGTCCAAGTCCCTTTTGAAACTTGCTGCATATGTTTTTTCTTCACAAAGTAAAGTGTTCTTTTTTTGTTTGGGGTGGTTTTTTTAGCAACTGCACAGTGATCTTGGGGAAGTAACAATTCTGGAGGAAGAGTCAGTTTATAGGGACAAATAATTTCTTTAAATTGTCAAAAAGTGAACCTTCTACTGTAAGTTACCCAAAGTTGGTGTAGGTAATACTTACAGAGTGTTCTTTTACTCTTTTGCAGTGCAGTCTGTAATTTTGACCACCACTCATCAAGGAACAACCTAGAGTACAGTACAGAGGGAAGCAACAAGAATGATGTAGGTCATCAAATAGGTTCTAAAAGAAAAGATTGAAAGAAGTGGCCTTGGTTGGGCTAGAAGGAGAAGAATGAGGCTAGGATATGATAGAAAGAAAGTAATCAAACATTTTTGTGCATTTCAAATGGGACAAAATATGGATTTAAACTGCAGCTGGCAAGGTTAAAGTTGATCTTCTTTTATGACACCTGGATGAACTAGTTGACCTTTGGCAGATCTGCAAACTTAACTTTGGATAAGATACTTAAAACACTATCCACAAATAAGACTGCACTCTCACGTCTAGCACCACAGTTGAAAAGCAGGTGGAACCCTTAGATTCAGTCTTTCAAATAAAATTTCCGTCTCTTTTTTCCAGTTTTCCTAATCCATAAACAAGTACGGCATGACAGGATTCTCACTTCTTAATGAAGGGTTATAGTGTACATACAAAAAGTAAAGATTGAGTAGGCAGAGGAAAAGTAAAATCGACTCAAACAGAGCACAGGCTCTGGAAGCATTAAATGGCCACATTAAATAATCTCCTTTCTGATAAGATAGGCATTCATTTCTGCCTTTGGTTTTTTGGGGCTTTTTGTTTGTTTGTTGTCCTGGCATCTCTATCTTTATTTCATTTAGCCACTGTGACATCACGTCAGCCTTGGAATGCCTTTTGGTGTGGTGATGATAATACTGCCATGAGAAATGTGTGTTCTCATCTCAGTGATTAGAGAATTCAGATCTCAGCATTTCTTAGGTCATGGGGACTACCAGCCACGGGCACTTCCCACAAACATACATGCTGAATATGGCACTGGAAATTCCAGCTTCAATCTTAGAGACATAAATTTAACATCAGTAACACTCAATAAGAATCTGCCACAGAAGTCCACTAGGGAAGATGGGCCAGTGAAACATCAGGCTTTAAACCATCTGGTTCACAGCACCTTGCCAGTTCTCAAGATTTTATCCTGTGGCTCAGGAAAGGTAGCTTTTTAATCCTCTATTTTTGGAATCATAAAATGATATTAAAATGCTAGTGTTTAAAATGGTTTTGGCCCTCCTGATTAGGCAAAGTCTGGAAGGAAAGCAGCCAAAAACTTTGAAAATGGGTGTCAGGAAAGGAGAACTCAAATTTATTACTTGTTTAACATCTCATTGGTTTTGATCCAAGGCCATTAATTTTATGATGCTGACAGTTGTTTTTGAATATTTGGGATTTTAGATGGTGCTCCTTTTCTAGAACTACTTTGAGATAGTGCTGGCCTGTAGTGACTCAGTAACATCTATTTAGTTAAATATGCAATGTAATAGGGGAATAAATAAAACCACTATGATTTTTTTATTCACTTTATAATGGTTGCTGTGATTTGTATGACAAAAATCCAATGTGCTGCAAATATTTCCAGTTTTTGATAATGTTGGTGTCTGTGCTTGGAAGTGAATCTACATTGTTCCTCCTTATCTATACCATTAGGAATGTGGTAGAGTGAAAATTATCCTTAAAGAAAGTGCAAGTTCAGCAGGATTCCAGTCTGCATTGCAAGCTTAGGCTCAAATGAACCTTTTTGACGGGGAATAATGTAAGCCTCAGAGGACTTGCTGGAATGCTCTGTGGCAATTAGTTCTGTAATATTATAGTTCAAGTTCCGGCCTTATGTGGCTCTAGAGACTTTGGAAATATATACAGTTCATTTTTCAAAATGCTTTTAGGCCTCTTCTTTATCCCCTCTAATTTTCCATCATCCAGTAGTTACGTTCAGGAACATTATTTGTGATCTGACCAATGATAGTTTGATTCCACCACGCTTTGCCACCAGATTATCGTATTGAAAGTCTGCGTCATCCATGTGCCTGACTTGCAGAGTTGATGCCAATGGAGCCATTTCTAGGCCACTCTGCTGGCAGTTTTCTGAATTGACTTAATTGGACAGGGAGTGCCATCCAACAGTAACATTCTCGTCAGGACTCCATTGCCTCGTGGTTCTTTGAAATGCATGTCAAATGGATGTGTGCTCGTGACCCTGGAAAGGCCTTGGGGCCCTTCTAGAAATGTACCTCTAGACTGTAACAGTGCTCAGAAGGGGGATACTTTCCTTTGTAAATCAGTAGGTCCTTATCAAAGTCTTCCCTGTTACATTCAGAAAAACCTTTTGGATTTTGTCATTACTGCTTTTAGCAGTTTGTGCCAACTTAATGGCAAACTTAACGGGCAAAAGGATGACTGTGCTTACCTTTTTGAGATGCCTTTTTCCCATTAGCCTCACTAGACAAAACCAGAAGAACACTTGTTTTTAAAAGTGAGGAAAACTTTATAGTAACAATTTCTTTGAAAACGACTGAGATTTAGTACACAAGTTCTGAAGTGCTCAGAAAAGACAGTGAAGATTCTCTTCTTAACCATTACAATGTAGAAATCCACCATGATTTTCTTATACATCTCTGATGTTGTTTTTGATCCAATGGACTGGAAAACAGATGCTTTGTCAAGTCTTTGGCTGCACGTACAAAGCATCCCCAAGAATCTTAAAAACTAGACAACAGACAAACTGTAAATAGCCTGCTGCCTCTGTGTAGCCTAACAGCTCAAAAGAAAATATTTTTTAAATAAGTAGAAAATACATGCTACTGATGTTCTTCTGTTTCTACTTCAAAAAACATAAAAAATACATCAGTGCATTATGATCTCGTGCTGGTGATCTTCTCCAAGCAGCAAGCTGGATTAGGTGGCCTTCAGATATCCCCACTCACCAATACTTTTATTATTACCTGTGATTGAGAGAATTTGTGAATGATTCATGAGACTTAAGTCAAAGCTCAGGTGTTGGTAAGTGCTGATGAACATGCCTTCCAGAATGTCCCAGTTATTAGCACTCCTCCAGCTGTCCCTTGGCATTAGCTGGGGTCAAGAGATTGGGATGCCCAACTTCATCTGGCATAAAGGATCATTACATTTATGAAAGTCTTCATAACATGGGTACAAATGAGTGACAAACAGAGCTCAGCTGTAGATAAATAAACAATTTCTCTCTCTGTGTGTGATATTTAATAGTTCTGAGCTATTAAATATAGGAGTATATAAAGATTTTGTCATATATAATTTACTCAGTCATTACTGAACAACTGCATGTTCTACCCCCTGTGTGAAATTCAGTTGTGTGCTGAAGCCCAGAGCAGGTCCCAGATTCCAAGATTTGAACAGTTCTGAATGTACAGGAGTGTCTACATAACAGGGAATTTCCAAATATGCAACAGGCATTCTGGAAAATATGCTGATCATAAAAGAGTAGTAAAATTATGCAGTATGTTAATGTTGTTGATGCACTTCTTGGGAATGAAGAAATACAAGTTTGCACTAAGGAAAGAATTTGGAGGAAGATGTATGAAAAGACTGCAAAATTGTATGATAGATTGTAAATAGTTGTAGAATAAAATTATAATTGCTGGACAATTAAATAGAATAATTGTAGCTCAAAATAGCACAAAGCTAATACTGTAGTGTTAGTAGTAGCTAACACTGTAGTGTTGCAGTAGCTCAAAGCTAACACTGACAGAGTAAAGCAGCCACATTAGTGTATGCTGTCTTTAAAAAGAAATTACTGGGTTTAACCAGCAATGATTTCACCTCCTAGATACTTTGATTTTATTTCCTTTGATATGCAGTGTGTTATTTTTAGTGGGCTCCATTATCTGGGAGCATGAGGTAAGGCAGAAGCTTTTTGCACTGGCAAGCTCTTCTCCACAGAGATACTAATGTACAGTGTTAGTATATTTGACACCAGTATGTGCCGTCTATTTGGCTTACAGGAGCATATAGCCATATCACAGTAGTCTGGGTCCACAACACTGATTAGTTACTGACAGATCTTCTCTCATTAGTCCTTATGACAGACAGCCTCAGAAATTAAATATATATGCCCTTTATTTCTTACGTTCTGTCTGTGAAACCCTCCTGTCCATCAGTCTGTTTTTTAATTTAAATTTCACTACTATCTTGTGTAAAATTAATGTCTCTTGCTGCCTTTCCTCTTAGTCACACAGAGCAGTCTATTTTTCTGTGTACAGCACTGCTCATCATTACTGCCTGCTTGGAGTTCAGCTCTGCCATCGTCCTGACTACAGCCCGAGGGCTACACAAGATTCCCAGTGGACATAATTTATATAGCTGGGTTACTTCTGCTCTGCATCATAGCACTATTCAGACTGTACTTTTCCCAGTCCATTAGCAAACAGCCCATGGCCTGTTCCCACCTGTTTCAAGTTATTCCATATGCCGGACCAGAAAAAGCATGGAACTATTGTACAGACACTGCTAGATACCCTACTGTTTATCAAAGTATTTTTAGGTGATCTCCAGTAAGAAAAGCTTCTTTAGTTCCATTTAGCCTGTGACATTTTTACTCCAGCACAGCTGCTTATGTGTTTCATTCCTGTCTCAAGATTTGGCTTTGATGAGCTGTAGGTAAATATACACAAGCTAATATGTTAGGACCCTCACATGCTAGCCTGCTTGCCTGAGAATATGCACGGAATGGTATTCTATAATTTTAATTTAACTTTATAATTTTCCTGATGTTTAGGAAAAAATTGTCATTAACTGGATTCCATAGTTATTTCAAAGACAAACCATGTGATTTCCATCTCAGACATTAGATTCAAGAATAATCTTTGTAGTTAAATCAAAGTCTGCTGTATCAAGGAGACATGGTGTGCATTTGCTGAGACAGTCACCTGTTCCATAAATTTGCTTTGGCACTTACTTTGGAAAAAAATTTTAAATAGATTATGGAAAGGGTACACAATTCTACCACATTATTTGTGACTTTCTGCTTACCATGGTGGAAACTTTCCTGAAGTCTTATTGCTCCTGTGACTCCCTGCACTGTTGACTATTTCATTGGATAAATGAAATGTTTTTACTGCCTGGCTCTTCATGTCAGGGGTTCCCTATTTCTCTTTTTTCCCCTAAAACTTTTACTGTTGGTTTGTTTTTTTTTTTTTTTTTTTTTTTTTGTTCAGAAATGGCAGAAACTTGTGTCTTTTTCACACGATTCTGTGTTTTTCATTCTTGCTCAAGAAGTCCTGCAACTTTTCTCTTTGGTAGAATGAGTGGTTTGGCTCTGCTCCCAACATCCATACCACATCCCATTCCATTAATCTGCTTTCTAAACTTGGAAAATTTTCATCAATTTTACAACCTTACAGAACATTCTAAAATCTTTCTGTCAGTGATGCTTACATATTTTTCCTAGATGCTTTTTGCTGTGTAGTTTGCTTAGTGGTTAGATTTAAAAGTTGTTCAGCACAATGTTGTAGATGTTAGCTGCTAACCAGAAAAGGAACTGGAAGGTTATCTTCAGCAAAAGCTCCAAGCTCACTTGCTCTGACAGATCCTCAGAGAATTAAAGTAATCCCTCTCCCCAGACCCTGTACCTATGTCTAGATCCTCCTGTCTACAGAGGTGTGTCTATGAAAAATGTGTCTTTGTTAATGTTGTCAGAAGGAGACCAATGAATCAGAACATTTGATATTTTGTGTTTGCACCACTCTAAAATAATACAAATTTGTAGAAGGAGAATATTTTGTTTTCTTTGAAATATGTAAGCCCTACACTTACTTTGTCAGCACAGCCACTCAGCATCACCTCAGGATAAAGGTATTTATACATTATGTACAAAATAAATAAGTTTCACTTATATTTTAATATCCAAATATTTACAAAAGAATACCATGAACAAATAGGCACCAAAGTGTGATTCCCCCATTGGTATATGTAGGAAGAGTGCAACTTAAATTCTGTTTTAAAGAGGAGGTATCTTGTAATGTACCGTATACAGACCAAACCAACTCAGGTAATTTCAAAATAAAGATAAAATTATGTTGATTAGTACATAGTGCATTCATCATTCTCATTCAATCAACCAGTAGTAACTACATTTCCTCATTAATGACAAATGTCTGTTCTTTAGCTCTGCTTGTAGCTCTGTGTTACTTACAAGAATAGATTTATTTCCTGTCGTGCCTTCCTGTAAAATAGCAAGTTAAATCTAGACTAAGAGTTCAGTGTAAAATGTGTAAAAAATACTTTCAATATACAAAAGTTACAACTAAGACCCTTTTTTTCTAAATACAGATTAATTGAATGAATAAATGTAAAATACAGCTGACATAGCTAATTAGATGATGGAGCCCATAACCCGTAGGCTATTGTGAATCCATTTTTCTTTTAACAGCCTCATCAAAGAGAGATATACAACCCTTTCTATATTTCATTCCAGACAGAGAAGCTGTCCATTTTTTTAAGGCTTTTCATTAACTTATGTAATCAAACGTCTGATCAGCTGCTGGATCAACACCATTAATTCTAGTCCACTCTAAAGTGTCTCCAGGGACAGGATTATTTTTTTCTAAGGAGTGGTTTTTGCTTTCAGTTACTTCACTATTTTCTGTTTGGTGCTGCTTTCAGATGAGTAACTGCATCTCATAAATACTCATGCTAATTCTGGCACCAAGTGCTTTCTCTTACTGCTGACACTTCACAGTATTTTTCCTAGTTTAATTTTAGTCATGGCTGTTTCTATTCCCTAATCTTAATTGCAAGGTCTGGAATTAAGCCCCCTAATTAGACAAGGCACGAGTACTCAGCCACTTGAGATTTGGTCCCAGTCCTGTCATGGCAAACTCACTTTACTTTAGGCTGATCACCCATCCCTTTAAAGATGTCAGTGTTTTATTATTTTCAATCAAATCTCAGTTTCTTACAAAAATTAATCTGAAGTCTTGCCAAAAAAATGCTCTTCATAGGTAATATGTAGTGTCTGAATTATACACAATATGATGCACTGCTCAGATCAGCTACAGAATTTAAAATAAGTAAGCGTCTCTCTATACTTAAATCAACAAAAAGAATGAAAGTATTAACAAACTTACTGTATTGATTCATGTTATATTATTTTTACTTCAGGGAATTGCTTAGATGGGACACCTATCAAGTGTCTCTAAGCATAATATACTATATTTTTAAAATTATATGCTTACATAATTATATGGCCATATTTGACTGCCCAGTGAACAAGATTAGTAATACCTTCTTTCTTTGGTTAGTTGTTTTCCAGTATTAAAATCATGACTACTAAGTCTTTCTCACTTGTTTTCATTTAGAAGAAGAAGTTAATTTGTCTTTACTTGGGGAATTCTGAAAATTAAAGGACATATCTGCCTTAATGTTCTGGGCATAATGAGTTGGGAAGAGAATGTCCTACACTGAGGCTCAGTAAGAGCCAAATTTTGTGCATACTCAGCAATATTGTTCCACCTTTGTTAATTTAGTGTTTCTCAGAGCTGTTGTGACTTGCTACTAACCAGCAATCAAATATCAAGATCTAAAGAGGGGAGACTGACAGCTGCCATTCCTATCTTTAAAAGCAAAAATATTTTGCTACTTGCTTGTTTTGGTAGCTTTTAAATAGATCCACTAGGTGGTGCTTGAAATCCAGGGGCAACTGGAAATCACTGTGACTGAGAAACATTAAATTGTAATTCTGTAGTCAACACTCCAACAGGAATATTCTTGGCAACAGGAATACGATTGCTGTCCAAATGCTTGGGTTCCTCCTTTTCCAGGATTGAGTTTTCTGTTTCAGAAGTAAAACTAGATGTTCACCATTATGGAGATGTACTGTTCTCTGTTGTAAATTTCCGTGGTTCCTTAGCTCTGGTACCCTCAGAATAGATCATTTTCCATTCGTATTTTTGGCATTTGAAGAAAAAGTGTATGTCCAGACTCAAAGTGATTTGGATAAGTAGTTCTTTAAATACATTAAAGAAAGACAAATCTTGGCATTGCCTGAGTGTTTCATCAGTCCTGAAAGAAGTTTAACTTCCAGTAAGGAGTGAAGTAAGACTGTTGCGATGTTACTGCACAGGGCGGAGGCGCAGGAAGGCCCTTGTGTCCAGTTATGCAGGTATGAGTTATGGACACTGTGCCAATTTCCTTGTGGAGACCAAGGCTTGTTTTCTCAAGTTATTCTTTAACCATGTGCTGTGCAATCATTCATCCTGATGTAAATGTCAAACGTCCAACTTCCTTGGAGCTGTAAGAAAAGCACAGCTGCCCCAAACTTGTTGGTCAGTTGCCCGATAATCCTCCTACCTTTCAATCTGACAGTAAAAGCTTCTGGCATAATTATTTGTTCCTGACACTGCTTCTCTGTCAAAGAGGGTATTAGTCCTGTCAAACTTCCAGTGCCCCACTGGGAGCTCTGGAGCTCCTCCAGCTTCCAGGAGAAGCTACACCTGTAGCCTTCAGGCCACTCCAGTTTCTTCTTCTTCTGAAGTTCTGGTCAGCCAGGCCTCACTTGGCATGTGGTTTTGAGGGAAGTGCTCTTCAAGAGGCATTTCTCTGTTCTTTGCAGACTCGAGGAGAACAAACTCCTTTAACCCACATGGCAAAGGGAGTGAGGTAGATGGAGGAGAGGAAGGAAACATCATGAACTTGCACCTATCTTTTTGCTTGCCTATCCACCTCAGGGAGGTGGCTGAGGACACTCACACCACCTCTTCAAATCTTGCCCAAGAAGCAGGCTGGCAAAGGTGAGACCCATGAGAGGGCTCTGAGTACCAGGGCAGGTCTAGGAGGGCTTCATTTTGGGATGAGGGAGCTGAAGAAGTGAAGTGCGGGAGCCCAGTGGGAAGTCAGAGTAGTACTGAGGGTGGGGCAGGAATTGGAGGTGCTGCACTAGCAGCTATTGGTGATTAGGAAAATCGAAGTAACCACAGTTGGAACAGTTTAAGAGATACAGGACAAATTTAGAGTTAGCCATGCTTCTGTTATTCATAGAAAAATTGTTTAAAATTACTGTATGAAGGAAAAGTATCTGTGAATTGCCAATGGAAGAGATTCCAGAGAGGCTATTATTAAGGTCTTTGAACGGAGCACATGTGAACCTGAAGAATTCAGACCTAATTATTGATACGTGCACTGCAGTCAAATTTTCTCTGTCATTTAGGTGTAGCAAAAAGTCTGTTTTGCTCATGGTCAAAGTGCAAAGGGTGGGAAGAAAGCAAGGTGTATAAACTAGGATGATGTACATGAGAAGCTAACCTCTCATCTTTATATTTCTATGTCATGTCAAGTATTTTTCATGTTTAAAACACAGTCTATATAGAAACAGCCTAAGGATATTGATCTTAGAGCAAATTAAGGATTTGGGTCACTGGAAAGCTATAGAGAAATGATTAATCAGAAACTCTGCATTTTGTGCAAAAATGATTTATAGGACATGAAAAAAATAGGCTTAACTACCTGCAGTGCATCTTGGAATAATGATGACATCCATAATCTGAAATATGCAAATTAGAATATGTTAGCGCAACCTTTAATTAGTACCAAGTTTATTGTTCATAGGCTTCCTCCTCTTTTTCTTTGTTACTGTAGATCTGAAATGGACACACAAGCTTTTTAGAAACACTATTTGCTTTCTTCAGTTTGTGGTTGCTGCTAAAGTTTAACACCAGTTTTAATTTTGTACCAGAGTGTCTTTGTTTTTCAGTATGCCAAAGTGCCAAAAATCAAAGTCTTGCTTTTAAACCAAAAGTCACATTTGGATAGCTCAGGTTAGTAGTTTTTATTATTTATTTAGCTTATTTATTCATTAAGTTTATGGTGAGTTTTAACAACCTAGTTCTTATTTTTCTGCTTCTGTTTCATTTTCGTGTGAGGAGGCTGGTAAACTCTTTGTTCATGGCAACGTGAGTTTGCTGCATAGTCAGCGCCAGAGCTGTAGGTGGTCATCTCATCAGAGAGCCAAGAAAGAAGCCCTTGGCTCTGTGAGCCCTCAAAGGAGGGAGGGAACTACTCCCTGTGCCAGTCTCAGGATAGAGTGTCTTCAATTCCAGAGGCAGAAGGAGCATACTCTGATGTCTATGCTTTAACATTGCACTTAACTGTTATGGGCTGTAATGTTATTTGAAGACAGAATTCAGGTTCAAGATCTGAAAACAGATCACTTTGGTAGGACCTCAGCTAGGAAGGACAGAGTTAATTTCTATTTCACTGGCATAACACTATGTAAATTTTCACTTCTTTAAACAGTGATTTAGTCATCATTTCTTGTAAAAAGAACTGAAAGCAATTAACTAAGTTTCAAGATCAAAATAAAGCTATATGGCTTTTTTGGTATTTAATGCTAAGGTAGGACAAATTATGTTTTCTTCTGTTAGTTTGCAAATTTTCCAATGCAAGCGAACTGGAAAAATGTTTAGGTTAAGTAAGGATTTTTCTTCCCCTGCCATGTTCTGAAATTGCCATTAGTTTTAAACCAGGCCACATTCATTCTTGGTATAAATCCAACCTTTGCAGAGGGGGAAAAATGGTGCTTTGCTTTGCTATTTAGAAGCTAGAGAAATAGCAGGTAAAGATGTCCTAAAATCATGGTTTCTGTAGTTTTTCATGAGACTCTCTCACAGAATGAAGATGATTAAAGAAGATGAATAATCAAGGTGTTTGCTACGAATTAAACATTGAATATGTAAGGAAAGCAAACAAAGAAGCAAACAAAAAGCTGGAGTAAATGACTGTTTCTCCAAATAGAAGGAGTTTAGTAACAGGCCATACCAGGGATATGCATTACAACCATATTACTTTTGTTTGGAAGCAAAACATTTTACCCACTCAGTCTAAAATTAGGTTAATATGAGATGGTAAAAAGTGTTAGAAATCAAAGTCGAGATACCTTACTGCTTTGCTACAGGAAAGAGATGACTAATAACAGTTCTGAGATAGAGTACAGTACGTGCTCTGTTTTGTGCTTCTATTGCTGTCAGATGTACACCAAATACCATTTATTTCTATGCAATTGGTCATGCTCTTTTAGAATTGTCACATCCACTTCTCACTTCCAAAAGATTTATCTGGCAACTAATATACTCATATGTCTTCCTGGCTTGCTCTGATGGATGATTAGCCAACAGCATCACACTCACAGCCCCAACCTTCTCTGCCTCCTCCTTGCTGCTGTGGCAGATGTTATCTCTCTCCCTTTCATTTTGGCTATACCTGAACATCAGGCTTCTCTCTATCTTCATTCTTAGATCATACCTCCCTTTTTTTAATAATTCACTCTTATAATGTGTCCAGGATGGAATTCTCTTTGTCTTCTCACAAACTGAATTTCTCATTCATGTTCTGGTCTCATTTATTGAGACCTTGTTCTGGTTTTGTCAAATTCAGTCTTGCCCTGTTCACACTTACCCACAAGGCTGCTGTAAAGATTGCTTTCTGTGCACATCTGAAAGTGTCGGCTCTCTGTGTGTTTCTGTGTAGTCCAATTTATCTGTCACATCAAACCTAAGATGCTTATCCTCAAACCAAAGCACTTTTTACTGCTGCCATCTAACCTATGGCACCAGCATTTCTTTACCAGTGAATTAGAATTACGTGTAGGCTGCCTTCTGCCTCACTGTTGGGAAAAGCTCTTCAAAAGGAGTCTCCTGCTTTCAATCCCTCCTTGAAGCTCTTGTCTAGGCCATTTCTAGGCTTCTCTGGAACTAGGCTGCAGACATGCAATAATTTAGGCTTCTTAGTTTGACTAGTATGGGTCCACTGTTTTGTTGTCTTCTGTCTAATTCTGTCTTCTTTTTCTTATATGTAGATAAGGCTGCCTGAGGCCAGGGACAAACTTGTTCTGCATCTGCACAGAACCTCAGAGAATAGAGCAACATCAGCCATAGTAGTAGTACCATCAATGCATACACAATATTATTCATCTTGCATGTGGTTTTTTTGGAATCACAAATATATTTTTGTGTTAACCAGACCATGGAACTACCTTCTAAGTCCTTCTGTGTTCATGCCTTTTACTGAATTTCACTAATATGCTACCAAGTTCCCCTGCCTGGACAGCTGAAAGGACATCACAAGGAAAACCTATTTAACTGCTTAGGGATAGCTCTGTCCTCTGGCTACCTTCATGCATTAAAAGAAAGGATAATATTGACAGAAGATAGAAACAACTCTTGTATATTTCCTTCAATGGTCCCGCTATAGAGATTATGAATATGACTATTAATACCAATAAAGAAAGCATTGTTTTCTAGTTGAATTTGCTGAAGAAACAGTAAAGAAAATCAAGAATAAAATTACCTAATTCATTTATTAACTCATCTGACTCAGTTAATACCCAGTGATTGCCCACCTGGATTAAAGTTTATATCTCATTGAAGGACTCAAATATTGTTTCACTTGGCAGGCAAGGGTGTAAGTAAACAGGATTTCCCTGAAGGTAGCAAGAAATGATGATGCAATGTGGTTATTTATTAGCTTTGGTTTTACCATCAGGGAGACAGGCAAATAATACCCTAATGCTTAGAATTTAAATGGGTCAAACTATTTGCACTGCTTAGACCCTGCCCAACTTCTTTAGAAGTTCCTACAGATAAGCTTCTCAATAGACATGATTTTGAGAAGTCCTTTATCCTGCTTTGATACTTTGTGCAAGATTAAGCACTTTTGAAAATCAAGCCATTCATTTAGGTTTTTCAGTAAAACTACTCAGAACCATTTCTTTGCAGAAGATATTCCTCATTCAAACTCAAAGCTTTCACAGGGAATTACCAATCTGCTTGCACAGAGATCTGCCAATCTGGATTGAGTTTTTTTCCTGAAATGCCCAATGTTGACGATCTAGTCACTGCAAGTGCAGTATATAAATATCCATCTAACATTTGAAATTCAAATCCAAATATTTTGACACAGAATGCTCTCATAGGTTTCGGGTGTTACAGTATAAAATGAAAGCAAATTTCATAGCAGTAAATGGATGGTTGTCCTCCAGACAGATTTCTTTACATTGTTATTTATAACTTGTTATTTGAAAAACATGTAGAAAAGTCTTTCTTCTCAGTTTAAAGAAATAGCATTTTAAAGCTAATTAGTCTTTCTCTTAAAAAGCAACTTTCCTGTGAAAAAAAATACTGAGAGTGAGATGTTGGTCCCACTGATGAAATCTGCTTTTCATTTGACTAGGAAAAGTTAATTTTGTTAGTGAGGCACACCAGTCTTAGTATTACAATGCCCAGCAGACAAAGGTATTACATCTCTGCTTCTAGTCACTCTACTTACTTTCATCTTCAATCCTTCCTGCAAATAGTTATCATCCAGAATTTTCTCACAGGTCCTGACAGTGTCAGTACACCTTATCTACCATGACATATGCCTCTGTGCTGCACACCCTGCATGTAGAAGTAATGCAAACCAAATGAAGGCCTGCCTTGACTGTGCCTTTGCAGAATTTCTCTGGTGCCCTTCTCTGACACACTATGTTTTAACTGGCTGTAGAAAATGGGAGATATCCTATCCAATGTTTATTTAATTTATTTTTATTTGTCAGTGTGAAAACTCAGAGGAACGTTGTTTCAATGTTGACTGTTTGGCACCAATCTAAAGCTTTGTTTTCCCAGTGACATTTTTACCAAAGTGTGAATTAAGACACCTAATGTTTTAACTTTACACTTTTCAAGGTTTTCAGATATTTCATATCATTGCTTTTACGTATGTTTTATAAAATGATAGACTCTTCAACATCAGTGCCAAAACTCCTATTATCTACCATTTTAAATACAGCAAGTGGGATTAAGGCTACTCAATTGACACAGTGAATCCTATTAAAGTCATTTAGCTTAGACTTTAAATGTTACTTAGGTTCCTAATTCTCCTTTAATCTGAGTTAAGATGAGGTGCATAAATAAATTTACCCCTCTGGGCCTAGGAGCTTTTGAAAATCCCACCCACCAATATACAATCTAGTTTTGTGTACAACTTAATTTATTCTCGAGGAAATAAATGTGATGGCATTGCCTGCCCCTCTCTCTGTCTGTCAGTCAGTCTTTGACCTGGCTCTCCCTCTCATAACTTCAGAATCTGAGAGCTAATGTTGACCACATTTGACAGAAAGGCGAGGGCCAAAAGGCATTAAGTTCTTACCAAGTATAATGACTGGGGAGATGTGATCTGCAGCATGGGTTCCGCTGTCCTCACTTCTGTCCTGTGCACACAGGCTCACAGGTCAGCACGTGCTGGTCACAGTCAGCACAGCACCACTGTCCCTGTCAGCAGAGGATCTTACCTTGGCTCCAGGAGCATTCCACACAGAGAAGGCAGCAGGCCTTCACCATCTGCCAAGGATGGTGATGGAACTTGAAACACTGCTCCACTGGAAACTAGGCCATGCTGATTTCACCATCTAAACCCTGTCACTCTCTAACTTGCACTAGCCAACAATGAACAGTCACTTCTCAACACAGCAAAAGTGCACTTCTCTTTCTGCAAAAGTGCTCTTGAAAACCACACATTTCCTCTGAAATGGAATCAACAGAATTTATTTAAAAGTAGTTGTTCTCTTGACTGCTACAATTTTGCTGTCTTGCAAAGGGCAAAAAATTTTGACATGTCCCAGTGACAGCAGCCATACTGCAGGGCTGACATTGGTGCCTACTTCATAGAAAGTTCTCCAATCTAGATTGGTTCTATGACATGCTACCAGCTGGGGATGCACTACAATTCAGTCTTGGTTCACACTGGATAGTATTTCTAATCCCCCAGGTTTACCTCATCTTGATCCCAGGTGATCAGCAAGTACCATGTCAGGAAGAATGGAATTCTATCCACAGGCCATGGCTCTATACTCGACTTCTCACAATTGGGCTCTTTTGTAAATAAGATATTGATGCCCAGGCCTGTGAAGATTTATACCATCAAGGTGGTGGACAGTACTTTTACATGCTAATAAAAGTACATTAGGAAACTCAGTAGAGATGGTTGGCCTTCAGCTGGAAACCGAGAAGCTGGTGTTAAATGAAATTAAATTGTCAATGGACCGTCTTGAAGTTTTCTGTGTGTTAAGACAATACCAATTTGAGGCAGTATAGACCAGTTTTTAATCCAGTATGTGAAAGGAACATTTTGATAGAAGACTAGGAGGAAGAGATGAGAGATGAGAGTTAAGGAGTTACACAAGTCTTTGCTCACCTTATATATAGTGTGAGGCATATTCTCACAGCCATGTGACAGGGCTGGGTCTACCCAGTCCTGATTGCTTTCATCACATGCTCAGACTTCAAGGGGCTGTCCATAAATTTGGCAGTATATAAGCTCACTTCTGCAAGCAATTTGGTGCAGATGATTCATACTCTTTCTACAGCAAGACAGCAGGATCAAAGTCTTCATCACTCAGTCCTTGAGTTACCCTGTCAGTTCCTGACCATGAATGTTTTTCATTATCTTGTCACACACCAAGGATTGCAGTGTCTTACAGAGCAGAGTAAACTAGGTGTAACTTAAGTAGAATCTTGGGCTGTGCTTATATTACACTTTCCATAAAAATTATTTTAACACCAAGATGGTTTTGCAAGTAGTCTATTGTGCTGTAAAATGAAAGACAAGTTCTCTGCCATGTACCTACCGTCAGCTGTTTGCTGCAATTGCTGAATTATATTACAGAATAACAATTTCAAAGGCTATTACTAAGTCACTGAGTCACCAACCTTGCTACACAGTATGTTATAAGCTTTTGGTCCAGTACAACAGAAAAACACTTGACATAATTTCAAGCAATGCTAGCAGCACCAGTAAGTAGACAGACAGGAAGGATGGATCATGGAGAAATTCAGACAAAATTCAGGAAGTATTTACTGCAACCAGACCTGTTCTACTTTTAGGTTTCACTTAAAGTCTGACATCTTCAGCGCTACTATGCCGAGGCATTCCTACAGTATGGATTCAGAAAAGGATGACAACCATTTACACTCCTTGTTGCTATACAAAATGGCCAGCCTTCAGATACAGTCATGAGCTCTCAATTCAGTTTTGCTTAGCTTGAAAGATTTCTTTCTCTAACAATAATATTCCAGTTCCAAAGTACTTTACATGAACAGATTCCTATGACAAGTCCTACTGATATGACTGTCTGCTCTGGATTTTACTAGAAGCTTGCATTTGTATAGAATAGGAGTTTGCTTGTACAGGATTGTTGGTTTGGGGGTTTTTTGGAATTTTTTTTTTACCTGTACATAATAAATACAAGAGTGATAGATAATACTTTTTCATCTGCATGAAATTTCGTGTCTCTCTAGTTAATAAATGGTTTTGTTGCCTGAAAAGGCTAGCCCAAAAACTGAGACAAGTCAGGAGTAAGGGAATAAAAGGTGGGTATTTATTCGAAAGGCCTTCAAAGGTACATTTGGGGCAGACAAAGCCCCCCAGGGGCATCACCCAAAATGGATGACGGGTAATGAGTTCTCCACACCTTCATAGGTTTGGTCCATTTGCATGTCAGCATAAATTCACCAATTAAAACTTTGCAATTTCCCCCTAGCTCCCTTAGCTTGCTCCCCCTCCTCCCCCCTTTAGAAGCTTGGGCCTGGGCAGTCTAAGTGTCCTTGAAGAGCAAGTCCAGAGAGGCACTGTTATGTCTGTAGAGAACAGCAACTACCAAGCTATAAAGCATACGCACCAGGCAATACAGAATTTGAAAACTGTAACGGTTAAAACCTAAGGCAACAGTTTCATAATTCTTACCAAATGCTTATTCATTTTGGAACATGTGATAATCTTAAAGAATAAATTCTTGTATTCTATTGGTAGAATAGGATTATTTGGTTTTAGCTAGTGTATGCTTCTTTGAGTAGAAAGGCAAGAGGAAAGAGAAAGCCAGTTGGCACCCCATAAATCAACTCTCCCAATAATTGTTTTGGTTTCTTGACTCACAAGTTTGCATTTACATGTTTTAAATATGTGAACTCTTAGTAAAAAAATCAAAGACCTGAAAGTGAAACATTTCATGATGATTTCATCTGCACAGGTTTAAGCAAGCTAGCTAGAACTTAATTTCTAGAGATGCTGTCCTTCTGCTATCATCAGTGGCTGAGATTAGGTGTTCAGCATCTACACAAGTTAAACTCTTGATCGTGACCGTAGTAAAATGTGTGTACTAATGGTAGCTTAAATGCATGTGCATGAAAGACAAGGTCCTTCTATTTATCCATATCATTCACAGAAAAAACATACAACTACTACTGTAGGGTTGAAACTCAAGAACTTTTTACAGATTTTATAGTGTCCCGTAAAAGAAAGGAGCACAAGTGCATGCATATGTTACAGTCTGTCACAGTAACGACACGAAGGAAGAAAGAGACAAGGGACACCTGTTAGCAGCAAGGAGGAAAGAGAAGGAAGGGGCGAGCAAGACCCGCCTTGTTTATTATATAGACATTTAGAAATCACTGTTCATTGGAGGAATGAGTCCGTTGTCCCTCAATCACAGTAGTCAAAGGAAATGTCCATCAAACTTCTGTGCCCAGGAGAAAGGAATGTAAACTATAAGATACCGTTACAATGACATGGCTATGTTTACATAGAAGAATGTGAGAAACTAGCTACAAAAGAATGATAACATCCAGAACTGCAAAAATCAGGGCAACAACAGTCAATCTAACATAGTTGTCTACAGACCTCTTGAGCACTTGCCACAGAAGACCTGTTAAAGTACGATGTGGGTTTTACATAGATGGAAATATTCAGCTGAAGAACTGCAAATTCCAGTTATCTGTTAAAAGTGTGTTTGTGACAGGAATATGCCAAAAGGGAACATCAAAGAGCTATTGCCACAATTTCAAGTCTTTGTTATAAGAGTAATCATCCTGGTCTGAGGACACAAGCAAGGCAAAGTTTACAAACAAGCATAATTTATTCAGACAGAGCTTTCAGACACTTGTCCTCTTTTCCAGATGTTATTAAACAAAACAAAAATTTTACCTACAAGCTTCATCTTGCAACAGGACTTAATTGCTCTCTTGAAGGGTCAAATATACAACACGTTGGCTCCTGTGAAGTAAGCCCTGATGATATCACATCTTCATTGTCAGACATATGACCTGTCATTAGTCTTACAAATACAGTCTCACTTGCAGAATTTTTAATAAAAACCTTAAATTAACAGGTATTTTTGTAAATCAGTCCCAAGTGAAATCACTGAAACAGCTAGTAAAACTAACTTGGT
The DNA here is from genome assembly GCA_013398175.1 of Climacteris rufus. Taxonomy (NCBI): domain Eukaryota; kingdom Metazoa; phylum Chordata; class Aves; order Passeriformes; family Climacteridae; genus Climacteris; species Climacteris rufus. The sequence goes on along the minus strand of VZRZ01007527.1, from coordinate 1,470 downwards.
TCAACTATGAAGCCAAAATTGCAATCCAAATTTTGTAGAAAAGCTATTTAGAAGCTATGAGTTGCTCAGCTGAAAGGTCTAATGAAAAGTATTTGTATTTTCTCACGCTTTTTGTTTTTACAGATGAAGCACTAAGTTGTAAGAATTCTGAGATGGCAAAATTAAGTGTTCAGAAATTGTGAAGTGGTGTTTAAAAGCACTATGTGAACTTACTGTGATATCCTTTTGTTTGCCCTGCCACCCCTGGCTGGGTTACACATTTGCATGCCAATTTTTCCCACGGAGTCTCTGTCCAGCTCTGTCCAGAAACAAAAGGGGTGGTTTTTTTAAACCTGTTGATAGTGTCCTCTTCACATTCTCTTCTCTCTTTCTTCCTGTATTTCCAGCTCGCTTTTTCTTCTTGATCTAGGGTAAATCCATAGTTCCTCACACTCCCTTGCCCACTTGTCCACATCTGTATACTCCTGACTGCACACCCACCCATTTCCCAGTTTTTATCCTTTCTGTCTGTACTTTCCCCTGCTTACTTGTATTCCCTATTCAGTCCCTTACGTTTCTGCTTCATTATCTTAAAAAAAAAAACACAAACAAAAAACACCCCTCTCACTCTACCTGTATTTACATACGCAGACTAGTTTTTACATTTGTAAGCTGAGGACGATACCTGTATACATTTCAGCAGCGTATAGAGTCCAAGACACGGTTAGATATGACTAAAGTGCTGATCAAAAGTAAATATTAACTGTAAATGTAGAAAGCCAGAAAAGGGTAAAGTAATCTGGAACAAAGTTTTGTAAACCTTTTACTAGGCCTAAGTATGCCTTATTAATTGTATGTTAAATGAAATAAGGCTTTTAGCCTAAGTAGGCCAGAGAGATTTCAAAGGAAACCTAATCCAAGGAAAAGGTTATACTAAAAATACTGATAACAGCAATGGACTCTTCACCTTTAATAATCAAACTCACTACTGGGCAGCAAAGTTGGACTAATGTTGAATTAAATTTCACCACCCTTTCTCCAGGCAGAGTGGATATATTTCTATTACTGCATATATGTGTTAAGGATGAGGTGCTCCAAGGCGGTTTTCCACCAGCAACTAATCTCTCCCTTTGCACAGCGGTTCCCAGCTGCAATGAGGTTGCAGCTTTTCGACATCTAATATCTAAAGATGGATTATTTTCGCCTAAAAGGCAGGCCACCCCCCATAATGGGTTGCAGGCGTCTGGGATGACCCTTCTGCCGTGGGTGCTGCGGGTACCACCGTCGGAGGTCTCCCTGCTCTCTGGGGCTGCCCTCACCCTCGGAAGGGAGCAGGTACAGCTCGTTTTGGGGGCTGCACGCGAAAAACAGGAGATGGGCTCAAAGCGTAAACTTCTAAAAACCAGTCAAGTCCATCAAAGTGAAAAAAATCAACCCGAAAAGACGAAGGGCTGCAGCCGAGCCGGCCGGGGAGCAGCACCCTGCCTGCTG
>VZRZ01007525.1:0-17007 GCA_013398175.1 Climacteris rufus | reverse complement strand
AAAAAGAAAAAGAAAAAGAAAAAGAAAAAGAAAAAGAAAAAGAAAAAAAAGAAAAAGAAAAAGAAAAAGAAAAAGAAAAAGAAAAAGAAAAAGAAAAAGAAAAAGAAAAAGAAAAAGAAAAAGAAAAAGAAAAAGAAAAAGAAAAAGAAAAAGAAAAAGAAAAAAAGAAAGTTATCTCCTCCTTTGTTCCCAGCAAATTAAGGGATAGTTGCCAATATTGGTATATATTGTGACAGATATGTAAGCCTGACTGACAGTTTGCAGTTTTATGTGTTTGGCTATTTTCAAATGCCTCTAAAGGTTTTTGCAGACAGTTGTAGCACATCTCTTCTTTGACTACAATGCAAAGATGTCTGCTTCAAGAGTCACCTAAGATGAGCCAGTAAAAATAGGATGAACAACATTGTTAGGTGCTGAAATGTGTATATCTAAGTGACTACCTGACACCATGTGTTGTCGATTACATTGTGTTTAAGCATGTTCAGCATTTCACTAAATTGGTATTCAAAGTATCTAGCAGGCTGACTGGGAAGCTGATTCCAGTTACATATTGGGGATGCAGTATGAATTGGTATATCCTAGATCCTCTTCCTTTGTAGAACCTAGGAATCTTACATTGATGAACATCTTCCTGTCCATCTTGACTAACAAATAATCCATGTTACATGTTTAAACTTTTAAGAATTTCCTTTCTAGGTAAGTATATTAAATAACGGGTTGTAAGATTGCTTTCATCTGTGCTCCCAAATCTTTATTTATTATCTAATTCAACTTTCATTCTTTCTTAAAAACTGAAATATTTTTGGGAGTATTTATGGAGTGCTTCATGTCAGTGTCATGCTGAAGTATTTATAGGAAATATTCTGTAACTGAAGTGGGCAACCAAATTTATGTTGCTTACAAGCTGTGTAATTGTAATATTCATAAAAACTTTGTAGAAGAGCAAGAAGCACACTCCAGCCATTTTTTAAAAGAAAGTACCAGTTGTCTCTTCATACTGTGTACAACTGAAAAGATTATTAATGCACAGGGTATGCCCAGTAGGTTGAAATCTCTGAGTGTCTTGGTGGATGAGTGCCCAATTTCTGGACATGGACTCTAGTCAATATAGAAGTAATGAATTCTTCTGCCTGTCAAAATGAAACACTTATGAGCATGTATGAAAACAGAAAATTTTATGCCAGAGACATTTCACAATGGAAACCTGAGTCTTCCATGGAGCTCACTCTCCCACATTAACAGCTGTAAATTTTTCAGGATCGCAAACTTGATTTCAGATATTTAAGTAGGATAATGTTGCATATCTGCTAAGACTGAAGCATAGAAACCTAAACTTTTTGGGGGATTGATTTGCAATTTGAATTTTTGTTTGTTTTGCTGTTTTATTTTGTTTTGTTTTTAATTCTTACTCTAGAAATTCTGGCTGTAGATATTTTAACTATATCCAGAAATACACTAGAAATATGTAAGCACTGATAAGAGGCTGAAGCCTTATTAAACCTAATTGGACTTTTAATAACCCTACTGTTGTAATCTTGTACTGCTAAGCAATCTGGAGGGTTGAGAGACATGGCAGCATCAGCTTTAAATTGTTTATACCAATCTAAGAGTGATAATAGTTAAACCTTAGCAAACACACTTATTTTATAAGATAATTACCTCAACTCGTAATATACTGAAAATTTAACAAATTTTTTGTTTTCAGAAAAGATCTTATTATGTGTGGGATGTTGCTTCCAGCTCTGTGATGGGTTGACCTTGGCTGGCTTCCAGGTGCCCAAAAAAGCCACTCTATCACTCCCCTATTCATCTGCAAAGAGAAGAGAAAATAATCAAAGGTTCATATGTTAAGATAAAGACAGGGAGAAATCACCGATTACTGACACAGGCAAAACAAACTCAGCTTGGGGAAATTAGCTAAATTTATTAACAATCAGATCAGAGTGGAGTAAGGAGAAATAAACCCAAATGTTGAAACACATTCCCCCCACCCCTCCCTTCTCCTGGGTCTAATTTTACTCTCTAATTTTTTACCTCTTCCCACCAGAGACACAGAGGGATGGGTAGCAGACACTGCTCAGTTCATCTCACATTGTCTCTGATACTCCTTCCTCCTCAGGAGGAGGACTCGTCTCACTCTTCCCCTGCTCCAGTGTGGGATCCCTCCCCCAGCAAACAGTCCTGCACAGTCTTATCCAACATGAGTCCTTCTCACAAGCTACAGTTCTCTAACTGCTCCAGCATGGGTCCCGCTGGGGTCGCAAGTCCTTCCGGCAAACCTGATCTGGTGTGTACTCACCTCTTCCCACAGGACCTCAGGTCCTGTTGGGAGCCTGATCCAGTGTGGCATTCCCACAGGATTGCAGCTTCCTTCTGCTGCATCCACAGGTCCTTCACAGACTGCAGGTGGATCTCTGGTCCACCATGGACCTCCATGGGCTGCAGGGAGCTGCACAGCTGCTTCACCATGGTCAGCACCACAGGCTTCAGGGTAATTTCTGCTACAGGGCTGGGAGCACCTCCTCTGCCTCCTCCAGGCCCTAGAGTCTGCAGGCCTCTCACTTGTTCTTACTCCTCTGTCACAGCTGCAATTTCTGTTCTGAAGTAGCTTTTCCCCTTAAATCTGTTATCCTGCAGCTGCTGCTACTGTCATTGATGGGCTCGACCTTGGCCAGGGGTGGGTCCTCCTTGGAGCCGACCGGCTTTGGCTCTGTCAGACATAAGGGCAGCCTCTGGCAGCTTCTGAAAGAAGCCACCCCTTCAGTCTCCCTGCTACCAAAACCTTGCCATGCATACCTGATAGAACCTCATACTATCTCCCTAGTTTTTTAAGCAACGAGACAGTTTTAAATCCTCCAATTTCTTTTTCACAAGACACCAGGAATGGAGATATCTAAATTCTCAATAATTACTCAGACCTTTGAATCCTGTGCTATTTTTATAAAACAACGTCTCTGGCCAGAGAATCCTATCATGAAACAGTCTTGTGCTTCATCCTGTTTTCTTTGTGTAACCTTAAAATCAAATAATTGCAGTAAGAATTTTCAAGTGTGGTGCATAACAATCAAAACTGCAGTTTCTGAGCTCACTTTTTCACTGGCTTTTATTTAATAGTGTAAATAGTGTCAATGAGTCTAACCTAGTATCAGTCACTCGTTAGGAGAGACTCTCAGTGTCACATTTTTTTAAATGCGTGAGCTCCACTTTAAAAGCAGCTTGAGATGATTTCCCTGCTCTTACAGCAAAGTGTACTATTACCTATTTTTGGCTACTACCACTCAAAAATTTTGTTTGGAATCTACCTCTACTTTGGAATGCAAATTTATTCTTGGCATTACATACCTTCCCAATCTCATGCCAGCACTGTTCATTTGCTTAGAGTGATCTTTCTTCCCTTATGCTCATTCTGCAACTATATCTATAGACAGCAGCCATGTTTTTCCTCTACCTCTGTTTTTTCAGTTTTAATAACACAAATGTTTTTGGGGTTGTGACTATTTTCTAGAGTGCATGATGATGTAGAAATTACTGAAGCTTAACTGAAATTTCTCCAGAACCAGAAGATCACAGAATCACAGAATGGTTGAGATTGGAAAGGACCACTGGAGGTTGTCTGCTCCATTCAAGAAAGCTTTTTTGCATAAGTCAGACATTTCTTTACCATTGTCCTCTATTTGGTATAGACATTCTTTTATTTTTATGTCATATCTTAGGATCTTTTTTCTCCATATCATCTTAGTAGATCTCTCTAATGTATTCATAAGTTTCAAAATATAATGGTACCTTTCTGTCTGAAACGTCTTCTGAAATAACATGCTATATTACATCCTCTTTTGGTATTGCCTATTATTATTGTTTCAGTACCTTCATTGTTTACCCAGTAAAGAAAACACAGTCACAGCGTGCTCATGAAAAATTGGAATCTTGATGTGTTCCTCTTAGCAGCCTCACTGACAAGGAATCATTTACAGAATTCTGTTATATCGGAATTCTGTAGCACCATGTATGTTACTGCACATACAGTGCAATTTGTAGTATGTGCATCAAACCCCTTTTATACCACAGGGTATTTGGGGAGTTTGAGCAAAATTTTGGATGTGAATCAAATTCTGCTGTCCAAAGTTAAGGGCATCAAAACTCTACATGGATGAATTGAGGCTATGGATTTAAAACTTTTGAAATGGCGCTAATTCATTACATGCTTTCCTGTATATCTCTTGTTTCTGTATCATATTTGGAAAAAAAATACTGTGGAAATTTTATGTGGAAGATCCTTCTAAAATAAGGTATTATCTCAGGTCTGGGATAACAATTTAGATTTTAGGCAATTTCATAGCAATTTACTGATATCTAACCTCTCTACACTGAAGTTCCAGTTTCCCTTTAATTTGAGTGCATATTGTTGCATCTTCACTTGCACTTGCTTGAGTGCTTTCTTCATGCTTTGCAGAACTCCTTCCGTGTACTGAAATGTCAAAAACAATATTATGATAAAGGAAAAGCTGATGCAGAAAAGTGAAAGTAATATTCAGTGGAGAGATGGCCATGGTAGCTGAACAGCAAAGGGTTAAGCAAAAGCAGAATATCAATATTGGTGTCATTCAGAGGTTTATTTCCCATTTCTCATTTGTAATTGTTCATGACTTAATTATTTATCTAGCCCACAAACGCAGTAAATCTAACATTGCCATTACTAATTGCTAGCCACAGTTTTACGATTAAGTTTGAGAGTCCTAAGACCTGAAACTTACCAGGTTTTGCCTGAGCTTTTTTCAACTTGTCTGTAGTTTTGCTTTTACTTGATTTAGCTGAAAAAACATTTTTTTCTGACAAGCAGGTCTTCACGATTGATTTGTTAGAAATATAGCTTTTATATAAATAGTGGTAGCAAGTAATATTTCTGTGTAAAACAGAGTATTTATGACTTCAACATATATTGATGTAGCACAGAGAAATAAATACTTGGCATGATAACAAGGGCCTTGAAAGGTATGGGATGATGAGATGGGAGGCATAGCTTGTTATTGGTGATTGCAAGGCTATGAATAACTCACCAATCATCAGTGAAAGAAACAGGAGTTGGACAAGAAGTTATAGCGATAAAAAGAGAAATAAATAACAAGCCTTCAACATATGTAAAATCCATCTGGTACACTAAATTTGGATGCAAGAAGAAGATGCAGACCAGCAAAGAAATATCAAGGTGTAAAAGTGTGTTGGACAAATAGTCCAAATTAAATCTTAGAGGGAGAAGAAGAAACCTTATTGTACACCTCTCACTTCTTCCTGCAAAGGACACTTACAGGTTGCTGGAATTTCCCACTTCCTGTGTGACAATGATCAGTACTGTAAACTCTTGGTACCCAGAGTGGGTACCTACCATAAGGGTGAGCATAACACCAGAGGAAAAGGAGCAGTAACTAGGAAGTGCGTGTGCAGCATTTTTAACTGAATTATTATTATTATTATTATTGAGATGCTCTGTACAGTAGTATACTATTTTCTTTTATTTGCTTTTTTTGCCCATTTTGGTATTAAATATATTTGAATAATACTTCTGTAACTAAACTGCAAAGAATTTCATTACAATAACAATAAATTTTGGTCTTACTTTTTTAATGTTTTTTCTTGCCTGTAACAAGATTTTTAGTGTGACATTTCTTACACAGCTGCACAAAGATCTGTTAAAGATGTCCTGCAGAGTTCAACCTAGCTTCCAGCTGCTTTGCTGTAGGAGCAAAGGGCCATCATGTGCATCAAATTTATCAGCTCTGCTTGGTTGCTTTTGATCTCTTAGGCAGCCAAAATGGCAATAAATGCCTCTGTATGGACAATTGAATTAAGACTTCTGTCTTTGGATGGTATCTTGGGAATCAAATACTTTTAGGGTTTTTTGTTTGCTTGCTTGCTTGGTTGCTTGCTTGGTTTGGGTTTTTTGGATACTGCCTGAGTTCAAGAAATATAAGGTCTACATACTTTTTTGTGGAGTCTGACCACTTCACTTTTTAATCTGAGAATTGCTGAGAGGGTCGGAGTTTCCCTTTATCACTAGGGTTCAACTGATTCAAAAAATATCACCATTCAGTATCTAGCTCACACTTGCACTTTTTGGGGCTCTAGAAAATAGCAACAGCATTAACTTCATCTCATTTTAGCATCCCAGCCTATTGGTGACTCCATCTAAAGTCAAGACAGGGAAACAGTTAGTTCCAGAGAGCAATTTAGCCACACCTAACATAGTGTGCAATCGCTCTCTGGTGTTGTATTTTCTAGATGTAGTACATCCATATTGAGTCACTTTGTTTCAGTATCTTTTGTTTCAGTACCTTTTGTTTCAGTACCTTTTGTTTCAGTATCTTTTGCTGTGTTCAATTACTATGCAAGCATGGTATGCATAAGTTTAAAGTACAAAACTATTATTAGCTGATGCACAAAAGGTAACCAGGTTTCTAGAGCTACTAGGTTCCTAAGCACTAATGTGGAAATCATGCTGATAAGTTAAGTAAAGGGTTTTTGATGGCATCAGCCATGAGCTGAAGGGTTGGTCTCTGCTGCTTCCTGAAATCGACTGTACAAGCTTATTTATTAGTTTTTCAGTTTTTAATTTGCAGTAATTTTGCAGGAAATGATGTTATAATAAATGTCTAAACTAAAATGGATAAAATTAGCTGAGATTAATTCCCCTGCTTGTCCAGGTGTACTTTGGAAATTAGATTATAAATTGTGTACTAAAGATGACAGATTCTCAAAGAGAGATCCTCTGCTGAAGTCCTCTGAAACATTAACATTAATGATTTGCATACAGTGGATGTAAATAGAGCTTAATGGATCATTGTTCTCACAGCATATCAGTCTAATGAACATTAATTTTGGTTTCAGTAGATTCAAATATTCCTTTCTACCTCTCTAGCTGGAACTCCAAACATCAGGTCCAAAATAATCTGGATAGAGATGCTTGAGGACTAGTCTTTCTGGTTACGTAGCACTACACTGTAAAAGGTGAAATTTTGGAAGCATTTCAGGGTTTTGAAGGAAGTGGCTGTTTCACAATGACTAGAACACAGAGAAGGAATTTTGTGTTGAGGTCCCTTTTTCACTGGCTAATTCTGTTTTACCACAAAATTGTTTAAAGTAAAACAGAGAGACATCTCTGGGTGCCACAGGTAGCTCTTATACATCTGATGTTAGGGGACTGTAATGAATTAACTGCTCCAGAAACTCACACATCTGTTTGGGAAGGCTTACCCTAATTTTCAGACTGAATGTGTCCCTACCAGATACTTGTCTCTCCAATGAAAAAGATTGTTTAATTTCCTGATTTTACACCCTGATATGGGAAGTAAGCACATCTGTTTAAACTTCATTAATCTAAACTAAGTAAGTCAAGCTGTCCTAGAGCACTCTTACACTAGGAGCTGACCTTCTTTGTGCTTGCTCTGCTATGAATTTGTTGCTTGTGAACTAAGGTGAACAAAATTATACAAGTTTATTTCATCTCTTTTAACTTTTAGCCTAACTCTGGCTCTTTTTATCTTCAGTATGTAAATCCAGAAACATTGAATGTGTATTTAACCAGTACTTACTGCAGGCCCCTCATGTAAATCTAATCAATTCATACTGTCATAAAATAAAAAACATCTGACACCATTTATATAGTATCAATCATGTCAATTCACCTCCCAATTCTCTTGATCCTTTCTGTTCTGACTTTCTGAATTCTTAAATAGAAAATATTTTTTACTTTTTATTCAGAGAATTATTTGTGTTGGAAGGGACCATTGGAGATACCTAGATTAACATCTCACTAAAGCAGGTTCACCTAGACTAGGTTGCACAGGTTTGTGTGAATTTTAGATATCTCCAGAGAATTAAAATCCAGCTCCTGGGCATCCATCTTCCTGGACAGGCTATTCCGGAGCTTTGTCCCTCTCAAAGTAAAGAAGTTTTTCCTTATATTCAGATGGAATTGCCCATGTTTCTGTTGTGTTCATTGCCCCTTTTTTCTCCTTTTTTTTTTTTTTTTTTTTTGGCTTTTTGTTCAATACAGTTTTTTCTATTTTTTTAAAGAAGTCTGAATTATTTCCATTTTAAATACAAATCTTGTTTCTATTATTTCTGCATTAAACAGGTTTTTTTTTGTTAGAATTATATTTGCCCTTTGGGTCGATTGACTAAATGGACTAAAATGGACTAAAAAACTGTTCTTTAATACAACATTCTTCTAATAATAAAGCAAGGACAAGGTTCAAGTGTTCAATCCTCACGATCTTTATTATTTCTGTTATTGTTTTATCTAAAAACAAAGATTTGTTTGGTTTTTTTTAGCAGAAATTAAGAAGGTTTTTTATAGGCATTGACTGTTCCACTACAGACAATTTAATGCAAATAATACTTAAATTACACCAATTCAGTCTAGAACATTTGTACGTCAGTTACACAGTAGCTCATGATCAGAAAAGGTTTTAATTGTTGATATAATGTCTGCTAAATTGCACAGACTTCAAAATACCTAGCTATACATATAACAATATACATATAACATTTTATCAAAAAACCACAAAACCTATCTATATAGAGTCATCATGGTAAATCATTCTTATTAGCATTTTTAAAAAGGAAGAAAAAAAAAAGAAAAAGCAAAACACAAAAAATGTTAGGCTGTTAAAAGAAGCATTCAAAAACTAAGACACCAAGGGTTTTTACTTACCAGACAATCTTTTCTTTTTGTGTACTTAACAGATTGTACTTTAATTATTAAATACACAGTTTTTCAGAGAAAGTTGGAAGAAGAAAGAAATTCAGAACTGCTTGAGGAAGACAACAGTGATTAATCTTTGTAAAATGTGGGAAAGATGCAGTAGTTGAGAAAATAAAGGAATTTTTCTAATGTAACTTTGACAGGTAACATTTAAACTAGGAAGAGACTTCTTGATAGTCAAGAGAAAGCAAACACCTCCAGAAGATGATACATCTCCTCTGGAAGAGATCTGGTGAATATTCTTTTAGAGGTGACTCTTTCTCTCTCTTGGTTTGAAATAAAGCTCCAATGATTTGCTTTAACTCCACTATCTTCTTTAGTTTAGATGGATCTCATCCTAAGAGAACTTACAACACAGAGTAATATTTCAGAATAAACTAATGTGATGTACCTGATTCATTCAGATCATTGTAAAACTCTTGAATCCGCTCACTTAAGACTATGCAGATGAGGTCAGAATTGATCAATTGAGCAATGGGATAGACCATACCATATGACATCATGCTGAGTGATAAAAGCTGGGAGATGAGGTGGAGGAGGGGATATTTAGAGTTATGGTTCTTGTCTTCCCAGGTAATAGCTATGCATGATGGAACCCTACTTTCCTGGAGCTAGCTACACACCTGCTTGTCCACAGGAAATGGTGAATAAATTCTTTTGTTTGCTTTGCCTGTGTGTACAGTTCATTTCTTTACCTATTGAACTGCCTTTATCTCAACCCACAAGTTTTCTCACTTTTACCCAATCAATTCTCTCCCCCATCCCATTAGGGGGGCATGAACAATCATCCCTGTGGGGCTTATTATTTACAGGGTTTAAATCACTGTAGTTAAACTAGATCAGATGAGTAGTCTGGATATATTCTGTCCCATAAAGTAATACATTCTCCAGAAAGTGACAAATATTTGTGTTTGTTTGTTTGTTTGTTTGTTTTTTATATTTAAAGAGAATCATTCTATTTAGAAGACTAGAGAATTATAAAAGGATAGAAGTGAGACTTCTGTGTCTAGAAGAGGATGAAGGAGAGAAACTTTTTACTAGAAGACCAAAACAAGACTTTTAACTAGATTTGAGGGATTAATAGAAATTAAACACTAAACCAAATTAATATTATTAAAAAAAAAAAAGTGAGGTATTGTTCACCCTTGAGGAGAAGACTGGGGGAATTTTTTTGACAGCAGTTTATGCTAGTGAATTGACTGAGAAGAAAAAGACAGGTGGCTTCTATGACTGGGAGAAATGAAACCAGCAGAAGCTTATGGTGCTATGATAAGTTCTTCTTAGAGTTTCTTCGGAGACTTGTGTGAGATTAACTGCAGGGCTTGTGCTCCATTTAGGAAAGAGTTAGGGAGGGAGGTGGTAGGGGAATAATAACTTCTTCAGTAATCACTTAATCTATGTTTAAGTCTGTTCAAAACATTGTAGATTTAAAAGCCCTTTGCAGCTGAGATAACCTGAAACAATCCTTTTGCCATTGAGCATAAGTATCCTAGGTTTAGAAAAGAGGACTTTGAAGATTTGCCTTCTAAAGCAAGAGGTAGTTCCTAACACTTATTCAAAATTGAACTGTCTTGATAAAGGAGCCATTTCTTATGTTAATCAGCATATTGCTCATTCTGTGCAAGTCTGAGTCTATTCCTCTGAGACAGAAGAATCGAATGCAAAATCATTTTTTAGCTACTTGCCACTTTTGTCACCCTCTTATGAATTCCTGCTAGAGTCCCTTGAAATAGCCTCTTGACAGTTCTTTTAAATGAATCTTGATCTTGGGATCACTGACTAACATTTAATGTGATTAGAGCACCTCTTCATACAAAGATATGCCTCTATAATGCATGTGTGGTTTTGTGGATTGTTTTTAATATATTGGTTTCTCTTCCTTCTTCTCCAGAGATATTTAGTATGGGTTTTTTTTATTTATTTTTGTTAGGTTTTTTCCTTTACAAAGATTTATGACTGACCTGAAACTCTGAAACCAAACCACTAATCCAGGAGAATGTGGGAAATTTTCAATTCCTTCAGAATATGTCATTAAGTCAATGAAACAACAATTGAATTTTAAGACTGGATTGTTGTTATAAACATTATTGATGCATCCCTTACCTGTTAAAGCCTAGCTTTTTTTAAATTGCAGTGTTATCAAAGGTCATGCTCTGTGAAATGGAGTTTTCTACTTTATTTGGGTCACTCAAGATGACAGAGGAAAAAGTTAATGCAAACTTGCAAATAGTGATGCAAAATGTATGTCTTAAATTTTGTGCTCTTTATTTGTCTAGGTCAGCATGCTAAATGGGACCTGTAATCACACAGACCACCATCACATTCAAATGTGGAAAGAAACACCATAACTTTGACCCCATTTTTATGTTCATGTTGCTGCAACTCTGTGCTTCCCTCAGATTACCGGTACCAAACACTTTGCTCGGTGGTCTATGAGGTGATCCTCTCATTCCGTGTGACACTATTCTGGGGTCCTCCAAATGACAATTCAGAGTCAAATACTTCACATAGAGAGAAACTCAGTTCCTCATCAATGTATGTAAAGAGCACACCAACTTCACTAATAGAGGCTTTTGTCCTTTTCTCAGTAACTAACTAACAGGGCTAGGAATATCCACCAGGTTTCAAACCTTTAAACCTTACTGCTGAGATTGTCCTTCAAAACTCCTCCATTTTGTCAGGTGATTTCAGTATTTTGCCTTTATTTCCAGGATCTGATTCTGGTTCATATTCTAAACTTTGCCTCTGAATAATATTCTCCCCCTAACCCACTGCCCAGATGCAACAGAAAAGGAAAAGAAAGCAAGTATTCCACTCCTTTATAGTGAAATGTACTCCCGCCACATACTCACAGTTGAAGGAGAATACTGCAACCTTGCATTTGCATCCCTACCTTGGGATTACCACTCAGAATGATTATCCCAGCACCACTGGTTCAAGAACACATCGGAAAATACAGTGGACAGCAAGTACTGAGTACTTAATAAAAAAAAAAAAAAAAAAAAAAAAAAAGTTGCAAAACAAGACAAAATCTACTTTTTTTAGGGAAGTTAGAGGTAATACTTCTGTACTCACACATTATCAAATCATAAAATGAGACTGATCCTGTTTCAGCAATCCTTCAATATTGTTGATAATAAGAGTTCATTATATGATAGTTTGCATTTTAGTCTTTCCTTAAGCCATTTTGAAGCAGATAGAAAACTGAAACCATTGGCCAACTGATATGCCACCAGGAATTAAGAAGCCTTTTCTCTTCCTATTGTCGAAAAATAAGCTGGGTCTTTGTGAAAAGAAGGAAAAATAGAAAAGTTTACTTTTGTCCACTTGTGAATCAAAATATTAGATAGCCACAGGAGCAAACAATCTTGTGTGTTTTGTTTGTATGTTGTTAGGCTTAAGACTTGGATATATGGGTTTGGGTGTGTTTCTACTTTGCTGTTTGTCAGATTCCTTCATGAGTTGTTTTTTGTGCCCTCTGTATAGAATGTCACAGTGATGCCCTTTCCTGACGTTTATAACATTCTTTTGCTATAGGAAGAAGTTTCTTGTTCTGTCTGTAAACCATTAGCTTAAAAGTTCATGTCTTGGACTCCTGTAGGGATGGAGCTGATTAATCTTTTTGCCATCACTTGTTCAACTTAGTGTGATATACATGTGTTCATTTATTTCAAAGATTTCAATACTTGATATTACCTGATAAATCTTCTTTCTTTAACCAACAGGTCTTTGTTTCAGAAGAAATGACAGTTATAAAACAAAGAATTGAAGGTCAACATCTAGACAGTCATCTTGATGAAGAGAAAATTGCTGGATATACGAAAAGCAGTTTCCTTCTATATTCAACCTGAACCAAGAAATTGTGAATCCCAATACGTAGAAAGCAAAAAAATTAAAGGAAAACCTCTCTCTGTTTATGACTAAAGAGAAGGAGAAAAAAAGTCATCTCCTTAAGCAAAGGAAGGTTGGAAAGGATATATGACAGAAAAGAAATATTGTTGGTAGTGTATGTGTAACTAAAAAAACCATTTGATAGTATGGAAGACAAAGAAAGATGTTGTAATCTACTCATAGAAGTTAGACCTACCAAATAATAAAAACAATTATGTCTATTAATATGCAGGCACGTAAGTGTTTGCTGGAACAGAGCAGTCATGAATATTCAGATGATAATCAGATTCTTTAAACTTCTAAATATTTAACTTACTAACTTGTTCTAGTTTCACATTTTCATTTTCCATAAGCTGTTTGCTGTTCATTACTTGGTTTATATTATGAAGCAGAAATTCCAATGATTTATCATGAAGTTCAAATAGTACTGTATAAAGTCCAAGTAATCAATTTATGAACAGTTTATGAGAAAGCCACAGAACAATTGCTCTTCTTATAAAGTTTGAATGCCAATGAACAAAAGACATCACAAGCTTTAGGACTAGGTTTTGCGTAACAGCATTAAATACTTCAAACCTGTTAGATTCACTAGCACTACTTGACTCATTTTATTTCCAGGGAATCTGGCTTTCTTTGTGTAGAAAAAAGAACCTATTTCACATATTTTCAGATCACAATGTTAATAAATGCTTACCTTTTGTATTTGGGGAATTGTTCACCTTCTTTCTCCTGGAAAGTCTTGAATAGAAGAATTAGACCTCTTCCCAGTAGGAACATACCCCAATCTCCTGCAAAGATAGGTTCTGGTTTGGTCTAAATAGGAAACATGGTGAGATTTATGACGTTAGTAAATGATTCATGAAAGTATGTACTCCACAGAACAGTGTCATTGGAGATAAATCTATATCTGTACACAGGCCAAGTGAAAAACAACTCACTATATAAGAAATCAAGATACTTAAATGCTTCTGGAAAAAGTCATAGTCTTTAGGTTAGCTTGTTCAGAAAAAAAAAAAACAAAACTAAATTATTAGAAAGTACAATTATACAAGGGGAAAAGCCACATGTGAGAGGTGCCCTTCCTCATCTGTCTGTACAGTGATAACCTTACTTGAAGAGCAGCAATATCTGTCTCCAGGGAGGGAAGTCTCTATACATCAGGCTACTAATTGTACCTGCAATAGACAACATTTCTGTCACTGCAGCAGGGAAGCTACAGTGGCCGAGTACAGATTGCCATAGTGTAGCTCAGCATGCTTTCATTGCATGAAGTTTTGGTGTGGACCTTTTGTGCAAATGTCCAATTACTCCTTGTGTAGACTTTGTATGCTTCTTAGAATAAGTTTTCAATGAGCACTTGAGATCTCCCTGTGGAGTGTTTCTGCACAACTCTCTTGTACATTGAGTCTAAGACAATTTTATATCAGTGAGGGCTGAGGAGTGAAAGTAGAGATGACAATGTGTCTGCAAATAATTCAAAGAGAGCAGAACCATTTCTGGGCAGTTTTTCCACCTTCTGAAGATATTACAATCTTTGGTGCAGACTAGTTTAAATATGTGTTTAGAAATCACATAATGTGGTTAAGTTCCAAAAATAGAGAAAGGTGTAAACAGAAGTGTCAACCAGCCCTTCTGGCTCTTGAAAAGACACCTTGAACTAAAGTGAGAGACTCTGAAAAAAAAGACTGCCTGAGGAGGGAAATGTCAAAAAATGCACATCACATGAGAGTGCATCTTGCTGGTACTTGCAAGACCAATTCTTATCTCACATAGGAAGAAGCTTAAGAACAGAGTGACTGTGACGGAGGTCAGCACAAGATGTACACTTTTCCTGGGAGGTGAGTAGCAGTATCAGTGAACTCATAGCCCTGCTCACTATGTTATGGCCTATAAGATGAGACAAAAGAAAATATGAACAGATGTTAACATTGCAAGCATTTGAGAATGCTTACAGCTTCAAGGATCTGAAATGAGTGTGGAAAGAACATATAAACTGAGAAATAGCAGTTCCCATTGCTGTCAGGTACTAGTAAACGAATGCATCAAATAGGTAAGCGAACCACCAAGCCCAATGCACTCTTCAAAGCTACATTTATTGTAAAATACAATAAACAAATTCTTTACCAATAAACAAAATCTTTAAAAAATGAGTTTACTACTATTATGAAGGGTAAGAACAGCTCAGCCTAAAGCAAAACTTATTTTAAGTGAATACGTGTATAGCCCATCTTGCACTTTAACACTAGTTGAAGTTATTGAGCAAGTTATTGAGCCAGATCCTCAGTCAGTATAATTAACTTAGCTACTTTTGATTTGTTTGAACTACATTTATTTGCACAAGCCACAGGTCTGGCTCACGTTATAAGTAGATGTGGTCTGGGCTCAAAAGAGTAAGATTGTTGTGTGGTGATTTAACCATTGATTTCTCATGGATCAGATTATGGATTTCTGGACCATTTTGGAAAATAAATTCAAAACTTATTTTTATTAGTTTTTGTGCAAATGCCATAAAATCTTATTGCTTAAATGTTCATAAAGAGGACCTGAGCCAAACCTTATCAAGTTTCCCATTGATTTCAATGGGTTTAAAAGCTGAGAGAGACAGAATGTAATCCTGCATGAAGTGAAAGAAATTCAGGTTTAGACTGTATGGACCTAAAAATGGATATAGTAACTTACTAATTTATTTTGTAAGAGTTGCTAAGAATTGAAAGTCTCTGATTTATTGCTTTTACGTCCCTTTCCTCTGAGGGAAACCACATTGTAAAATAAGCCTTTTATGGATTGTATGAGAATAACAAAACAGAAAAATTATTGGAAATACAATGCATTGTAATGAGTTTTTTTATGTGTGTAGCATGTTGTTGAATACCTGTTAGAAGCACTAAGAGATACATTAAGGAAAAAAAAAAAGAAGGTATTATATAATTGCTTTTCATCCTGTGCATTCTGTAACAAATAGTATTCAAAAGAGTTTTCTTTGTTCATTTTTTTTTGTTCAGACTATTGTTCCAATTCCATCTGTGTGGTGCTGTTATAGCTCCAGAATGAAATCTAGCACAGGTGTTAGGGGGGGATCAGGTCCAATCTTAGAACCTATTACATGACATATAATCTTATAACTGGTTACATTTATTACAGATAACATCTGTGTTTCACTGCTTACATTGGTGGCTTTTTCTGAGTAAATAATTATTATGTATATCTTAAGTTGTTATTTAACATATGATATATAAACATGTCCATCGTTAAAGATCAGACTGAGTGTAGCTTTTTTATCCATATTGGTAAATGTGAGTGACAGTTTTTCAAATTTTTGTTTGGAGCTGTTTTACTTATAGGTATAATAGTAAATTCTTGCAAATAGTTCACAATAACAAATGATAAAACTTAGATGTTATAATTAGATTTTTAAAAGTCTAATTAGAAGCAAGAAAATTTATTACTTTAAGAGAAAACAGGAACATGTGGAAGCTGACTGGAGCTGTGATACAGAACAGGAATACAAGGATATGAAGAACAAGCTTAGTGTGTGAGCCGGGACATTCCACCCCCCTGGAGCCACAAGAGCTTATCTGTTTGAACTGATGCATAAACCAAGGAGTGTGTGCTCTCCTGATAGCCCCAGAATCCCCTGGTGCCAAGGGAACACACAGAAAGGGCTGATAAACATCCTCGGCCAAAAAGGGCAGGATACAAAAGATAAGCTGAAATTTGTGAGTGACAGACAAATAGTATTTTATTAACTATAAAAGACAGCTGTATTTTTCCTTTGGTGGAACAATCTTTCATATGCTTTCTGAAGTGTATGGAAAGGTTTCTCTCTGGAAATCCGATAACAGCACTTATGCCAGATGCTTTCGAGGTAGCAACAGCATCTTTATGGGAGCAGAAACCCTGCTGGAGTGAGTTGTACAACTCTCCCAAAGGACAGAGTTCTAGCTATTGCAGATAACCTGTTTCTGCTGGCTCCTCTAGGACGGGAGTTTCCCCAGATGTGGTGTACTAGGGCCGATGAGAATAAAAGGCTAGACAGAGGGCTCTTCCCTGGGATAACAGCTGTTTATTGTGAATCCAGTGTTGCATTCTGAGGGTCCAGAGTTATCCGGATGGCTGCAGTAACCCAGAAGAAAGAGCCAGGTGGAAGCCCTGCAGGGCTCTTTTAAAAGGAGATGGGACCAGGAAACACCCAATGGGAAACCACATAGTTCAAAGTGACCAGTGGAGGGGAACTTTCCAGGGCATGGCCATATAAGGCATCTGGGATATGGGTACAGGTAACACAAGGGAAATATGGGATTTTACCACAGCTCAGGTAGAGAGTTCAGATAGTGGAGTTACGCTGTTCCTGGGTGGCT
>VZRZ01007524.1:201061-228220 GCA_013398175.1 Climacteris rufus | reverse complement strand
CCTACAAGTTTTACTTTGATTCTTCTGCCCATTCCACCACAGTGGAGAGGGAGAGGGAGGAGGTTGAGCGAGCAGCTGAGTGATGCTTAATTTCCAGCTGGGTTTAAACCACTACACAGAGGGATTCAGGTGTGCCATAGACAGCATTGAGTTGAAGTCTGCCTTACGTCTGCCCTATCATGTACATTGGTCATAGTGCAGCCTTTTAGTACATGAAAACATGAAGATTTTAAAGTACAATACTAATTATTACATTTTTTACAGCTCTAGATAGGATGAGATTCTTTTTTTTTTCCTATGAATGCTTTTACTGTTTAATTTTATACTCAGTTGCTGTGAATACATTTTTTTCATTTATGTAAACAATGAACCCCAAATATACTTTACAGTATATAATGTGCATTTCTGAACTTTGAAATACAAGGTGAACATTATAATCTGTTTTTTGAAAAAGCTGAATTTCATGCAAACATGTTGTAAAGATTCTGGGAACTAAAGCAAATGTAAGTTAGTCCAGAACTGCACACATCCGAGAATGTAAATGTTTCATTTGCTTATTCACTTCCTAGGACTTCCCCAGCTCATAGTAACTGAATAGAAAAGGAGTCTAATAGGCATAAAAGCAGCCAGGTGGACATACAGTTACTGATGTTGTGACAGAAGGGGATAAACACATGCTGACAGGGAAGGAGAAGGGTGGGAGAATGTGGATATATAACTGATAACAAGTGAAGGTGAACATAAAATCATAGCAAGTTCAGAATGAGCCTGGAAATTTGAACAGGAAAATAAGTTGGTGAAGAGCTTTTGACCTTATTGGCTCTCTTAAACAGCATCTAATAGGTGGTAATTAAGGCAGATCCTTAAATTTGTTTGACATTGCTTTGTTGATCCATTTAGTCAGCTGACTTTCATATGCTGTCTTTTCTGCAGGTCTTACTGTGTTTTTCCCGAGATACGTCTGTATTGGAGCACTTTACTTACAGTAGTGCCACCCCACCCAAATCATACATACAAGGTAAAAAGAGTTGTTTTTAAAAAGGTCATGTAGATTTTTGTTGACTGCTGCAGTAATACAGGATGTGAATTTGCTTTGTGTTCATCCTAGTAGATTACACTTGAAAAAACATTACTAAAACCTCCATGTATCCAGTTGACTTCTGCACAGATTCTATTATGACAGTTTAGAAGCTGATCACGTAAAGGCCAGATTGCAATTTTGTTCCTTTACTGTAGTTTTCTGTGTATAGTTTTGCAGCGTTTTACCAAAAGAAATTAAACACAACTATAACAACATGGTAAAATCTTGACAACATCTGCCTTCCTCAGAGCAAGAAATTTAGATAGACAATATTGTCCTCTGCAACTCGAATAGATTTAGCAACTGGAAGTGGTTATAGAATGTTGTCTTTCCAAATCAGTGGGTTTTGCAAATATTTGTAGACAGGAGCAGAATATGTTGCTGAAGAATTGCGGGCTCTCATTAAAGGTGTAGAGTAGAGCTTTATCAAGCATACTTTACTTCACACTTTTTTTAAAAAATCATGGCATCTTTTACAGTATTAGCTTATTTTTGGATGTTCTGTGGCTTGAAATCTCATTATTTTTCTTAACAATCTTTAAATTTCTTGGTTCAGTCGACTTGCCTTCTCTGCCAAATTCTGATGCCATTCGTCTGGATGTTTCTATGCTTCTTAGAACCTCACCTGCCTTGATTTTATTTTACCTGGAGGTTTCTAATTTTGCCTTCCTTCTTGAGTCATTCAGTAATCCAAACACTTCTTTTTCCCATGTACCTTCACTTTCTACATTCCCATTTACTTCCTTGATCCGTGGTGCCTGTGTATTTAGCCAAGTATGATCCCTAAGCACTTCTTTGAGCAGGGCCTCTGCTGACAGTTTTCTTCTTGCTGCTTCTTATGTTGCTAGAAGTAATCTTTGTTCTCTAATTTTTATATTCCTTTTTTATTGCTTTTTTCACTCTCTTTAACTGAATTATGTTTCTTTACCTACTCTGTGAATGAGTCCTGAGAGCAGAACAGCAGTGGGATCCCAGGTCTCACTTCAGACACAGAGCCATGGCAGCCCAGAAACACAGCTATGGGGAAGATCCTGTGTATTCCTAGACAAATTCGGGGAATGGTGTTGCTGATACCTAAATCTGTGCAGTGTAAAGATGAAAGGCTTGTATGCCCTATTTTTAGCTAATTTTCCAAGAGATGTGCTTTATGCTAAAATACTCTTGTTCCAGATTGTAATTCCCAGCTGCACAGCAGCAAACTATTGAAAGGAAAAGGAGAAAATATTTTTTAATTTAATGCAACAACTCATTTGTATAATTGGAAAATACTGGATTTTTTTTTTTCATGGGGGAGAGGCAGGAGTTTTGCAGGTTAATTTTTATTTCATTGTAGTCAGTTCATGCTATAGGAAAATATGAAAGTCCAGATTCCATTGAACCTGATAAAAGTTCTATGTGCTAAATTCTTCTGTGAAGCGTGAACACAGAGAATACACAGAGATAGAAACGATCTCTCAATATTACCTTTATATTTCTAAATAAATTGTTAATTTTTATTAATGGATTTTGGATTATTATGTTCTATAGTTTAAGTATGGTTTGCTAAGATAATGTGTTCATTTTACAGGGAAGTTCAAAAAGTTGCATTGTCAGTTTATACAATCAGTGATTTTCTTTACTTGATTAAGTCTTTTGTATCCAGCAGATTACTTAAGTGTTTGTTTGTTATATGAGGACAGCGATCTTCCTCTGTTGTAGACTGAATGAAGCATTGAATATTTTTTTATCTGTGGTTGTTTCTGTTTAAATGCCTTTCCTGTCCCTAGGTTAGTCTGCCGTTATTTCCTCATAGAGCTTCACTGTGTTCAAGGTCTGCAGCAAGCACCTTTAGAGGTCCTAAGATACACCCAAGTAGAATCTCAATGGAACAGCATTACTGAAATTTTCCTCCTCTTTTTTGTTGTTTGTCATCCTTCTTTATTGGTGCTGCATTTCTGTTTTATATCTGACATTGTACCTGTCCTATTGCATTGCTTGCTTTAGTATCAGATGGTCAATAATGTTATGATTTTTGTAATTGTAACTTAAAATCTTCTTTTTAAATTTAAATGATTTAAATGTTTATACCTTTTTACAGCTTAATGACATTTTCTTTGTGGTTTGATGGTTCACAGGAAAACTTGGAATGGAAGAATATGCTGTTTTCTATCCTCCAAATGGTATGAATTATACTATTGCCTCCTCTAGTGGTGGATTGGAAACATACAGGATTTTTTTCTCAAATACATGATCATTTCTTTTTCTGTTACAAGTTATGTTTTGCTGTTATTGTATGACATTCATTAATTTAAAGGAGTAAGCTAGACTGAAGCTACTCCAAACCCACATTCAGCCTGGTGTTAGTAGTCACAGATGGAGTTTGTCTATGTGTGTGAGAAGGAAAACAACTTGTATTCTGTCTTGTATTAGCACTTAGAGGATTTCAGTGATACATCCTGAAACTGGATGACCTCCCAGCTTTTCAGTACTCAAAAACCGCACTCTAAAGTATTTTCCTTTAAAAATGTGTGTTCATATTAAAAATCTAGACATTACTAATCTACGTAATTTTAATATAATTGCTGTTCTTACAATGTCAATTATTAAAATTGGTTTTTTCAGCTCGTACCTTAACCATTTCAATCTCTATGGAATCGTTTCCCTGGTCTTATGCTGCATTTGTATTTTAAGTTCAAGCTCTTTGCTCTTGCTTTCAAGACCTTATGGCACCAATCTTGAATCTGTGTCTCTGGACTTGTCTTTTATGTCTTCTGTATTTCAGCAGAGTCAGTTGCAGCACATACTTTTGTTTCTCCTTTTTCCATATTTTCCTGGCAATTCCTTGCAGCTTTGCAACCATGAAGCATTGTTCTTAGGATGTTTTGCCAAAGCAGCTCCCCTCTTACCAGTCCTATATAAAACCTAGTGAATGGGAGCTAAGCTCAGCTGGACAGGAGGAGAGAGCTGTCATGCTACAACTGGAGGTCTTGGCCTCCCTTTTTTTCCTACTCCATTCTTGTCAGTGAATGACATTTATGGGTTGTCATTTATCTGAAATTAGGTTCTGATATCAGCAAAACTTGTATGTAACAGCTTCATGGAAACAGAGCTTTACTTGGCTTTCTAGGAACTATGGCTTGTGTATAAGCAAGTAATTGGTTGTACTGACATAGGTGATACTGTACTTCAGTATTTACAAGATGGAGATCTATGCAGGTGCAATAACAAGGAAATACTTTATTCCTGACATAGGCAGAATACAATTTAATAACCTGGGGAGAAATAATTTTTTTTTTCCATGGATAAAAAAGATTATAAAAGAACAAAAAAAGAAATATTTTTGTTTTGTAGGTGTAATTCCTTTTCATGGCTTTTCCATGTATGGTAAGTGTTATTCTCATAAATTAAAACTGCAGAATTCCTTTTCATCATAATTCAGTTTAAAGCTGTATGTACTTTTCTGCAACTTTTAAACTTGTGTATGTGCTTTTATGTTTCTTTGTGTATGATGATTGTTGTATATAATTTTTAAAATTTCAGGCTGTTTCTATTTATCTATATTACATCCCACTGCCATGTGGGAATTCCTTTGAGAGCTAATAGCTGAGCTAAGCTATGCCTCTTAATGTATATGAATAGAGGGATCAAGTTTGTCAACAAAGTGCTCTTTCCTTGTGTTTCACTTCTGGGTAGACCAAGTTACCCATGAAGAGTGTTCTTAAAAATGTGAATTATGTGAAATGGCTGTTGCTCTACCCATTTGCCTACAAGAAGTGTTAAAAGAGCATTACATAATAGAATGGTTGCTCTACTTTACTGCACAAAGCACAAATATCAATAAGATTTTTAGGAAAACAGCAGAGAAATCTCCTTGGATTTTGACTATTGCAGATGTACTCCAGCAATTTGAGAGTAGATGTTTTGGCTTTTCAGGCTTTTTTTTTTTTTTTTATTTAACAAAGGGATTTGTGGCATCACAGGGCAGGCAGATTTTAAGATTATACTTAAAATGCTATGTTTTGCTAATAATAAAGTTTAATGATCAGTCATTAAAATCATGCAATTTAAATATGAAATGCAAATCTGCACCCAAGTAGGGAATCTAAAGTCTTTGAAGTAATGAGCACTTTAGTTACAAACTCTTCCTTGGGGACTCACTGGGAGACATTCACCTGTTCCGTGTGAGCTGCTTTTCAAAATGTTTGGATTTGACTCTGCCCTTGAGAACAGTGTTTCCCAAACTCAGGTGTGAGTTTTGCTCCCTCCCTTCTGTCCTTGCTCTTTGCATGGGCTTAGCATATGCTGGCTCTGAGAAGGAGGGAGGCTGAAAAGGCATCAGAAACAGGGCAGTGTAACTCAAGGCTGTGGGTACAGTGGCTGGGACCAAGCAGAGCATCCACTGCATTCCATGCTGTGCTGCTCTATGAGGAAGTACCTGGGTCCTTAGGTAAATCCTATACCCTTTTTCCTGTTTGCATGCATGCACTGGCAGGGTGCCAGCTTTCAGCTGCTGTTCTGTTACCCTTCTGGCTTTTATAGACATATGCACACTGACAACTCTTCACCTCCATCTTCAATCATTAAAAGCATGAACACTGGTAACACCTTCTGTTTTTCTTGCCCCTACAGAAATACAAATTTCTGTGAACACGTCACCCTACCTTAGCACCCCACCTCTCATAAGCAGACACCATTTTTAAAATTAAGACACCTTCTCTGATACATAGATGTGAAAATAAATTCACACATGCATATATCCGTATATATATATATATAAATGTACATATATCTATATGTACGTATACATACATATGCAGATAAATATATCCATATCCCTAAACTTAGTGTAAATAAAACTGGAAGGGAAGGTGAATGTAGAGATAGAGACTATGACTGTGTTAAAATGTAAGCTGTCAGCTGAAATGAATGTACCTGTAAAATGAAGCAGTCAGCATGATGAGTGGACAGATCAAAAGGCTGTTCACAAAAATGTATAAGGCCAGCTGTCTGGGAAAATGCATTGAGTGAATGGACTGTCAGTCTCCAGGAACCGGTTATGTTTGTGCAGCATATACATATAACAGATATATCTAGATGCTAGACTTTTACAAAACAGGAAAAGTTTGAGAGCTGCTGTTTTACAAATGTAGTCAATTCTTATTTTAATCAGGTGAATTAGACAACTTCTAAACTGTAAACTACTAAATGTCCGTGGTTTACAGATCTTCTAAGAAATAAACAGGTCTCTGTCATACTTAGTGATGTTATTGTTATATTGAATATATTAAAAGCTGTTCTTTTAATATATTCATTTTCACAATATCCATCTTCAAGCAGTCTTGCAAATAGGGCACCAATTTGGAGCTGGTCACTAGTCACATGGCACTGTGGAAGTTACAGACAGTTGAATCAAAAACTTAGACTGTTCAACATCCTATCGCCCTACACCCCAGAGTTGCTCTCCTTACAGAATATCTATTATGGTTCAGAAGCCAGTGCTGTAGTAAGCAGGTTCTAATTAGTTTAGCTTCTTAAAATATGTAGAAATACTACCTAGAATGTATCATACTCCCTTTTTTGTCTTTTTACATTAAATGATAGACTGTTACTGAATATTTATTTCTCAATAATTGGTTAGTATTGGTTTTGTAAATTGTGGTACTATAAATTACCCGGCTTTTCCTCATACTTCATGTGCTTAATCATTGAACTCTTTTAGCAGTTTACAGTGTTGAGTCAATTATAATTCTTTTATCCTTTCAGTTGCTCCACTTTGTTTTCTGTACCATGAACCTTCCAAATTGTATCAGATATTCCGTGAGATGTATGTGCGTTTTTTCTTCAGACTCCATTCCATCTCTTCTCATCCCTCTGTAAGTTCATTAGGAATTAAATCCGCTCACTTGATATTCTGTTTGCTACAGAACAATAATATATTTCAGGCAAGCTTGGGAAAATTATTAGGTAATTCCAGCCTGGATATTGTTGTTTTCTATGTTAGTGTTAGTCTTTGCTATAGAATATCATGTACCTTACTAAAGTAGTAAGTTCTCATTTTATGAGGATGTGGGGTCTTTTATAAAAGAGTCAAGTATTCTAATCTAATAGATTTCTCAGTTCAAGGTGTCACATAAATGCAAACTCACATTAATGACATGGAAGTGGACACTGAGGTATTGTCTGAGCTAGAGGGACTAAAATATAGTCATATATGTATAGGGATATTGTTTCAGTGATATCAAGGTAATGTTTCTTTAGGCCTGTCATGGTCTGTTTCTTTAACTGAAGTATCTTGGTATGACAGTGTATTCTTTTCAGTACTACTAAATTAATATAAATAATTTGGTTGTTTATGACCAGGATCAGCTGTCCTGAATGTAAGAGAGTTATAGAAATTGGCTAGTTTTCTTCTGAAGAAGAATAAAACAGAGTAATTTTTTTTTCCTTCCAGAAGTGCTATAGAGTTATATTGCTTTTTGAAAACTTTTCCTGATTGAGAGAAAATCCTTTCCTTGATACAGCATTTCACCACAATGTATTGTGCTTTCGATCATTAATAGCAGAGAAATGGGTCAAACCAGAGTCTATTCAATTCCATGGTAATTTTTGAAATAAATTTTAAAATGTGTTTATGTTTAACTTTTTTGTAGTTATCCCCATTGCTGTTTGGTTTTACTTATCAGAGAGATACTTTTTCTCACATCCTCTGTTTTTTAGTGCAACTGAGGTCTGTGTCATCAAAGTGAAAATATTTCAAGTAGGTCATATTAAAATAACCCACTAAGTACTTCAACCCTGACATGCCAACACCATAAGTAACTCAGAGATGAAAGGGATTATCAGAACATACTATGTTGCTAATACATACACAGAACTGCAGGAACAAGGCTTTAATGGCTGAAGGTATTAGAACTGCTTGTGCCTTTCTCACCTGTGTTGAATATTATACCATTAATAGTGTTTTATTGCTTGAATTAAAAATTCATGCATACTTACATGTTGGTACTGCTTTCTTAGATTTGACAGGATGAGTGTTAGTATTCAGGATATATATCTTGTTTCTTTAGGGCATTGTATCATTGTGTTTGCTTTTTGAGACTCTTCTACAAACTCATCTGCCCCAGCTCTTTTATCACCTCCGAGAAATTGGAGCTCAGCCGTAAGTACTTCTTTCTGACTTGTTATAAATGTTGCAGACTCATTGTTCTGAAAATGCTGTTTGGTGGTATTTGAATGTAAGATCTATGGGAAAAAGTGTAAACATCAGTGTGCCATTTTTCCTTGAAAGGCAGATGGAGTCCTTTGTCTAACCTGCATATCTGTGCTTTGTGCATTTCTTCTGTATGCTCTGAGAATTGCTCTGTGAGAAATGCTGTATGCTGCATTATTCAGCTAAGTTTCAGTAATTCATGTCAAATCTGATGGAACTAAGTGATATATTTCCTGGGGGACAGAAGACACAGAGATGTGTTAGTTACAGCAGAAAGTACTGGCAGGGGTGAGAGAGCAAGAGCTGTCATTCGATAGTGAACTCATGGCGCCAGGCACAACACAACCTGAAAACCTTTTTTTCTTAATTGGTATCCATCTTAATAGCATAATAGCACAAAGGATGAAACATTGAGAGTGATAATAGCTGAGGATCACTCTAATATGATTGTTTGATCAGAATGATAATGAGAATTATATTAGTACTTTATCAAATGAGATGCTAAATAGTTTTATGATGGCTGCTGAAAATTAAAATATTGATTATTACTGCAGCAAGAGAAAATGGTTATTCTTCCTGGAAGAGAAATGCAGAAGGATAATGAAATATTTTCGATTTATAGATGATCTGATCATTATGGGAGGCAGAAATATAATAACAGTTGTTTATCACTTGTTTGCAGGCTACGAATTTCATTTAAATGGATGGTACGAGCATTTTCTGGTTATCTAGCTACAGATCAGCTCTTACTGCTGTGGGACAGAATCCTGGGATACAATTCTCTAGAAATTCTTGCTGGTAATAGAATTATTTCTACAAAACATGGGCAGTCTGTGTGATTGTAAGGCAAATATGTGTAAGCTTCAATGTATTTTGTGATGAAAGAAAAATAGTTGCTCTTTGAATGCAGACAGCAGGTTACATACATATTAAAGCATATATAGCATATATATAGCATATATATATATAGCATATATAGAAAACTGCAATTGCATGAGTACTGCATCTTTAATGGAAAATATGTGAGGTAATTTTTTTTATGGTAATGCTCAAAAAATGCTAAGTGCTCTCTGATCAGAACATAGGATATTCTACCACTTCAGTGGTAGTGGTAAATGAATTCATCACCTTTCACAAAACATAAGATTCATGTTATTTATGGCAACTACTTCTTCAGTACTTAAAGCAATTGAGAGTCCCCCTGATTTTGCTGGATTTCTTCCTTTAAAGTGGCATTTTTAAGACACTTTGACAGTTTTTTACTTAAATAATGTCCTCATATTTATGAAGGTTTAAGGTGGAGGTTTTAAAGAAAAGATGTATCTTCAGTTGGGTCAGTTTTAAATACAAATTACATGAGTAGAAGAGAAAAGGTTTGGGTTCCATTTGTACGTATAAGACAGTTTGCCCCTTTTAATTAAAAGCTAGTCATCTTAAACTTGGGCATTTCACTCAGACTTTTCTGAAAGAATGTTGTGTTTTGCCTGTCTGTTTGAAAGAATGACCAAAGAAACTCAAACACAGCCACCTGTTGTATATTATTCTTCAGTATCAAAATAATGAAACTAAGTGAAAAATGGTGGTTTATATCAAGATTAATTCTAACCACTACTTATCAGGTCAGAAACTTAAATACTGGGCATTTTCTTTCAGTCCTGGCAGCTGCTGTGTTTGCTTTCCGAGCAGTCAACCTGATGGAGGTGACATCACTGGCTGCAGCTGAAGTAAGGATAAGTTTCACTTAGAGGAGATTGAAATAGTTTCTGATGCTTTGCCAGTAAGAGTAACTTAAGCTTCACATGGCACATGCTGCATAGTGCAAATCTTTCTGTCTAAATTCTTACCTTAGATAAAAAATAAGGAAATTGTTAACATGCAGTATGTAATGTTTTTCTGCAGTAAATGGAAATAAAGCATATTTGCTACAAAAATGCAATATTATGAAATTATTTTGTACAATTAGAGTTTTTTCTGTTTTAAGATATAATCTGTGTTTGTGGGATGCATTGTTTTTAAAATATTGCAGAGTCTTGTACCTGTTTCCTCAGTTCATTTTAATTGAGTTGCTTCTGTTCTGCAAAATTACAAAAATTTTACAAGATTACTTTGTCAATGTGAATCTGAAATTTCACTGTGCGTACTGTCATAGGAAATTAAGAAAATGAAGTCATTAAGATTATGATTGTTTAGTAACTTGTTAATTTTTTTTTCAATAATATGGTGATGTTTTTTTTCCAAACTTCAAGAATTTGTGATCCCTTTGGATTTTTTTTAAAACATACTTTCAGGAGAAGACATTGATTATTTGAGGCATTACATTGGACTTACTTCACAAGTACTAGCCAAGCCACAGGATAAGGATTCTTAATTCCCAATTATTTTTAGAAGCAAGTTGAAATGTTAGACCCCTTATTCACTCATGATGCCATGTATATTTGAAGTAAGGCTAAAGGCTAAAATAAAGCTACTTGGGTAATATATGTAAACTTATGTTTTTTTCTTTGAAATGTTAGAATGAAAAATTATGCAATAGGGAACTAAAATAAACTAGTATAATTTGTTTCTAGCCAGGTCCAAATCTAATTATTGGCAGTATTGTAGTCAGTATTTGAATCTTTTTCTGACTTCTTAACTTGCTTTAAGGAAATCTGATTCAAATGTCAAGTTTAACAAGCCTTTTTGATTTTCATCCTAGGCTGTACTTGCTGACCTTTCAACCCTGAAAGTTATGCCTCTTCTTCAAATCTTCTTGTTTGCTACTGTCACTTGATCTGCTTCAACAATACTGGTACCACATTTCAGTCTTTCTGGAGAAGCTAAGCATCAACTATGCAATGTCTGCATAAAACCAAAATTAAAGTCTATGTATAAAATCAATTTAGAAATAATTACCTTAACATTTTCTAACTGAAAAAAATAACTTTGCACATGATCATGTGCAGTGCATGCTAATGAATTTTGTTGTAAAGAGCAGTAGTTATTACTTGTACATTGAGAATCACTACTTGTGCAAGTAAACAGTATGAATCACTGTCTGAAATGCATGTAATGTTAAATAAATAAATGTAATTCGTGATCTGAGTTTTATGATGTTATTGTCAGAGTTGTAAACACTTTTATTCTTTTAATATGAAATGACTTTTTCAAGCTCACATTAGAGGATATCAGCTCAAATACAGTCAATTGAAAAAATAAGGATACTTTTACTTGCAAGATTCTTTTTTCTTGTTTTCTAAGGAAAAGATGGGATCATACACCAGTTCTGCTATCCCTATCTTATTTATTCTTTTCACAGAAATTTTCTCCATATTCTTTCTCATGTTAACTGCTCCTGTTTATTCTTTTCGTACACAAAGATGTAGTCATGCATTCCCCATTCATCTTTGGTTAGGTATACAGCTATCTCAGGCTGAACTCCTACCCAGAGTCTCATCAAAGGCATAAAATATGTTCCCCTGCAGAGAAGGCCTGAGCACAGCTTCCTTCAGAACTTGTTAGAGCCAGTTCTTGCATGAGACAAAATATTCCCCTGAGCACGATGCCAAGAGTCCTTTGCTGTGCCCCACGCCCTCTGTGCGAGCAGTGCGACGCCTTTGCCAGTTTTCCAGCCTCTGTGATTCAACAGCTCCAGCTGCAGTGCCGGAGCCCCGCTCATATCCATGTGTGACATTGTCACTACACTGCCAGGCTGCCATCATCTGTTAGCTGGCATGCTTTTTTGTGAGGTCTTCCAGGTTTTTCCCGCTGATTTGTTCAATACCAAAGTTGGAATCAATAATCTGATTTGATTAAGTATATCTTAGCACCTGAAAAAGGCTCAAAGTCAAAAAAACCATAATGGGTCATATAGTCACTGCATTTGCAATAGGACTTTTGTCTTTGCCTGGTACATGTAGTTGTCATTATTTGTCAAACATACTGAATGTAAGACAGTGAAACATAAATCCTTCATAGTTTGCTCTAAATTTGGCAAGTGACCTAAGCTGTAGTCTCAGATAGGGTTATGAGCCTTATGTCTGTGATTCTTGTTATCTCTGTCAACATAATTTAGTAAGAAACTTACTGAACTAATAAGTTTATAGGGCTGATTTTAAAAAAGTTTGTGGACTTGGTATGATCACTTCCTTTATAAAGAACCAAACTACTTAGCAGATACAGTGTGAGCAGTGAGAATATTTGGGGAAATTTTGCTCTGCCTAACAGAAAATGGATGTTTTCCTTAATATTTGCAAGAAGTGGTTTTAACTGTTTAACTGGAGGTTTTTCTATGACATTTAGTTTCTAAAAAGACATATACAGCTTTTATCCTTTACAGCAAGTATTATCCTGTTTTATATATGGGGAATGAAGGCATAGAAAGATTAAGTGATTTGCTAAAGATTACAGAGTAAATTCCTAAAGGAGGTGAACAGTCTTTCCTCTCATGAATTTCTCTTTACACTTCTGGATACTCAGTTTGTGCATTAACCACAAGATCTTATTTCATCCTCAGAACAATACATAATATACATCTACCTCTAAAAATGCAGCATTTTGAAGTCTTTAAAATCTGTAAGATTGGGTAGCAATTTAGAAATTACAGTGTTGCAAAGCAGTCACAAGGATTGTGGCTCAGTAAGGTCATTACAAGGTTACCATGGCTTTTTAGAGAATTAAAAGTATTTACTAAATAGCGAGGGAGATTCCCTAATGGCCTGCTGACCCTCTAATTCCCATTGCTTTGTGCTAGTCCGTGGTGCAGAATCTGAACACTACCTTAACCATTTCCATATTGGGGTTTTGGAGCAGTATTTTTTGTTTTCTTTCCTTTTTGTTTTTTTTTTTCATTTTCAATAAATTTGGAAATATTATAAGTAGGCAGAGATAGAGACTGTTGGATTCTTGTTTGAACAAGCAGTTCTGTGACTAACAGAATATGGTCTGTTTTCCTCTGACTTGGCATCTTGTTAATCATCCTAACAAGCTCCCATCTCCCTTGCAACCCCTCCACCTTCCACACTGGGGTACTTAAACTTCTGTTCCTGACCTCCACCAGTGTTTCTCCTGATGGCTGCACAGGGAACTCTGTGCTCTGTGAGGGTCTCCCCACACATTTGTGTATACAGAAATACTGAGAATAAGTGCTTTAAAATGAACTAGATCCCACCTTAAACTTCAACAATACTGTTAGATTTTTATATTGTTTTAGAAATTTATTTTAAAACATTGTTTTTACTGAAGTGGTGTTGTTTTCATGTTCCCCTCAGTTACTCATTTAGTTCCAGCAAAATGGTCTGTTTCAGATTCTGTCTGATACTTGCATTTTTAATTCCTTAAATAGTACTCATCTAACTTTTTTTAATATAAAAATTACTCATTTCTATCTTGCAGCTAGATACAGCTCTTGTATACAAAGGTACTATCAATTATTTAAGTTTTAATTCATAACTTTAGAGATCAGTTCAAACTTCTTGATGTCTGAAGTCTGTCATTTGACTTCCAAATTCCTAAAACTCCCTTTCCATTTTTGCTGTTTTAAGTAATGGCCAGATGTGGTAGTAGAATCATATCTAAATTGATAATTACATTGGTTTAAACAGGCTCAGCTTAATGTCCAATGGCTCGATTTAGTCAAATTGTTTTGGTCTGTTCCTCCCTATCTGAAATCAATATAAATAGACGTTTCAGTACAAGAACAGTTGTCTCTACATTTGTAGATAAAGATCGATTTTTTGCTGCTTACCTTAGGATTCTGGCTGTGGTCTCTATGGTTTCTTGTAATCTCAAATAGACTGTTGTAAAAATGCAAAAGTAAATAGGCTTGTCTAAAAATGTATCCAAGTTATCTTCCTTCAGTACTTGCAAAAATATGTTGAAGCTCAAATCTTGATGGCTGGGTCATGGAACAACTGAATAACTAGAACAGTTTATAATTTTTAGTGGATTTTTTTTTGTCATAGTAACAAATTTTATTATGAGAAATGACGAGAGTTTAACGACGGTAAAACAGTTAGATATCCCAGTAAATGAAAAAGGCTGGAAGGAGTCTCCAATTTAAGGCACATTTCTACTTGTTGCCAGAAACCAGCAAAAAAAATACGCTGAAGCTTGCACCTGTTTTACTGTCTTCTAATGAATTTTATAAAATTCTTCCAACAAAACTGAAGGGATTCCTTGAAACAGAATTGCTATATAAAGATCAGTTTGGGGAAAGCAATACAGGGATCTGATAATTAATAAATAAGCATTTTATAAAAGATACTGAAATACACTGCAAAACTGTAGGGCTGTATCTTCAGTGAGGAAGGGGAAGAGCCTTTCAACATATTTTAACAAATCAGTAAAATATTCTGCCCAGTATTTTATGTGAGGAAATGGAAGAGGGAGGGGACGGATGCAGCTGAGGCAGTGGGAGCTGCTGAGTGCTTCCTTTTCCCTCTTTTCCTCCAGCCCCTTTCTGCCCATGCCTGGCTGCTTGCAGGTGCTGGACCAGCAGCTTCCATCCCCACAGCCCACACAGGAAAGGCAATTAGCTGATGGATGTAATTGAGGTCAACAGAGCTTTGTGTTGCCCAGCCAGCTCCATCAGGCTTCCTCTGGCCCCGGAAAGCTGGACTGCTGGGCAGGGAGTGCAGCGGGGCCGGGGCTGGGGCCAGGGCCAAGGTGAGGGGCCCTGGCCAGCCTGCCTGTGGGGCTGGGCAGTGCCGGCAGGAGAAACAAGCCCTGGGAATAATTCCCCCTCCAGGGGCCATCAGAATGATGCTGGGTTTCGCAAGAAGTGCTGAAGGACAACTCCAGCACTTGAGATTCGTGGGGTTTTTGCAGCTTTAGGACTCAGTACGGAAGGGGAAAAGTGCCCTTCTGGAGGCTTCAGGCTTTTAGCACACGGTCATGGTTGTCGTGAGAGACTGCATGTCTGTTCTGCAAAAACCCCTTATTGCACCAAATAACCATGGAATAATCTGAAATCTCTAGAATCCAGAGATTATGTGCTGATATTTGAAATCGCTGAATTTTTTTTACCTGTACAATTCATGTTTGGCTTTTTCAGAGAAGCATCTGGCTTTGGAGAAGCATCTCGGGATACTTGTCTCTTCTGCAGATGACAGAGTGCAGCACAAGTCAGCAGATATTAATGGGGACAGAACGAGTCTATGGTTAGGATAGGATGTTTGTCTTGGGTTCACCACACTTTGTAAGACTCCAACACATGAACGGTGGTACCGCTGTCTGACTGGCTAAATACTGACCAGGGATCAACCTGAAAATTAATACACAGGGAGAAATACTGCTTTTTGGCAATTTTGTTTGTGAGTCTTTGTTTAAGCCCAGGGAGGTTCGCCTGATTCCATGTCTTGTGAGACATTGCTGGTTACAGGAGGTGAACTTGAGGGTCTCTGAAGAAGGTTGCAGTTGGGCCTCCATGCACCCACATTTCAAAATCAGCATGTTGATGTAGATGTTGGACTACTGATATGTGCAAACAATTATCTCTAGAGAACTGGCTTTATGGAGGACCATGGTGCTTTGCCAAATGACATTATGTTTGGCCGAACAGTTTGAACAAATTGTTTCTTTTGGGATTATGACCAAAATAAATGGACTATTTAACAAAAGACTTAAAGATCGCAATTTGTGCAAGACAAAGCATGTGACCAGTTTCTGTGCTTTGCTTTAAACAAAAAAGTCTGTATCATGTTGCTAAGAGACAAGTTAGAATTTGATAGTCAACGACAAAATATTATGTTTTATCCACCTAATATTTTTTAGTAGGTATCTGATTGTTCATTTTATTCAAGAGTCATGCTCTCTGAATGGTACATTCTATGAGTTTTTTTCTGACAAGCTCTATTTAGAATAGTTATGGCCTAATAAGTCCAATTATAAATAGTAAATCAGCACAAATATATGTTATAAAAAGCAATAATATTTAATTTTCTATGTGTTCAGTACTATTTCTTATCTAAATTTTTTTAATAATAAGTCTAGTATCACAACATTTACCCTTTTCTCCCTTTTTTTCCAAGTGCATCTGGGTTACAAAAACACAAACATTGCTTTGAAGCCCAATCGTGGTTCATTAGTGTTAACATCAAGTTCTAACTGTGGAAAACTGGCATAGTTCCAGTTGCTAGTAGCACTCACGTTACTGGTGAACTTCTCTCCACCATTTCTGACACAAAGACAAAATTAGATGTTTCATTTTAGTTTGTAATACATTCTAACCATAACCAGTTTCTGAAGGCATTAGAGTTAACTGATAGACATGGGAAAGTGTGTTAGGAGTATTAATACCCCCCACCATTAACACAGAGGCCGGAGAGCCCATCTGCCACTTCCCCCTCATGCTCATGGAATGCACTTCCATTGTGGGGAAAGTGATCCTTGAGAGAAGGGGGTGTGGTAAAGGGTGCTCAAACTCTGTAGACTGTGACCTCTGCATCACAAAAAGCAATCATTTGCTATGTGTATTTTTAACAAAGTACAATTTCTTCTGCTGACTTTATATTACATCTCTATTCAACCATGAATTTTTTTTTTAATTTAAAAGCTTGAGTAAGTTTTTTTATCATACAAAAGATAAAATGTCTTTTTTTTTGTGTTTGTATTTTTGAAATTCAGACTTGTACCACTGGATGTTTCTGTTCCAGAGTTTTATCTTCTTCCCTCTTCTCTTTCTGCAATATTCAACAAACATCCTTACATAGTTTTGTCTAATCTGGGTTTCCTGTCTTTGGAAAATTACAGTATACAGGAAATAGAAACCTTTCTGATTAGGGTTCTCCTCTTGCCCTGAGAAATATGATGTTTCTATTCTGTTACAAAGAAATCCCAGAAAAATTTTTAAGATTTGATATCAGTCTATTCCTGCGTTAGGTGGTACTAGGGATAAGAGGTACAGTATTGCAGTGGAGAGCTGGTTTACAACAAGTATTATTTATTTAGGCAGATAATCAATATTCAGATTTGAAAACACACAATTAAAAGATGGAAGTAGTAGATGTTTGGCTTTGCAACAATCTAGATTTAAAAATACCTGTATAGAGGTTTGCAGTCTTAGAAAGCCAAATCTGTCACAGACCTTCCTGTCAGTGCAGTTCTCCTGAAAAAGCACGAACTGATGCCCAGGGTGTTTTCTTGAACATCCTAGGTCAGCATTCTGGACACAAACACTGGAGAGATTTGTGGAGAAGGGCTGTGCTGCATTGCCTGCCAGGTTCTCAGTTAGAAGGGAATAATGAGAGAGAAGGAGGGAGGTTTCAGACACCAAGCAAAGTGCAAATTTTCTCAGGCTGGATGGAACCTGTGTGTTCACTCAAAGTTGGAAAAAAACTGGTTAAGACCTTATTGACCATGTTGGCTTTGACAGAAATCACACACAGAGCAGTGTTAGGTATAACTTTCACGCAGGTAATGGAATATATTGCCAGAAAACTCGTCTCTACTACTAGACTTTGGATGAGGGAAGGGCCAAGATGGTAGATTGTATAAATAAACTTCTTTGTTTTGTATACACTAGATCTTTACACAGTATTCTAGAACATGAGACTAGGACAAAGTGAAAATATTGTTTCCAGAGGAAAAACAGAGAATGTTAGGATTAGGGTTAGGGTTAAGTTAACCTAGCAATATGGGCAAAGAAAAAGCCAAGTATCATCTCACATGGTATGAACAATGGTAATTTGTATTGCTAGAGGCTTTACACTTTTTTCTGGTTTGTCAAATTGTTCCTGGTCTCTCCAAAATTACAACATTCTGCCCTTGAGGTTTGTCTTTTTTTTTTTTTTAAGTAAATGGTGGAGGGTTTTTGTAATAGAAAGAGCAAGAATCTCTCTGACATGTAAGGTTCATCTTTGCCTATTCAGATGAGAGTTTTTGCTTTCATTGAACAATGAATTTTGTATATTATTATATGTATTTGTATTTTCCTAGTTTAAAAGCTGGAACTGAAATTCTCACAGTTACTCTCTGTTTTCAACTCAGGGGTACTATTCTTTTTGCTAAGCAATTCTGAACATTAGTATAAAATCTCAGTCCAGTCTGTTTTATTTTTATAAAGGAAAGTATCACCTTTTTTTTTTCTCAGCAGCACAAACACATATGCAATTTAAATGTTATAGAAATAGCCCTTCATAGAAACAGACTTTTTGGTCACAAGTTCCAGACAGTTTAATGAAAGTATTCTGAGCTGAACTGACTTTTTTAGTCCTCTTTTTGTAGAATGTACTGTAGGTCTCTCAGAAAACTGGGCACAACCCATCTGAAATGAGTATGTTCTCAGTGCAAATGTAAGCCATCTTTGCAGTATTCTGTAGACCGAAGTTTTGTTCCTTCTTAGAAAACACCATGGTGAGATTATTAAATGACAAATGCAGGATAAATTACTCTTTCCTGACTTCAGTCCAGACATTTAAACAGAGATGGTTACTGATACTGCTCAGGAAATTGTTCCAATGCAAACAGGTCAGTGCTGTGCACCCTGCTTTTGGTGGGACCAGGCCATTCAAAGGCAGGGCTGTTATGGAACAGAAATGTCCTTTCAAGACTCAGTGCTTTATTAAGATTTTAGTGAGGGTTAGTGCTAGGCATTTAAGCTTTTTATTTCCTCCATAATGTAATATATTTTAAGTTTCTACTAGCCCACTTATTTCACTGTGAGTTTTCAGGCCATCAGTTAGGTCTAAAAGGTGATGTTGATAGAATTTAAATACACGACTCATTCTTTTCAGCTTAAAACTCTCAGGACAAGGCAACTGCCCTGCTTTAAGGAACAACACCCAGTGCCATAAGTCGTGGTTTACTGCAATCTCACTGCAGTAAGTCTGCAGGTCTCACATCTACCTCGAGCCTTTACAGTTCAGAAGCCACTAGCAACATATAAGATGACCTGGAAGGTCCCTGCCAACCCAACCCATTCTTTGATTCTATGAACCTAATTTTTTTGATCTTGTAGATAACTGTTTCTTGAGCTTGTCTGTTTCTACAGATTACAGAGATACCAAGATTGTGTAGAAGAGACTTGTTCTGGAGTGATACAGAAATTTTCAGTATTGAATGATCACAGACACTAATTCCAGGTGAAGGGGAACATTGCATGTGTTAGCACAGTTAATCCCACTGGGAACACATCTTAGGAACCAAATACTTTTCAGAGTCTCTTTAGTCCTTACAGTTCTGAAGATATTCTCTGAAATTCCTGCAGTGTAAATATGAAGTCAGATAGTAAAGGACGGTCTTAGGAAAAGTTTAATTATTGCTACTGCATGTGCATTCCAACTCCTTCATGCTGTAAGTAGCTACCTTTATGGTTGTTTTCTCATTATATCACACCAGTAAGGCCTAAAAGTAATTTTGATTCCTGGGTCCCAAGAACATAAAATCAGGTAAAGTATCAGGGGCATTCTTTGTTGGTCATTTCCTAGTGGATAAGAGAGAGGATTTTCATTTTCGTTTTCCTTAAAGTTGATTTGCCTCTGCTCTCCATGTTTGAAAAGAAAAGCTGTCAGATCTTAGATGCTTATTTTAGTCAGAAATGAACAACCTGAAATTCCCATTACTCTCCATTGATTCTAAAGGGGTTAAGAGTTGACTCTGATTTAGACTTCTGGTTGAGCCCTTCCCTGCATTTCCTATTAACTACCATGAACAGTTTCAAAAGAACTGCTAAAACTCCTTAAGTAGTAGATAAAAAGTATGACCTGTCCTACACCCATCATATCAGAAAGCTAACAAACTTCAATGCATGCAGAATTTTTTTGGCCCACTCCTAACCAAAACTGTCACAATTTCATAATGAAGGCAGATAAAGGAATAAAAAAAAGTCCAGATCCAAGAAGTATCATGAAAGCTTGCTCACCTCCAGTGCTAAAGGAAGCTTAGCACATTGCACACAATCTTGCAAGTACCACAACCTGCAAAACAAGCAGGAACAAACATGAACTATGTTTCTGAAAATGTAAGCAGTGTATGAAATTTTACTCTTGCTTTTTTCTTATTTTAATGAGAAATACACCTGTTTGTCCTAAGACCAAATGCTGAAGGTTGTGTTCTGACAGTAGGAAAATGCTCTGTATCCAATGACCTTGTAACTGAGGTTATGGTCTCCAATGCTTTCTCTCTGTTACCCAACCTGAAACATATAAAAATTGAGGCAAAGACAAAAAATCTGTTATTTGATTTTCTCATCAGTGGTTTCCACCTCTCCTTCAACTTTCTGGGTAATTTGAGACTAGCTTTCTCTGCCTTTGCAGAATGATCTTATTTATTAGGTTCTGGGTCACTCACAGTACCTGGCAGTGCAATGCCACAGATCTGAAGAGCTACTGTTTACAGGATGTGCACCTTGCCTGCAGAAATTCCAGGAAACAGTCTGCTTGCTGTGACCTCAGAACAGCCATTTCAATTTACCACAAACCATCTGACAATAGAATTGTATTTACATTATACACATGTTCACCAGGCTTTTTATTACTCTGTTAGTCACAGATCATGAGAATATAATCTCCCACTCACTGAAGCTCTGGCCTCTGATTGAGTGAGTGCTCATTTCACTTTTCAATCAACAGCTTCTAAAACTATCAAAACCACATTTGAAGTAAAAGCTTTCATCACTTTCTTCTTGCTTCTTCAGAAGGTCATAAATAGTCTTTGTTCTTATCCCAAATATTGTCTTAAAGGGACAAATTATTCCCAATGTAAATAATTAAGCTGACAGCATTTTTCTGACCATGCTCATTCAGGTAAAGAGCAGCTTTATATATTATGAGCTAATAGGGCTTTAGCTCCTTACTTAGACAAAAATATTCTGAAAGTTACTATTCACATTTTTTTAATGCAACAATTACTTTATAGCCACTGAGAAGATTAAAACTGATCCCCAGAAAGCCTCTACCAGCCTGGATAGGCAGACTCCATCCTGACAGTTCCTGTTACAAATGAGTAAGAACTATTTTCTCTGAGGGAAAACACCCAAACACATACAAGGAAGCACTCCTCAACACTTGCTGCAATCAAGAGAATGTGCTAAATTACTACATCCAAATGATATGTTTTTTTAATTGTGATTTTTATTCTATTTTTTTCACACAGTTGGTCAGTATGCTTGCTATGAGGTAAAAAGTAGTCATGTGCAGTAGTG
This sequence comes from Climacteris rufus, assembly GCA_013398175.1. Classification (NCBI taxonomy): domain Eukaryota; kingdom Metazoa; phylum Chordata; class Aves; order Passeriformes; family Climacteridae; genus Climacteris; species Climacteris rufus. Next base: position 206,833 of record VZRZ01007524.1, on the reverse strand, counting down.
ACTCTCATCACCTCCTGATTGTGCTTTTCCTTGTTTCCTGTCTAGCAGGAAGGGAGGGAATAAGAAGACACAAAGCACTGACTGTCTCTGCTTAGGTAATGGTGGATTTAGAGATTTGCAGAGATTCAAGGAAAGTGAAAGAAAGATTATGTACATACTTTTTTTCCCCCTTTCTTTTGGCAGTGAAAGGATCTGTTCTTCCTTCTCTCTAAGAGCCTTTTCCAGTGACTCATGTCTATAGCTCTCATTTCTGTGTTGAAATGGGTAGAATTCTCACATTGCTTGAAAACTGAAAAAGACAGCCAGCAAATTATTTTTAATGTATGGATTTGTTGTGTTAATATTGCTGTTCATTAAATATCAGGAATGGTTAAATTGATCATTCAAAAACAGCTGAACTACAAATGAACCTATTATGATTTTACTGTGGATGCAAAATTACCACAATCAAAGTCTTCTTAAAATTTAATAAGATGTCTGGACTTTTACAGTCTGGCTATGAATTTTTGCTAGTGATATATGTTCTGAATAGATCAGATGATGAACTCTGTCACATCATGATCTCCAGTACTGTCCCTTGGTAGTTTTTAACATATTTCTGATCACCCAAATCTGTAATGTATGAATTTCCACAACTGTTTCTGTGTTAATGCAAATGGCCTTTAGCTATCAAAACATGTAACAACCCATCACTTCATTGTAATCTAACTGACAAACCAAAATAGTCAGTCAGATAGCAAGATCTCTGCTCCTGCACCACCAACCTGGCAAGCTGTTTGGCTCCTGCTACAGATTCCAGAAATCAAAGTGCTGCCTGAAATATTTTATTCACTCATTCCACCATTGTTTTCCTTCAGACTTGGAATCTCCGGATGTGCCTCCAGATTTTGTGTAAACAGATTGAGATTTTGTTTATTTTTGAAATAAACAGAATCCAACCACAGTCTGCCTAGCAACGTCTTCTAACTGGAATGGCATCTTTGTTCCCATAAAGAACAATTTGAAAAAAAGGATAAGCAAAACTTCCATGCAAAGACAAGACTCAGCTGCAATGCACACTTGCTGAACACTGTGTGTTCCAAGACTTCTTTTATATTTGTCTTTACTCTGTAAGTGTTAAAGAAAAAAATCTTCTTCAATGCTTGTGACAATGAGGTTTGAAAAAAATCTGAAATTAGGAAACTTAATAAAGAAGTTCTTTGCAGATCTCCAGCTCTAGCTTGCCCTTAATGACTGCTCCTTCTTTCTTATTGAAAGAGATTTTGTCATTTTTGCAGCATTTTAGCCTGGTATCAGGCAATTTGCCCGTTTGAAGGATATCTAGACTCATGGTCATTGATAAGAAGATCCTAAGGGCTAATACTCCCATCAGATAAAGATGTTTCATTCACTTCCATTCTCTACATTCCAGTTTCCTTACTGGACCGAGATAACATCTATGGCCCATAGTTTCTTAGTCCATTAACAGCTGAGAATACAGGATCATTTAAAATACTTCCTATTGTTTCCTCTTGAACTAACTGCTTTCCCTCCACAAAACATAAACTTCAGTAACCCAGAAACAACTGAGAAGGGGTTCCTAAACTGATTCTCTCATTCTGGCAAATATAAAGCTTATGAAAATCCACCTTTATTTGAGATTTTATCAGCAATGAAATCCGAGAAAAGTTTTATAATTTGGGTGCAGATATGAGTAATTTCTCTAATCAAAAGAAGACATTTAATTATTACTCTCAAGCCTGTTCAAAAACGAATGTTCCTTTTCACAGCATTAATAGAATCAAACGTTTCTTGGACAATTTACCAATAATCTGGTGGTCATCACTTATCTGAATTTGAACCTACTGTCAGTTTGTACTGACAGTACAATATAAATTGTTTTTTTAATAAAAAAATTTATTGTATTAATTTTTAAGTCTTCCTTCCTGTAATGTGACCTTGTAGCATTTTTTTTAAGCTCATGCTTTGTTTCTGTTCTCCCCACCAGGTTTCTTTCTCATCTGTTATGATTAGCCTGGTTCATTTTTCCTCATCACTCTTCTCATCTACCCAGAGCATGCACAGCTTGTAGTTTGGAGAGACTGTAAATGGCACCAAATAGCAGAAAAAAAATTTTTTTTCCTTTATTCGACTGTTCAAACCTGCTTTGGGGTATTGTAGGGCTGGCTGAATGTATATATTGGAAAGAACTGTTGGCATTAAACAGCTCTGAAGATTACTTCCTCTGCTTTTTCTGTTCAGATAAATCAATGTGGTGATTAAGACTAGGTGAATGACAAAATTGCTGACAGAAATGGCAACTCAAAGCAGCTAATATGCACTAATAAAAAGGAAGAAAGCTTTCTGCTCTGAAGATCAATGGAAAGATGGAGGACAGGACTCAAAAAAAGCCTCTCAGGTTATCTATAAAGCAAAAACACTGAGAAAATTCTACCGAGACTGTAGGAGTCCATTAATACTCACCAGGATTCATGACAGAAAGTAACATAAGTGGCTGAACTCTTAGACTTCGAGACCAGTTTGCTCCCTGCAAAAAGACAAACATAGGCACTTGTGAGTGACCAGGCTGCCCATCTGCCACAGGGATGCCTCTCTCCAGACATTGTTGGGTCCAGCATCCATGGCAATTACATGGAAGAGAAATGACACCGGCGATGAAGTTCTCCTGTCTCCAGGGTTCCTCTTAGGATGCCAACAATGCACAGATTTTGGATATGCCTCTTTGTGGCCTTTAGCAGCTGACAGTGATCAGTGTCTCCATCCCGTCCCACCTCTGTGAGTCATCAGCATTTCCTCATTGCTGTTTTTCTCCACAGCTGGGTACTTGTGGAACTGCACACAGATGTGCTGGGTTGGATAATTTGTTTGCCATTAGCACAGTCCATGCTGACATCCCTTCTGCTGCTGTGTGTGTCATCCAGCGATCCCATGCTCGGACATTACCATTCATTCTCCATGCACAACAGCCTGTCTGCTACAATTGTCTACATCCAGAGGTAGAGAAAACGTTCTAAACAACTCCAACTGCAAGCATACCCAAGAACCACACCGCTCTGCTGATGAATGGGGTGGGTCACCTAGTGATGAAGAGCCGTGAAAGGGCAGAGATGCTTAAAGCCCTTTTCCCTTGTTCTTTACTAGCAAGGTCAGCCCTCAGGGCTCACAGGGCTCTTGCCTAGTTTGGCACAGTTTGGAGGAGGAGACTTCTACTAACTGTAGAGGAAGGTTGATTTGGGAATACTTTTGCAAATTAGATGTTTGCAAGTCCTTAGGGCTGGACAGGAGCTGCTTGTAAAAGTGTTGAGGAAGTTGAGTAATGTCATTGTGCTGCTTCCTATCACCTTCGAAAGGCTGTGGCAATCAGATGGCATTTTCCAGTTACTGAAAAAAAAGCAAATGTCACATCCATCATCAAAGCAAGGTGCAGGAAACTGCAGAACAGTCATCTTTACCCAGCACCTCTCTCAGAGGAGATCATGAAACAAATATTTCTGGAAGCAATGTCTGGGAGGGGGATGATGAAGAACAAGTAAATTCAGAAAACCCAGCACAGTTCTACCAAAACGATTGCCTTTTGTCATGAGATGGTTGACTCTATGAGGTGATAAGAGCAGCACACATTGATTTTAACAAGGCTCTTGCTGTGGTATGCACAGCACCTTTGTAATCCAGTAGGGACTGGGTAAGTGCACAAGGTGGATGGCAGTCTGAACCACTCTACTCAAAACTGAAATGAAACTGGCATGTGGTTAGGAGTGATGTTCCTTAGGGCTGAGTAGGGGGGTTAGATTAGATGAACCCTACAGGTCATACATTTTTCTCTGATTCTGACGAAGTCTTGTAGGGCACTCTGTAGAATTTGAGTCCTCATATTGAAACTGTAAATTATTTAGGTTTGTGTGAATTAATGGGTTAGGCTGCAACCTTTCCTTGATTCTGAGCCACGCAGCTGATTCTGCATGATATGAAGTGGCAGTGGCATTTCCAGCTAAGGCATTTCCAGCTAAGATGCTCTCACTGCAAGATCTACTAGTGTGTCCTGGCCAGCAGTGATACCTCTCCAACTCCAGAACACATGCATTGCTTGGAAACAATCCATTCCATGCTTCCTGCTTTGGGGACTTGTAATTGAAAGCAGGAGGTGAAAACGAACCAATATTGAAAGAGGATTTTTAGTAAGGATCATTTTCTATTTTAGGCCCACAGTGTTTTCTTGGAGTGTCCCCATCTCACAGCTAATCTGATGCATGGCTTTTCTTTGCAGTACTTGTGCAGTCCAGATCCTTTGACGCCACTAACTCTCAGGTAAAATAGTTCACACTTGTCCAGGAAACTTGCCTCTTTCATGTACCCTTTATGCACACCTCTCTTTTTGTAATTTAACATTAACTAATTAATTAAATTAACAGTTGGGTTCTTTGTTTCCATCTGGGAAATTTACTCTGCTCCAGCTCCCCTCCCTAAAGTTAAACAACACTGAACAATCTTTCTTAAGATACAGGCCTTTAATTGTCCTCTTTGCACAGGATCTGGTCAGATACTGCTGGTCTTTAAAGGCTGTTGTATTCACCAACAGAAATGATAAGACTATGCACAGACTTCAAACAGAGTTCATTAGATTTAGGCACATTTCCCAAATCTTCATATGCTGTATGATTGAAGTTTTGGTATTTTTTTTCCCATAAAAATATGTTTCAGCTGGGATGGAGTTTGCATACCAACTATGTTGCTAGAGAAACTGTTTCCTGCTGCATTTAACGATTTCACAGTTCGCTTTCTGGATTTCACTGACCCTCGGAAGCAGCTTGTACCACTCCATTTTGTGCCTCTGTCTCCTGTAGGGTCTGCAAGGCAGTCAAAGGCTTTTCTCAAGACCTTTTCAACCCCCTCTTCTGTTATTTCTTTGGCAATTGCCATAGTTAATAAGAAATGTAATGCCTATATAGCTTTTAGCACACGTGATGAATTATTTTCTCATGTATTATGTATGTAAGATATTAGATTGAATTTGGTCTTTAAAGGCTGTGTTATTCTTGTTAAATGGCTCTAAACAGAATGCTGGGAAATACCACAGGTTTGGACACGACAAAGCACAGACTTTACTCCCATGCAATGGCCTGATGGAAACATCTCAAGAGAAAATATTTTTTTTTTGTCAAGATTTTAAACATAGTGAAATTGTGGTTCAATCTTTGTGTAGACTTAGTTTCCCTGTTTTCTAGTGGGGGATCAGATTTGTGTGGGATCAGATTTGAAATTCTTCTCGTTTTGTTGTTGTTTTGAGCATGATGTAATACACACCGAACCGGAACTTTAGAAAGCTCTCCTCAGGTGTCTGCATTGGTGGTGCAATAAGGGCGAGTTTAACAAAGTCCAAGTGTTTCTGCTCTGTAGCTAAAATGCCCGATTTTCACGTTGTGCCTTTCCTGAATCCGGCCTAGCCGGTCTGGGTCTGAGGGGCTCCGGGGCACGCTGGCGGCCCGCGAGAAAGGGCGGGCTCCCTAAGGTCCCGGCATGGGCTGGCGGAAGCCGGCCAGGCCCCCCGAGAGGCGCCGCGGACCGCTTCTCCCCGCAGCCGGAGAGAAGTTGCTCACTGCCCGGCTGTGCAGGCGGGCCGGGCGCGGTGCGGTGCGGTGTTGTGCGGTGACGTGAGGTGAGGTGTTGTGCGGTGCGGTGCGGTGACGTGAGGTGAGGTGCTGTGCGGTGCGGTGCTGTGCGATGAGGTGAGGTGTTGTGCGGTGCGGTGAGGTGCTGTGCGATGAAGTGAGGTGA
>VZRZ01007524.1:157055-200145 GCA_013398175.1 Climacteris rufus | reverse complement strand
CACCGCCAGCCGCGGCCGGGAACCGCCGAGCGCGCCCGCCCGACCCCCCACCCGCGGGGCGGCCTCCGGCGGTGATGGGGCTGCGGCGGCCCGGGGACGGGGCGAGGGACCCGCCACAGCCAACTCGCCAGTCCCGCTGCGTCGCAGCACAGCTCTGCAAAGGCAGAGGTGTCCGTCCCTGCCCCCAGGGGGGTTTAGTTCTCCAGGAAAGTGGAGAGCATTCCAGCCTTCACTTAATTCTTTAAAAGTGAATACATTCACAATACCGTGCTTAGGGCAATTGGTAATGCCTGCAATTAAAACCAGCAGTTGTTTAAAATAATCTAATTTCAGCAGGCTTTGATGGCTCTGAATTGCTTATACACGTTCTGAATCTGTTCTGTAATGAGCGGGAGGAGGCTTTACTGCCTTTAGACAGTTCATTTAGGAAAATGGGATTTGTATGTTAGGAAATTCTCGGAAACATTTAGAAGTTTGTCATGTCTCAATATGCTTTTCAAAAAGCTCTGTAATTGGAAGGAAGAGCATGGAAGGTGGATGAAACAAGAAAAACCCATATCCCTTCAGAATCAAAGTACTGCACGTTTCTTATCAGAGTAAAACTTCTGATGTTGTTTGGTAGAATATTGACACTGAACTGAAAGTGCTGAACTTCAGCCGATGACACATACCTGGGTTTCTTCTCAGCCCAGCACCTTAAAACATGAATTTTAATTATAATTAAGGGAACTTCAGCACTCTTCATGAAATAACTTCGAGGAGGAGATGCAAAGGTACGTGATCTAGCGGTCTTGTTTGAGGACACAACATTTCTGAAATCTGAATTGTCCAGTCTGTTGGCTTGCTGTATAAACTAAGGAAGCTGGAACATCCGCAGTCTGTGAAGCAGCAGTCGTACCTCCCAAGGGTGTTGAGGAAATGCTGTATTGGAATAGCTCTCTCTTTTTTTTTGGTTTTTTTTTTTTTTTGATTGTGATTAATCTAGTTGTAGATGGTATTAAATGGTTCTTACTATGAATAGTGCTGCTGTCTGTGTTTTGTGCTTTTATCAATTTTGATGTGTCAGTCTGTATGGAAAAAACATTTTTTTTATGTTCTAAGGACCATAAAAGTAGAGATGTCTATCAGTTGTGTTATCTCTCTCCCAGCAGTGTCTCTGGTAAAGAAATACAATTATTTGAGAAATCTAATGTGCTATAACTGGATTTATTGTGTTATGTGACAGTTTAGTCTGAAAAATACGTATGGTTAAAAGCCATCCTAGGATCGATTTCAAACCTTAGGAAGTTTCAACATAGTTCAGTGTTCATCCAGTTGATAAATACGTTGTTTCAGTTTGTCATGTAAGTTGTTTGCCTATCTGGTAACTAACTCCCAAATAATTTTAAGTTACTTTTTGCAAAGCGGAAGAATTCCTGAAGGTTTGGAGAAAACCAGATGACTTGTTCAGGGGGTGATTTTAGTTATATTATCTATTATTTTCTTAAAAGATAAAAGTTTAAAATGCACTGTTGAGTTAGGAGAGATGCAAACACTCGTCTGGTGAAGAATAGAATATACGTTTGATTCAGTAGTTTTGACAGGTTTGAGAAGTACAATCCAGAAGATAAAAAGCTGCTAAATATGAAATGCTGCACTAGGAAGAGCCTGTTGGATGCTCAAATAGAGGTGTTTGGGAAACAGAGCTGTAGGAACTAATTCAGGATTCCTAGTCACAAATCGGTCCGAATGAGCAACATGTAGCTGGCAAAAGTAGATGCATCCTTGGATATGTTGATCCAGTTTAAATTATGGAAGGCATTTATTTTTTCTTTTTGATTGCACTTTTGTGTCTAATTTTGAGTCTTAAATCCAAAAAGAACAGAAGAAAGTAGCAGTGTGAATTGAGAGGCTCAGAACTTAGGACTTTTTTTTTTTTTTCATCAAAGTATTGCATTATTTTGATGTGGTGGAAAAGGCTGTGGGATGAGTATGCGTGTAAGAAATGGTTCACAGAAGCACTGGGGAGTTTTTAGTTTTTTTTTTTTTTTTCTACTGTGGTTCAGTAAGTTTAAGAGGAAGTAAATGTTAGTGGGTGAGATTTAGATTAAATATAGGCTGGAAAGTTTTTACCTATAACAGTCAAATTACATAGTTGTTAAACAAATTCCCAATATTAGAGGTTTTTATTGAGTTAGAGAAGAAGCTGGCAAAGATAATCTAGACACTTGATAAAAAAGGGACGTATGATGAATTTTAGGACTAGGGAAGAGCCCAAGATTCTATTTTTGCCATATTTCATCAGATATTCGAGTATTTACTTAATTGCCTATATGGATTATCACTACTGTTGTCTTGCCTGTGTATATGTGCCTTTTTAACAGTATTTTTAAATGACAGCTGAATATATAACATGACAATGTGCTTGAAGGTATTTAGTCACGATTATGAAAATTGGACCAACAAAACTATCTCCATTGGAGGGAATACGTTGAGGCTGTTTAGTATTCACTCTGGCTCTGCTGGTTCACTGCTTAATTTGGTAGAAGGTTTTAAGGAATCTTCTGTTCTGAACTTGAAGTTAACACTAGGTTTTCACATTTTCATATTCACCCAATTTTGAGTTGCTTTGTAATTCTGGATAATTGTGGATTCTTTTCATGTTTAAATTTAATCCATGATCAGGGATTAGCTTGTCTGCCTTTGGGTGACACACAGAACCAGGACCTGTATTTATCTAATAAATTTCTCTCAAATTATGTTTACAATATTTGAGACCAGTTTTAACGACAACATTACATTATATTTATTGAGGAAACAATGGACAACATAATGTAACCTTTTTCTTAGTCATTCAAAGAGTTTTCTTTTAATTGCATTTCTATTTTGAAACTTAGCCATCATCTTAATGCTCTGAGCTCTTGAGATTAATCAGGCTTTGGCATTTGAGAAGCAAAGCTTTCTGGAAAACGTCTTTTTAGCTGCAACTTTACAATTGGCTTAAGCTGTTCTAATGTGGGTGGCTGTTGAAGTGGGGCTTTTTTCTCTGGAGTTGACCCCAGCTGGCCATGCACGCAATATTGTTACCACGAGAGAGCCAGTAGGAGTAGGCATGCTCATCCCACTAGTGGAATCCCCAAGGAGGGAAGGAGTTCACACTCTCTTTTCTGCCTTGTACCACCCGACTTGCCCCTATTGTTGTGATGAGCACTGTCTGTTGCTTTGGCTTGAAGGAATGTGACAAGAAATACAGGCAACAGGAAAAGCAATGCATTTCTTATCAGACTCTTTCCTGACTTGCTTTAAGCACTAGCACCAGTGCAGGTGGGGTCAAGAGAGGGGCACAAGGATGGTCTGTTTGCTGTGGTGGCACCAACTGATAGCCTGAACAGAACTGTCCATAGAATTTCATCACTAAGGTGACTGTGAAACTGCATCAGTAACCTTTATTGGGCGTGAATAATGTGTTTGGTGGTTGTGTGTGAGACTTCATGTATGGTGAATTTGGTCACATAGCAAAATGCTTTTTGCACGACTATTTTGGTGTGCACTGGTCTTAAATTTTTGTGAGCTATGAGACTTCTGTTGCTTCCTTAGTAAATTACTAGTAGAGTTCTCTCGTGATGAAGACTGAGCATTACACGGTTCTTTTTTTTAAAATTCCGTTGCTTCTATTTGTCTCTAGTTAAGGTTCTTGTACTCTGGTCTTGCTATTTCTGGTGGGAGGACAGAAATTTCAAGTCCTGTCTTCTCTAAAGGATGTTGACTTCAAGCTGTCCTTTACATTTTGATAGCATCTCAGTGCAGTGATCTGTCTCTGAAATATAATTAGTTTCTCAGTTTAATTAACTTTTTAATTTCTTAGCATATTTTTTATTTTTAGTGATAAAGAATCGAATTTCAGGAGTGATCTGTATTTTGATAGCTCAGTCAGCAGTTGAATTGTCATAGCTATGAGATACAGCTAAAAAAGTTGTGGATTGCTGGATTTGTAGAAGGTTTTTGAAACAAATATTAAAAAACAATTAACCAGGAATAATCTTGGCCTTTATGTAGCTGAGTGATATTGGACTCCCACTCAGAGATAAGATACCAAGCACTTGTAACTTCCTTTGCCCTTAGCTGAGTTTTTTTTTTTATTTTACAGCCTTCCAGTGTTTTGATTGTAACTCTTCAGTGCTTCTGCTAGTGTGTTCTACACCTTCTGGTGTCCTGTGAGCTTTTTTCCTTCACCTCTTCTGAGGATTCAGACTTGTTATTGTGGTTATTTAGCTGGTATTTTGTTCTTGTGTTATAGTAGTAGTATGTAGCAGACCCTTTCTTAAAACCCCCAGTGTCGCTCTCTGAAATGTTTGAACCCTGTCATCTCTCCATCAGCAGGTTTTTGTGTTGCTCTTTCAGCTATAAGCTTTCTGAAGACAGCTCTGCTTTTCTGAGGACCTCCTACAAGATTCTGACAGACTGGTCCTACGCAACTTGGGCATGACTCATTTTTTTCTACCTAACTGCAGGGATACTGATCTATCATAACTGGCCTGAGCTGCCATATATTTGTCAAAAGAGGACTGTGCCCAGTGACAGGAGCAGTTGATCTCGATAAGATTTCCCGTGATGATACTATTGCTATGAAAAACACCTAAAAATACAGGGTTTTTTTTAGCATTTGTATGAGATAAACAGTTTGATATCCTTCTAATTGATTTTTAGATGTCAAAAGTGTGTTATTTTACATAAGCGTTGACTAATTTGCTGCAGAAATCCTGATGTATGAGAGACTCCATTGGGATTAGTCTATTACAATGGATCTGTGAAACTGGCTTTTTAAAATACAGGAACTTGAGATGTTTATTTGACCACATAGGGTGTGTGTAAAGAATAAATAACCAAGATGTTTGGTGTCTTAAAATAAGCACATGCACATTTTTAGAAACCAAGGTGAGTTTCAAGTCCTTACATAAGTTAGTGTTATTCTGCCTTTGGGTACTACTAAGTATCTCCAGTTACTATGGAAACTGTCTGCATATCTGAAAGGGGAGGGGTGAATAAAATTATAATGTGTTTTTAAAATTTAGAATCAGCACAAACAGAATGTGATGATTGTCAGAAAATTTGCATTTGTTTACTTGATTTCTCTGAGCAATTCAAATTTAACTGAAGAGAGTTTATTTATACGTTTCTTCCTCCTGCCCCTTTCTTCTGAATCTTGGTTCACTTTCCTTCAAATCCAAAAAAACCATGGCATTTTTCAAAGACCTTGTAGAGGCATCCTTAAATCTGTATGAGATGTACTCTAGAATTTTAATTGAAATCCGTCTTGGAAATTGGAGATAATGTACTTGTCAGAACAGTTAATAATTTGAGCTCACAGCACTCATAACAGAATTGTTGACTCATTTGATTCAACAGAATTTAAATTAATAGGTGAGAACCAGTGACCTTTTTAGTCCCATTACTGTGGTCTCTTGCAAAGATTTTTAAGTCCATCAGGAGAAGATTTTCTCTCTGTGCAGACAGTGTTATGGTACTGCTGGTGAATCTTGCTTCTCCAGCAATTCCTGAATGTTGAAGTGGGAAGGGAACCCGTCACTGAGTTACTGCAGCTTGTATTGCAAACCACAAGCTGCACCACAGAAGCCTGAGTAAATTGGAATTTTGAGGCTACTTGGATTGTGTGAAGCTTTAACTTCTGCAGTAGCACAGAAGTTATAGGAATACAAAGATAGCTCTGATCCTTTTCCTCTAGGCAACCCTTGTTGTTTCCTACCTTTTCTTCTGCATCATGAATCATCTAAAAACTGTCAGCAACCCAGCCCTCTGGTACCGTCTCCGGCTAAAATTTTAATACCTGGTTTTTTTTACTTTTTTTTTTTTTGTGTGTGTGTGTACCCCGTTTCCATGGTTATTGTTCATTTGTAGGAAATTGTCATGTGCTCAGCTTCTAGAACTGAGATGAGCAATAAACACTAGTTTAGCAGAACCTATTTAAAGCTGTGTTTAGAAGCAAGAAAACCTTGTGATAGAGTATTAATTTAAGCAAGGTTCTGTTCAATAAAAATTTGATGAAGACATTTTGGTTTTCTAGGCTCTGTGTACTTTCTCCTTAAAAGGAGAAACTTTCCATACATGAAGTTATGGTCTGAATGCTTCTTCTCATTTTGTTGTTTGGAATAAAGGAAGGGGTTAATTGTATGCAATTTTAAAACATGTGTTGTAATGGTGCACAGAAAAAGAAACAGTTTTTCTTAGTTCCATCCAGTGGCTCTGTGAACGGAATCGCTTAAAATTCAGAGTTCTCTGCAAGTTAAGTATGTTGTTTAGAAAGGAAATTTTCACACAAATGTTATTTTATTCTTAATAGTAAATAACTCCTCTTATATCCCCTGGAGATTTGTCAACAAGAACTCCTGAATGTTTCTCTTTTTTTTTTATATATGTGTGTAGCATTTGATGAATGAATGGCTCAATAAGTGTTTTATTTTTTTAGATTTACTCTATTTTCATGTAGAAATATGTTCAGTGAGCTTTGCTAAGAAATTATAAGCTTTGACTAATAACTTTTGTCAGTCTGCTGAATTTTTTTTGTCCCAACTACAGGCTTTTACTTGAAATGCATTCCTTCCTCCAGCCCTCACTAGATGCATTAAGCAGGTGGATCTTCTGTTTGTAGGCCTAGATCTAAAATATATAAAAAGAATGTTATGTTTTTTCTCTCTAATAGTTGGGAAATGACAAGCTTGATTAGTTTTCCCTCATTTTGAAGTGCTATACAGTATTTTTATTTGAAGAAGAACAAACAAGAAATATTATACTGTTAACAAATAACACGCCTGAATCAGGTGTTCTGTGATGACAAATATGAAAGGTAGTTATTCAGAGTAGGAGACTTCCTTCTACTGTGGTGTTAATTCCAGATTGCTGTATATAGAAGTGTGCAGGGTAACTTCTTGCTGTAACATTGTATGTCTGTGAAAAATACCTCAGGCTTCAGTTATTTTCATCACCTGAAGTATTAAAAATTATTTTGAAGTGAAAATGAAATTGCTTTTTTTAGTGCCAAGTCCTTTTTACTGTTTTGTTAAATATGAAAATTATACTATATAATATCATGTAGTTACAAAATTTATATTGTCATGTGTCGGGAAAGAAAAAGATATTTATATTCTTGCCTGCTTGTGGTTTTTAGTTGCAGATGAAATGCATGAAGACAGTTCTGTCTTTCCCAGAGTATATTTTTAATTTCTATTTGAAAAACTTAACTTTGCCAGTAGTTTTTTTGGAACATGGCTGCTTCAGTCTCTTGTTCATACCTGGTTCATGTTCCCTGAATGTATTTACTGAAACTATCAGTGCCATAGAGGGTATTCCAGTTACTTTGGAAACAGCACAGTAATATATTGGTCTAAAATACAGATAAGAGCCACTGACAAGGATTCCATGACTTCGGTGTATGAACCTGTATTATGTATTCACTGGGATTTCATTCTAAGGCTGCATTTAAAGTAAAGTAGTGTTTTGGTTTTGGTCCTGTGATGCTCCACTGCCGATAGTTGGTGTTACAGTGATGGTGTTGCAGGCAGGGGTTGCAGATCTGTAGCTCTGCAGCTTTAGAGGATGTTACTGTGTGACTGGTGTAACTTGGCCTTGGGGTGGGCTGTTTCTGCAGGAAAGGGTGCTCCTCCTTTGTGCTTGTTGCTTTCTCTCCCTCCCTGCCTTCCCTCGGTGTTCAGGGCAATTGATTGAGCTGAAAGCTGAGGGTTTTTTCATCAGGATCAGGTCTTTGCTTTCAGCTCAGTTCACAGCTGCATAATGGTGTCTTGTGAGCATATAAAAGTGTTGGAGGAAGGTATTATTAACCATTTTAGTGGAAGCCCACACATGCCAAGTAAATAGCGATGGAGAAAGGTGGGTAAGGGAGACTTAGGTACTCACAAAAAGCAGTGTTTTACCCAGATATTACCAACTGTGAAGCTGAAAAATGATGTTCAAAATTGATAAGGAAGTACTTCAGCTTCCATAACACTTGCAGAGAGAAGCTTTTAGATTAGCAGTAGAGCCATGATTTTAATAAGGCTTCTTAAAGAGATTAGTTATTGCAGATGATAGTAACTTAGCTTATAGAAAAATAGATGGTTTGGAATGAAACCTTTGTTTCTGGAGTTAATTTGTTTTTTGCCAGTTGATTTACTGTAAGAGAGCTTATATCTCAAAACTAAAATTGCTTCTCAGGCATAAGTATTTACTTCTATAAAGTAAAACTGGTGAAATGTGATTTTATTAATACAGAATAATAAAAACACATCCCATTCCGATTCATCTGTAGGTGTTTGAAAGCTAAAATAAGCCCACCTATCTGAACTCTAAATGCATCCAGTTGACTTTTAAACACTGTTATAAAATAATCCAAGTAAAACTAGTTTGTTTTGTTTATTAAGTAAACATCCTAAGAAACTATGCATCTATGATGTGTTATTCTTTGTCTCTGAAGCACCCGGAAGCTTGTTTTATGTTGCCTCCTGTCTGTTCATAGTCTCCTATGAACAGTAGTCAAGGCTGTAATTTCTCTTGATGTTGAGGAGTGGTAAAACTTCCTTATTCCAGTGAAATGGAAGCTCTCTATGCAACCTGGTCTGTGATCAGGGTCACAGAAATCACTATTTTCTCAAAAAACAGTGATGACCAATCACAGATGTGTTGTCATAATGGAAAGAAAAAGGATGTGTCTTCACAGTACTAGATGGTTGCAAATGAAGTATTAGAAATGAATGGAAGTTTGGTGTGTAGTGGGATGATGAACTGGGACTCAGTGTAAGATACTGTTGCTTGCAGATGTCGCTAAAGAATGTCATGATATCGTGTGACGGCGATGAGATGATAGTGTTGAAATGCAAAAGAGTGGTGCAGGGAGAGAAAAGAGGAAGGAGCTTACTTTAATCTCATATACTTAGACTGGATTTAACTGGTTGATTGGGTCTCTGATTAGCTGTTATACTTGAGATTTTTGGAAGTAATAGTGCATTGTTCTTTGGAAAAAGCCTGGTTGTTGGTCAGGAAGAAATACTACACATTATGAAGCCAGGGAAATAGAATACTAATCAGTGTCACTTGAAAGGATATGTAAAACTAGAAAATGTTCAGAAACACACAGAATATTCTGAGTTAGAAGGGGTCTGCAGGGATCATCAAGTCCTACTCCTAAGTAAATGGCCCATACGGTGACTGAACCCACAGCCTTGGCATTACTAGCACTATGCTCTAACCAGCTGAGCTAAAATGCTTGAATCAAGCTTGCCAGGGCTTTTATATAGATTTTTTTTTGTGTGTAAGATAAGAAAGGAGGCTTCTTGATGTTAAAAGACCTGCTCTGCGGCCATAGTTCTTGATAACCTAAAGGCAGCTGTGGTTTAGGCCTTCAGCCTGTCCTCTTTCACGTGCTATTTCAATTTAATTGTTGGGTTCATTTTTTACTGGAATAATATGCTGAAATTGGCTAAGCAAAAGTTGAATGAGCACTGGGTTGGAAGCAAGGAAGGCCAAGAAGGTGGAGTGAGGGATGGAAAACTGTGATGGGTTTCGAGTCTTAGGAGGTGATGGCAAGGATGTGGTAGGCCTCCCTGAAATAATGAGTATTATAAAGCAGGCAACTATAGGAAGAATGGTACTTATCTTCCTGCTGTGAGACCCGAAGCCATTAATTGAAAATCAGGAGAATGTTTGAAAATAGATATTTCCTTGCCCTGCTTCCCAGTTTCCAGTGTGAAGTGGGAGAACCTGTCTGCATGAACAGGTACAATTGAGCTAGAAATCTCATTACAGTGAACTGTTTTGCAGAAGAAAAATGTGTTGTTTTGGGGAGAAATTGTTACCATCACCCTCTGTACTGCACCATTTGCTGCTAGATGGTCCTTTGCAAGGTTGTCCTGGGTGGACACCTTTGAGACACCTTTTATATGTTTTTGCTCATCTTCTGTGAAACTGCAAGCTATGGTTGTGTTGTTTGAGGCAAGACAACTTGACAAAATACTTGCCCTTTCCATTAGCACTTCATTTTTCTTTTTGTGTAGATGTTTAAAGTGACTGCTAAAGCAGAAAGAATAAGGGTAAAATGCTTAAAGGAGAATGTCATAATGTTGTAGTAAGCTGCCCCATAATTTATGTGGTTAGTTTTTGGGAGGTATAACTAAGTAGGTGTTTTCCCTTTGAGGACTGGCAAGATTTTAGCTGGCACTGACTCACTTTTAAAATTGATTTTATTGAACTATGTTTTTGCTGTTGATTTGTATTGGTTTGCAGTCTCCTAACACTAAACTTTCTTTCCTGCCAGAAGTTAGCAAAATTACAATGACTTTTTTGGTATTGGTTTTTTTAATCATACTTAGTTTTCTGTTCCCAAAAAGCTGTCAGCAGCAGATTAGCATTCTTACAGAAGCCGAAGAACAAGACAGCCATTGCCTTGTTGCCCAAATTATTTGTTTTGTTCTTTAAATATGAATGTAGTAGTTGATTAGTCATTTGAATAGGGGTTTTTTTATGCTTTAGTAGAAATGTTTTAAGAAGTGCTTCTTTAATTCTGGTCATTTGTTGTTTTGATACTGTATTTTTGGGGTCTGTGAGGTGTTTGAGAAGACTTTAGGCAGAGGACTAAGCATACCAACTGCGTATACTGAGTTTTCAGAATATGGTAGTAGTGTAACTGCTTAAAGACTAGATATTGTGCCTTGCTATCTGCTGGGAGAACCAGTCTTCGGTTTTTACCTTCAGATCTGACTGTGGTTGGAGGTTTTAGGCAGCTGTAGCATTTTAGGTGATAGTGTGATGATTTTGAAGGTTGATGAACTCATTTTTGAAGATCATTCATCCAAATTGCTTTGGAAAATAGGCATTTACTCTGTAGTTCCTACCAGGCCACTCTTATGTGCAGAATGTTGAGGGGAAATAACTAACTTTTCAGCTTTTGTGGCCTCTTGTATCCTTTATTCAGTCTGCCACCTGCCCAGACCCCAAAGGTTTATATCACGTATTGGAATGAAAAGAATTGTTTCACTACTTGTATGATTGTGAATACTTGAAGTGAAACTATCAGGTCTTGTCTTGGGTTCTGCTCTGAAAACTGACTGCAGAAACGTTTCATAAATGTGTCTAGTTCAGTTTTCTGCCTTCAAAATTTTGTTGGTGCACACAAATGAAACAAAAGTGGAAGTGAAATACTCTACTGGTAACAAGGACACGTTGCACATGAAAATTAAGAGAAGTATGATGTTTGGAGGAGTGAAATTTGAGTTTGCTTTTCCAGGTCTGTGCTGTAGTTTCAATGACCATAAAGAACAAACTTAATTCTCCTATGTTCATTGGGAATGCAGTAAGAGACTGGTTAGAAGCTGGAAAGGAACATATATTTAACTATCAAGACAGAGCCGTAATTCTGTTTTCCTTGTCAAGTTTTGCATTCAGAATTTTGAAGAAGATTGACTTAAACATGAAATTTTTTGTCACTTTCTGCACAGATGAAAATTGGGCACATCAACTGTAAACTGCTATGGAAAACAACAGCTTATGTCTTGGGATCAACACAGAAGCTGCCATTATTACAACTGTTTGGATATTTCAAAGAGCTCCTTTTGTTTGGCCAGGTAGTGCATTTAACATCAGCACTTGACTACAGAGCAGTCTGTATTGTGTGGAGCTAAAGCACATAAGGCATTTCTCTAAAGTATTCTGCTTAACCCTAGGGTTGTTGGATATCTAGTGGAGAGGATAGTTACTGAGTCTTTTCTTAATGAAAATCATGTGAAGTAGATGTTAGTTAGAGATGTAGTGAAGGGTGAATTATGATGTTCATACTGGTGTCAAGTACTGGTGCCAACACTAATAATGAAGTTCTCAATGTATTGCAGTTGTGCTAGGGCAAGGTAAATGCTCTTCTTGTCCTGCCCATCTTGTCCAAGAGTTGTAAGCGCCCTGCAATATTTGCATGCAAAATGAGCCATTGCCTCTGACATGTTCATGTGTTTTATGAAGTAGCCTCACCTGATGGTCTTGGATTTCTAGCTTAGAAATATTTTGAAACTTGCTACCTCTTTGGCCCGTCTCAAACTGCTGTTAGACAGAGAGTACTTCAAAATACGAGTGCGAGCTAGTTTGTTTGTTAAATAGGCAAAATCCCTTGATTTTACAGATTGTAATTTTCTGCTAGCAATTGAAATGGATATGAAGTTTAATTGTAATGAAAACAACTTCAATTATTTCATTACTAGCCTATAAGATTTTAAAGACAATGGGTATACCTAAATATCTGAATATGGGTTAGATATTTCTTTCAGAAATGCTATTTTATTTGTGTCACCATCCAAAGGATGGCTTTCAGGCATCCTCCAGCTCTTGTCTGGTTGTTATTGCTCTCAGAGGAAATAGGGAAATAATGATTTGCATTTGGCAGGGCAGGCAGAAAGCTTTGTTTTTGCAATGCTGCATGAAGCATTTGTGATGGTTACTGGTGGGGTACGGGGCCCCGAGTGGAGGACAGCAACCAGACCAGTAGCAGCAGTTGCTTCCCACGCTGGATATATCCAGCAGTGAGCCTGCTTCCTTCTTGCCTTTGCTGAATGGCTGTTGCTCATGCCAAGGCTATTGTTGTTACACTGGACTTTGAGAATGCAGCATCATTTGGGAGCTAGTGTTTCAGACCATGCAAACTTCAGGATGTGGTTGGAAAAGCATACAGTTTCCTGCTTCACCTATTCACATTATTTTAATTTGTATTTAACATTGTTGAGTTCATAGGGCCTAGAGGTGTTGAAGTGCATGCCCACTATGTTACTGATCAGAAGCTTTAAGGACAGGATTCATTTCACATCTCTTGAGCTGTCAGCATCTTGGGCTCCTTCTGTAACAGACTAAACTTGTTTTACCATGAGATAGAAAATGCTGTTTGAACATACGAACCTTGCCACTAAGTCTGCTCACTGTGTCAGTTAGATTTCTGTTGAGTGTGAAGAGGACTCTTAGTTAAGACACGGAAAAACATTGCTCTCCTGTCTTTATATGAGAACTGTTCTAGAAGCAGTGCATTATTCTCTTTAAGGATATATGTTTATATGTAAACTTAAGAGCTTTCTGAGACAGGTATTTTTTACCATATTTTTTAATGTCTATAAGTTTTTTGAATGCTACATAATGAATAATTAATTTGACATTTGTTTGCAGTGCTTACTAGGTGCATTTAAGTTCTGTTTTCTATGTGATTTAGCTTTAAAATGTTGCAGGATAAGGTTTCAGCCAATCAGTAATACTACCTAGGAAGCTATAATTAATATGTTACTCAGGGAAAGGGAGGGGGTGTTAACTACTTCTCCTCATCTTTGATAGCCTTGTTAGCAATAATTTATTATTTTCAGAAGGTTTGAGACTTCCTAGTAGATGGCTTATTTACTAGAGAAAATTTATGATTGAATTCACTTCAGCTTTTTAACTGTTACAAACTTCATCTGAATAGCTGGGTTGCAGTGTAAGGGAATTTTTAAGGATGCAATGTTTCATAATATATTTGGTAAATTCTTTAAAAAATGTCTTTTCTTTTGCACATGTCTTGCCTTGTCCTCTTCACCCCAACAAATCCTGTGCATTTTATGTGTTCTGTTTGTGTACCTTGAGCATCCTTAACAGGCCTTCTCAATTAATTTGATTTGCCGCTTTTTGCTCCAAGAATGGAACAGGAATATCAAAAAGGTAAATAGAGCATTTCTCTAATGCTAAACTTCTGATGCAGGAATTGTGTGAGTCTTGTAAAATGCTGGGTGCAAGAGTGCATAACTTAAAATGCCGTGTAGGTTCCAGAAAGAATTACTCAGCTTTACTAGATTTTTTTTTGAGGGGGATATAAGAAGCACAGCTGATTTTAGATGTTTCTGCCTATATTCATGGGAGTATCAGAAGAGTAGTCTGCCATCAGCTAACATGGTTCTGAAAATTCTTAACAGAAATATTTTAGATCTATAGACGTAGATATAGATAAGCTGAAGCACAGCTATGGAAAAAAAGAAAGAATAATTCCACCTCTGCATTAATTGCATCAGAGAACTTCAAGTTACACTTTGTACTTCGTAGCAGAATGTTGTGCTAAATTAGAAATTATGATATCCTCGCCCACAATTGTTCATTTTCATACAACTGTGATTGGTTTAGTCACAGACAGAATGCTGGGCTGCCTACTCTGCCTTGGAAGCTACCATAGCCCTGGAGTTGCTCTGAGTGGTTCATAATATGTGTTTTGCAGTCAGAAGGATGAGAGTTGTGGGCAGTGGTTTTCTTTTTTTTTCTAATGGCATAGCCTTGTCTTTCAAAGATATCAGAGAGACAGAGAATCTTCAAGAATTTTTGGTAACATAATTTGCAGCTTGATAGGAAGCTACAGTTGTCCTGTGTTTGAGGAGCTTTTAGAAGTTGGTGGGCATATCTGACAGAGTTCTTCTGAGTGTCTGTTCACTTTTTAGACTAACACTGGAATCTGCAGAAAACTCTTACCTGTTATCTGAATAATGCAAGTTGTAATAGATGAACATTTATGTCCAAGTTCTGTACTGTAATTCTGAGCAGAGCTGAATGTGTTTCATGTAATTAAGGCTTCTAGAAATCTTCAGGACTACTCTTTATATGCAAATATTTTAATAACTAAATAGTATATTTAGAAGTAATGATTCTTCTACTATAGAATTACTTATGTAATTTTTTAAATATGTATTTTTGTTTTGTTTTGGGCAAAACTCTGGCTTTGGATGCCTATTTTGGTCTCCTCAGTTGAATGTCCAATTGAACTGGCTAAGCAACAGCTTAAAAAAAATTCCAGAGGTAGATTTCTGTGCAGCTTTTCCTTTCATACTGTTTATAAAATACTTCAGATAGAGGGTAAATGATATGAGGGTGAGTACTTGAGAAATCTGGAGCTTGTTCTTAATAAATACGATGCAAAGCTGTTTAGATTAGTTAAGGCCTTATTACTGTCTGAATTTCTTTTGACTTTTTGTTATTTCTGCCCAATTATTGAATGCCTGTATCATTGAATTTATGCAGAAAGACCTCTTATATGTAGTGTGACAGTGTTAATATCTCTGAACTGGAACCGTACTTATACGTAGTGATAATAGTAAATGACTGAATAGTCCATGAATATGAAATATTCTGTAATTAAAAATGGCATAGTCAAATTTCCGCAAAAGGTATGTCAAAGTTACCTCTTCCATTCTCTCCATGCACTTGCTTGCTGTAATATGTGATGTTCCAATCAGATTGTAGAAAGCAGACAGTAACTAGTGAGAGATTGCCAGTCTGGCTTTATGAGTGTTCAATGAAGATAGATACTGACTGAACACGGATAGAGAAACTAAGTAAAAGTTGCCAGTGGAATAAGGCATGGTTTGGGAAAAGCTCTGTCAAGGGAGTGTAGCAAAGATTGTCCATGCTGCAATTTTACAATCCATTGTAAAAATTTTTGAGTCATTTTTGCATTTGTTTAGGGAAAAAAACGCTGGCCATTAGTGGCGTACTATCCTAAAGACATACAGATCTTTAGGATAGCAGTGGTGACAGATTTGTTTTGTGTGGAGTTTTAGGGTTTGCATATGCAGTTCCCAGCAGTAAACAAGTCAGGAAGCTGTAAAATGTTGCTTTGGATTATTCCTTGTTTCTGATTCTTTTGGTGTGTTTGTTCATGTAAGTAAATAATATTTTTTTAGCTGTATAAATTTTATAACTGTATAAGAAACAATTATAAAGCAAAACAGAAATGCTAAATTAAGAAACATCTTTAATTATGTGGTTTATTTTTATAGGAAAAATGTGGTGATCTGAGGGTGCCTGGCAGGTTACATTGTGTATTTTTTATTCCACTCATGACATATTCTTGCATACTTTTGTTACGTGCCTGGAAGTTCTTAGCTAATTCACTGACAAAGCACCTTTGTGTTTAGAGTAGGTTTACTTTTTAAAAAAACCTTGGTTTAACAGAATTTGTTTTAGTGTATGCATGAGAACAGATTGTCCAAAAATCAGTAGTACTGAAAATATGCTGCAAGAAACCCTAAAGGTTTTTCGCTTTTCTGTATGTAATTTAGCCTTACTAACAACTATTTGTTTTCTTCCAAAGACTTGGATAACAGACAAGGAGGATGCATGTATCATATTATTCTGTTACCCCATTTTTAAAAATGAGTTGATAGAATCAAATTTTGGATGTAACCATAGACGTTCACAGACTATCGATTTTGTATTCCGAACAAAGTGGTCTTGGGCGATATCTTTATCGCTTGCATAAAAGAGCGAACTTACTTGCATTTCTACAGAGCATCTGTCACTGTTTTCTTATTCAGAAACATATTGCTAAAAATTTCACTTCCTGATAGGAGAGAGGATTCAATTCCTGTGGGATGAACTTTAACTAAGATACTGGTGTCTGCATCTGTAAGCAAAAAGCCATGTTTATTATCTGTGCTAGTATAATGTAAAAATTCACGGAGACTCTTTAGGGAATTGTATTTTTTTGCAAAGAGGGCTCTTTCAGACAAAAATTGATGGTATTCACAAATAAGCTTTTAGGCATTCTATTGTGTACTTTCCCTCCCGTTGCTAGTCCAGAAGTAACTGGTTAAAACCTTGTTTAAGAACCTAATAATTGCCGTACAAATAGAGAGAAATAAATAGCTTATCTAATATCTTGAAATAACCGTCTGCCTGGGGCTTGAGAAAGGGTATTGCAGGAAGTCTAGCAGCACAGCAATTTAAAAGAATTCTTCCTAATCAAAAAAATTTACTTGTTACTTTGTGTCCTGAACTGTGAAGATGTGTTCCAGACTGCTTGATTTTTATTTTACCTGATATAAACATGGCTTTATATTCCATCATGTAGATCTCACTTGGAAAAAAACCTGGTATTTTGACATGATGATCAATAGAACTCATTATCATAACTGTGTATTAAGGCAGTTATTGTAAAGGCAGTTTGTCTCTTTTTTTTTGTAGCTAGTATCTTTTCAAAATACTATCAGTTGGAGAAAAACTCACTATTTGTTTATCTTTCTTTATTTTGTTTTCTATCCTATGCTTTTGGTTTATTTTTCTTTACTTTTCTATTGCATACTTTTTGTTTGTTTTTCTTCACTTCATTTTCTATAGTGTGCTTTAGGCTTATTTTTCTTTACTTTGTTTTCTATCTTATTCTTTTAGCGTATGAAGACCTCCCCTTTCTTCCTTTGAAATTATACTCATTTTGTTTAGAGATGAGCAGAATAGCACACAGTACTCAAGCAAGGAAGGTGTAATTACCTCTGCTTTTCTCTGTTTAGCAACTTTTAATAGCTGCTTATTAAACAAATAATTTAATGGCGTTAACACCAATTAGCAATCTTTCTGGTAAGAAGTTCTCCTCTGAAACATTCCAATATGTTTAATTACCTCAGGTGACTTAGTGTGCAGATCAGCAGTGGTCAGCTGTTCTGCTCCTGTCCCTCCACATCTCCCTCCCCGCAGCTCAGATTTCCCTGCAAATTGTCATAGATGGCATTTTCTGCTAACACATTTTCCTCCTTGCCAACAGCAGAATTCAGTTGGAAGGAAGAATATTGTTATGCTTGGTGTCTTTTCGGCAATTGAACTTGTAGCTCTCCAGCAGGAAAAAAGGAAGTCAGTGTTTGTTTCAGGCGTAAACTGGTTATAAGCCTCTGAGTACAAAAGAAGTGCTCCATACATTGTGTTCAGTATTTCTCTGATGTATTTGTATCCGGTCTCTGAAAATTGTCTTTTCTTTGGTTTTACGTGTTGTGCTGTCTCTTCTAATGAGTACAGCAGCTTATGAAAAGGATTTTTGTATGATTTGCTGGATGTTGAATTTGTCTTCAAGTAAAATACTAACTTACCTTTAAGAAATAAAGTCAAAATTTTTCAGACAGAATTGAACGTAGCTGTTTTTCTCCTAGAGCATAGTTATGCAATTTATCATACTGATGAGGGAAGAGAATACTCAAGGCACTCCGGTAGACTGACTAAAAAAAGGCCCATTATGTGGAGGGGTAATTTTCGTATATTTGGTAAACATGTTATGTTAAATAGCAAACAAACGGAGGACATTGTATCAGGAATCTATTGCCTCTGTATAACTAAGCATTCCTGTGGATCCAAATTGAAATGAACAAGGCAAAATTTTCCTGATTTCTGCTAAAATGTTTTATATAACAAATGAATGGTATCACATTTTTTTGAAGTAGCTCCTATTAAGAAGTAATATTTTATTTACATAATATGCCTATTTATGCACAAACCTTCTTTGGTAATGTTGCTTAGACTCTAGTGAGTTACAGTATCTCCAACTGAATATGTAGTTATGGAGATACTATTTTCTTTAGTTTCAACACCTTTCTTATACCTCTTGTCCCCTAACAGAAGGAAAGGTATTTTCCTGGCTGTGAATGGAGTGCGCAAAACCAGAGGCTGGTGGTTCTCCTGGTAGACTGCTCAGCGATGTGCCAGAAGTGATTGTGTTCACTTTGCAAGTCCTGCCTGAGGCATATGCAAGCTGAGTTAAATGTTTGCACCCGTACAGCAAATCTCAAGACTGATTTATGAAATCATCTTTCTGTAATTTTCCTGATTAGTTAATGACGCACCGAGGCTGCAGCTTCAGCTTGTGCTGGGCTCGTGCTGCAGTTTGTTCTCCTGCCTTGTGCTTGTGCAAGGGAGCCGGGGGTGGCTGGGCAGGGGAGCCTTGGTCGGAGCAGGGAAGATGCTAATGAGAGGAGAGGTGTCTGAGTTAGTTTGCAGTCTGGGAGGTGACAGGAAGACACAGTGCAGCAGACATGGCTGTATGTTTGGCCTGATTTCCTTGTTTCTGCTTGAAGCCTCTCTGAGGTGTGGCTTCTATCAGTCACATCTTCATGTGGGTGGGGAATTCGCCACACTGCAGAAACAGATTAATCAAACTAATGTACAGTGTGCAGGCAGAGCAGTGTGCAGGGGGCACTCTTAGGTTTGGATCAAGATGATGGGGTTCACCGAATAAACGCTAACTGGCATTTTTTTAAGGAAAAATGTAACATGAAACCGTTGCCCAGGTTTATTCTTTCTAAGTTGCTGTCTGGCTGAATTTCAACAAGGTGGAAAACTTCTCAAAAACTCTTTCCTTCTCTCTGGGTTTTACTGGGCTACTGCCGATGTTTTTCATATGTAGGTCAATGGGCCTGTGCTCAGTTATTGTTATATGAACTTGGCATATATTGAAGTGGTTTATTATGTAGCAATACATATGGGAATAAAAATAAAATATGGTGAGAAAATGTAAGTTTTCAGATCCCTTTTGTATCAAGATGCCTGTGTGAAAAATGGGGCTAAAATCTTGCTTGTCTTCATTTTAGTTTTATGTAGTTGCCTATGTTTTGTGTCTTTGGATGTCTTTTATTTAGCAATTATGTACACTCTTATTTGTGCTTATGAGTGTACTGTTTTTTGTGCATACATAGAAGTATACAATTTGGACAAATGCTAATCTTATTTGAAAAGTCCAAGTGGGTGTTAAAGCATATAAAACATTATCTCCTTTTGCTGTCTCCTTTTTGGAGTAATTTCAAATAGGCCTGCAGAAAGCCCTCTCAGGTAAGAAAGGCATGTGCTTCTGTTCATTTAAGGAGTCTTTTAGAAAGTGTGTATATGAAGTTGCGTATGGTAGAGAGTGGGCAGGAATTACTTTTTACTTGTTTTTAGAATAAATGAAATACTTGCCTTTAGAGTGAAAAGATGTGAAAATCCATGTTCTGGAGCTGGTTATTTTATTTGTCACCTCACTGGTCTGCATTTATGGAGTTTCCTATGCTTGTTTGGCCTGGAAAGGCACATGTAAATCACAGTAAAAGGAATGATTCATTTCAAGGCAGTGCTTTGGTAGCAGCGTAGGATTACATTTTGAGTAAACCAGATTTTTTTTATTGTCTCTGTATGTGTTTTCAGGATTTTATTATCATTTGAAAAATTGTGCTTGGCTCTCAACTTTCTTGTTGTTAAAGTTGGTTGGTTTTTTTTTTTCACTTGTTTGACAGTTTCTGTAAGTTTTTGGTATTCTGTACTTGGAATAGCATATATTTAAGTTTTGCCTCAGTCTAGTGCTCTTGCAGTTCTGTCTATGGCTTTAAATAGTGGTGTAATATTTATTTTAATTGCCAAGCTAAAGGAATTCTATTAAGCAGGTTTTACTACAACAGATAATCCATTGTGAGGGATCAGTAAATCAATAACCATGTGATGTTGTATGAAACAAGTGCATTTAAAGAACCCGAGTGTTTAAGTTTGTTTGTTAAAACATCTGTTGAAATAATTACACTTCTTGGGGAATTAAAAAAAGAAAAAAGAAGCTCTTAGTTCAGAGGTTAAATTTTACTGTCAGTAATTTATATTTCCCTCTGACTTCTATCTTCTCAAAACCTGTAGACTTAAAAGCCCAATGAAATTTGCAATTATTTACACCAGCACATTTAGTAATCTTAAGCAATGTTTGTTGCATTGATTTCTCTGTGTTAGTTTGCTTCTTGAGACTGTTTAAGTACTGTTACTTAAAAACATTAATAGTTTTGCTCTGCTTACTAGGTAGGCTGTTCCTGGCAAGTGTTAGAGAAAAGGTTTTATTGATTGCATTGAAGCTTACCTTTGGGTAATGCAGTTACATGGAACAGCTGATGCTGTTCAGAGAAGGTTGGAATGCTCTTTGATGTTTAAGCCCTGAATTTGCTTCAGAGTTTGCACCTTCTGTAAGGTGTTGCTGTGGGTAGCTATAAACAAATGAGCTCTGAGATAAATATTTTTTGTATTAAGGTAGAACTTCTTTCAGTTTAAGAACTGAACTCTGTTGGGATAGATTTTTTTTTTTCAGGGTGTTAGTTGCATTTATCTGATTTTTGTTGCTTTCCTTTATTAGTGCATTTCATATATGCAGTAATTTCTACAGCTTTCCAGTCAAAACATGGGTAAAGTCAAAGGTTATCGAGGGTTGCAAATAATTTTTTTGTAAATATATTGAATGTTTTTTGTAAGGTGCTTATGTTACAATGCTCTTAAGTAGATCAATAAAACTGATGGTTTACTATCTTGTCTCTTTTCCTACCATTTCCATACCCTTCTCTTTCCCTTCCCCCTGCTCTTGAGTACAACTTTGCTAACAGCATCTTGAATCTTATTTTTGATCACGGCTGCAGCTGTGGTGCAGTAACTTACGTAACACTCTTTCATTAATTACTTTTTTGGCTTATAAAAACAGTAAAAACATTTTGAAAAAAACCTGTCTCTTCTTCCATTCTCCTGCATAAGAAAAGTGCTAATTCTCAAAGTATTTAAAAACTTTTTAAATGTCATAAAGCTATATAAAACTTTTAAAATTTATTAATCCCCAGAGATTCTCAGATGTCTCAATTTTTAAATCACTGAAAGCAAAGGTAAGGCTACTTACCCAAACAAAGTGGAATCTTACTGGAGCTTTAGAAAACTAGCAGTGTTAGATTCTTTGTTCTAGCTGTGGGACAAATGTGTAGACTTTTGCAATAGATCTCACTTAAGAGTGTGGGTTGTCATTTATTTGGGGCTAGACATGGCCATGTGCAGGTAGATTTCTAGTTTTTTGCCTTTATAACATTGTGCGTACAAAATGTCTCCTTGTGTAAAACGTATTTCTTTTACAACTAGAAGATGCAAAGCCATTTTATACAACATAGCGTAGCTTTAAAAAAAACCCCTCATTCTTGAATGAACATGCCTGTTCTTGTTGAGATGAATTCTTTCTTCTGGATGGTTATTGCCCTATTTTCAAGCTCTGGGCTTCTACAGGCATACCAATTCTTGACACCCTGTTCTCTTAGCATGCCTTAAGTTCCACTGAAACTCATCTCTCTTCATTGTATAGAATGTTTTGGTTCTAACTGATGGGGTAAAAACATACAGATTTTGCAAAGGCATTGCTTGGGAGAAGTTTATTTGTATGCATGAACACAGACATTCTTTACTACTGACATGAGAAATACATGTTGAAAGGAAGTAAAACTCATACACAGATAACCCTATTTGGAATTTTATCAGGATTTTCCAAGGGTTTCTTCAGCCTTGACATTTTGTTTCTACTGTTTGTTATCATTTACTTCATACTTTGAGATGTAAATGTGCTGGGTCAGCAACTTCTTTACTGCAGAGTGCTTTCTACTAGCATTCTAGGAAAATAGGGTGAGGATACAAGATTTCATAAATAAGGATGACATTTTTATTTGTATTTGTAATTGGAGCCCTCAGTATCAGGGAGGAGGGGAGAAAATTATGATGACACAGTTGTTATTGTAGAATCTGCCTTTGAAAAGAGATGATAGATGCTGATTGAGAAGGGGACCACTGAATGGCAAACTTGTGCTTTGAGGAAGAAATGTCACCATTGCAAGAACACATAATTTGGCCAGCTTCTGAAAGTTGAGAGAAGTAAATTTGTAGGCTTGTTTAAAAGAAAGATTTCAAATTGAATTTCTGACATGCCTAGATGGAAGACTTTTTCTTTAATGCCTTGACACCTTCTGTTTCAATAAATCTTAGGAACACCAAATTTAAATTTCAAAGAAGAAAGGAAGGACAAATTGAGAACTTAATTGAATATTGTTAAGCTAATAGGAGAGTGGGTCAGTAGCATAGTTTGGTGTAGGCTGTGTGTAATGTTATCATAGGTGAAGGAAAATAATTCTGTGAGATAGTTGTGTGCTTACAGTATGGTGAGTGTACTAAACCTTCAGTTTGTGATACGACTACTTTGAAGTAAACTGTTAAAGCCACGGTTTTCAAAGCTGGGTTCCGTTCTCGTGATAGCCTCATCTTTGTCACATACACCAGTATTGCTGTTCTTTGATCTGTCTCCAGCGTGTTTTCTCCAGACAGAATTTATGAACAGGAGTAAAATTTTTCTGAGCATATTCTCTAGGTTGAAAAATTTTGATTCTATTTTTTTAAATAATGTTAAATGAGTAAGTTTAAAAATATTTTAGAGGCAATGTTATTTGGCCATGGTTTGACTTTGGTAGTAAAATTTCACTTGCGTGAAGAGAACTTAAGCAAACACTTGAAATGTCAGAAGAGGGTTTTTTTATGTTTCTCTGTTTTCATGGTAACTGGAATCTTTTCCAAGTGTTACCGTATATGTGTTAATTTAAATTTCAGTAAAGACATGAACTTAATGAAGGGAGAAAACTATTTCCTTTGTGCTTTAGTAGAGCAAATAGAGAATGTAGCGTTTTGTTACGGAGAGTAAGGCATGAATGTACTACCCATTTTCTGGTGCCAGCTGTCTGTCAATTGCGGTCGGTATTCTTTAGAAATACAGAATAGGAAAACAGTCCCCCTGCCCCCAGCAGATGACTTGGTATAAAAATTGCTACAGACAGGAAAAGATTTAAAGCGAAGATTTAGAGCCTACAAATCACTGTATTAGTATAGAAAATATGAAAACCTTTGTGTTGGTTGATGGATGTGACTGACATGCAATAGTTGTTTCTTCGATGTCAGCTTTGTCAGGCATTGCATTTAGGGCATGAAAACAGACCTTGGAGGTAAAGCCTGGAGTATGTATGTTCCTTGTCTTTGATTAAACCAAAGTGAAATTACAAAGCAGAATAGCATTACAAAACATGCTTCTTTGAGGTGTGAATGAAGAACTTCAGATGTATTTTATTGTCTATGAAGGCCATAACCGAGCAACAGGACACCTAACACAACAAGACAGAAGCTCCAACATATTTGGAAACAATTCTGTTTTCGTAAAAGTGTTTTTTTTCCACATGTTCTATTTGCAATGCGTTTCTGTGGGAAGCAGAAGGTCTTGTGAAATTAACTTCCTGTGGTTTTTGAAAATGAAATCTAATTGAATGTATTGAAGTAGAATTAGTCTTTCATGGTTCTGGTTTGTTTTGGTTTATGTTTAATGAGAGGAAAATGGCTTTTTTAACTTTAGGAAGTTGCTTCCTTTTTGATATTGAAAATGATGGACTGCCTGTGTGTGTTGATATTTGATATATTAAGGCGAGGTAATGTAGTGGAAAGACTTGTGTTGCAGTTTGACTCGGTGCCTGTTTTCCTACTACTGTCTGGTGGGGAGAGCAAATAGCAACAGAAACTTTGGTAATGCTGTGCAAGAGACACAGCTCCATTTGCAGTATGTGTCCAGCAGAGTTAAAAAAAAAATCCAAGATATTATTTTTCATGCTTTAGTGTTCTCAGATACGATAGATACAAATCGATATTAGTGTTTGAATTCTTATGTGACAAAAATATACACTGAAATTTTATGTTTAAATAAATAGTATGTATATACGTCATAAAGTACTTGTAATGACTCTCAGAAGTAAAATACTCATCATCTGGAAAAGTCATACTGCCCTTTGTTTCATCTTGACTTTTCCCAGTGTATGTCAGGAACATACAATGGAACTTAGATGAGGACTTAAGAATACAATCACTTAATGTCATTTAAAGATTTCTTATACCAATATTCTTTTGTAATTGTTTATAACCTCAATTGTCACAGTCTTAAATTATTAAAGATCTTTATGCTTTCTGGCCTTTCCTTTGAGCTTTCCTGAAGTGTATTTCTGTCTGTTTCTCCTCTTCAGAAAGCTGTCGTCTTGTGCTGCCAATAATAAAAATTTTAAAAAGCCCCTAAAGAAAGCAGAACACTCCCAAACACAAACTTACTTGCCTTTGTGTAGCCAAGTGTCATAGTTTGTCTGCTTTGGGACAGATTCTATTATGCTGCTTATTTTACAGTCCTGTGTATTTAGTTCTTAATGCGCATTCTGGCGCCAAGGTTTTGGAAAAGGGTAAAAAAGAATGGAGCTTGAATGAAGGCACAACATAAATTACAGCAGTGTTTGGGGCAGATGTGCTCTTAGCAGACACCATGAGCTTGCTGATGTGTGTTTGTAGAGATGTGGTGTCTCTCAAGGCCTACTGTTTATGCTGTGGACTGACTGCTGCCAAAGTGGTTATGCCTGGAGCTTGTGACTTCTCTAGGCTCATGGGGAGGGTCTTGGAGGAAGGACAAATTGTGAACTTAGCAGCAGTGCTGTTTGAAACTGTTCTGTCACATGTTGTGTAGTGTTTTATTTGAGTTTGCTATTACTTCATCTCCTGCTATAGTGTTGCAAACGTCTGTTTTAGGTTTTATAAGGCCACAAAATACACTTGAAAAAAACTGGGAAAAACACTTGGTCGTTTTTAATTGCACCAAGTTGTCTAGGACACAGCCTTGTTCTACACCTCCAAGTGTGAAAGCCAGTATCTAAAAAATGAGGTGGAGTTTTCCACTCAAATAGCATAGATGTTGTTCCACTGCATTAATTCCAATTTTTGTGTGTTGGTCACCTGCTGTGCTGCTGGCTGGATTCACTTGTAGCATGGGGATGCATGGCAGGACCAGGGTCGAGCAGCAGCTCTGTACAGCTGCACCTCTGCACTGCTGTACAGTGCATCTCACTGCTTCTGCATGGTTTCCTCCTCCTCCCCTGCACCTTTGCTGTCACAAGTATTTGTGCAAGTGCACAGAGAACAAATTCAGACAGAATTAGTTTCCCGATCCTTTCTGCAGCATGATTGTATAAATGTGCTTGTGTTGGTACCAGGAAGGAGATAGAGCAGGGATGTGAACGATTAGGAATCCTTTTAGCATTATTTTTTGTCTTATTCTGCCTTAGAGCATACGAAAAATTATGGACTTCGCTCTTCCTTGCATCCTGAATATGGTCATGCTATGAGGGGAGCAGCTGACAGTATTTGAAGCTGTACAAGTGACACTTGGCAAGGTGTGTTGTTCAAGCAAATACAGAGTTTCTCTTATTGCAATTGAAAAGTTTCTCTTCTTTATGCAATGACTTGAGGTTTGTCTAGAGGTGGAATACTACTACTTTAAACTTGTATACAAATTGTATCTAGCTCCTTTTGATGTCAGGAGCCATGTGTTTGTAGTATGAACTTTTTGTTAAACAATCAGTCTGAGATAAATCTAACATGATAGACCTTACTCTAAGTTTTGGAGTTCTCGTTTAATTGAACTGAGTTGCCTCTTTTTCTATTCTTCCATTGCATGAATTTATGCACAGAGTATATGCTCAGTATGTGCTCATTGTGTAAGAACTGCCT
Organism: Climacteris rufus; assembly: GCA_013398175.1. Lineage (NCBI taxonomy): Eukaryota > Metazoa > Chordata > Aves > Passeriformes > Climacteridae > Climacteris > Climacteris rufus. The sequence goes on along the minus strand of VZRZ01007524.1, from coordinate 173,988 downwards.
TCTATTTTATTCACTACTTTAACAGCTACAAAATACGTGTTGGAAAAGAACACCACACACATTGCTACTGTTTTTGTGGGCCCAGAAATACATTTGTCAGAATGATATTAGCCAAGATGTATCTAAGATATATGCAGCTATGGTTTATTCTAACATTCTAATAATTGTAAATCTTAATATCTGTGCTAAGTTTGAGCAAGAGCATAATGATAATATGGTATCTCCAGACATGCATGACTATCTAATAGTTTAATTTTTTTTTCTCCTTTAAAAGATTGAGATTTTTTTTAAAGACTCTTTAAATCTAATTTACAACAAATAAGCCAAGGTGAACTGAGATGCCATAAGTAGATTTGTCAGCCTGGTTTATCACTTGGTGAAATTCATCATGAGGAAAATATTTAGCAGCATATTAGGAGGAGCAAAACTGCCAGTTATGCAATCTGGAGTTGGAGTGCTAACAGCAGAGCAGTTCACGTAAGCTTCTGGAAGTAGGATACTCCTTAACTAGCCAGCAATCTGTACTACTAAATTTTCACAAAGGCTAATAGGGCTATTTAAAGAAACTGATATTCATACATACTTAAAATGACTGGTATGTTGAATGGTGCTAAAAGGAAGTATTTCATTATGGTGTTATTGATTAAATAAAATGAATCCTTGCATTCAGTGCCTTTGTATTTCTGAAAGTATAAACATAGGCTGGCAAATTTAATACTCAAATGCTAGAATCCTAACAGATTGTGTATTAAAAAAAGGTGCCCACATGCTTTATTTTAATCTTCCTTTATTTTAAGTACTATGTTACATTTTTTTAATTTAGGTTTCAGTTGTATAATTCTGATATGATCTCTAAAAGTATAAATACATCTTGACAACATGTTGTTACAGGAACTGTGAGGGAACTGATGATGCTACAGATGATGCTCACAGAGGATTAAATTTGATTCCTTGGTTGGAACAGTTAATAATATGCACACTAGATCAGATGGTGTAGAAGAGTGAAGTAATTCAGTAATGCCAGCAATGTCATGCTTACATGCCTGATTCATGGATATAGGATATGATTGTGAATCACATGTGAAAACAAATATATCAGAGGAAACACTGACGTGATTAAAACTTTACATTTATGGATATATATATAAAATTTTATATGAAAATAAGTAATTTGACTTTATTAAACTCCTCTAATTTTAGAAAATTTCAGTTTATTTGTCTGAAAGTGTAAGATGGTTTTTAAATCTTAAAACCACATCTGTAAAACTTTCCATGCCTTTTATTAAACTTAAAAAAAAAAATTAGAAGACGATAAAATCCTTTACTCCAGTGCTTCCCCATGTGCCCCTTTTTCAATCTTAAAAGTTTGAACTACCTTTTCAGTATGAAAAAAATTGTAAATTTTAAAACATCAGCCGTATTTTCATGGTTGCTATATTTTGCAGACACTGTCTTCCTAAAAGGAATTTAGTGGCTCATGCTCCTAGCTGTTGAGCCATATTTGAATAAAAATTAGTTCACTGCATATTGACTATAGGCTTTCACCAGGAGTCTGGAGATCAGGCTTCCAGGTTAGTTTGTTAGTAAGGATGAAATTCTAGGCACGAAAATGAGGTTTTAGTAAAAAAATGGTTACCAGTTTTGCTTTGGAAATCACATGGTCATGTTATCAGACATTTGAAGGTCACCTGTATATATCACTTTTCTCATTTCCTGACCAAATTAAGAAAGTGGCTTAAAGGCTATGCTGCTGCTCTTTCTTAAGAGCTGACACATTCTTGGGCAGATTAAAGTCTATAATCAGGGATATACTGCATCTTTTCCAGCTTCCCGCTGTTAGAAAAGGGAGAAAATTGTTAGAACAACAGTAAAGTACCAATCAGAAAATACACAAAAAGTTTAGATGTGTGTTGTTATATGTGCTTAGGTGTGTTATGCCTTGTCACCAAATATATATGAATACAAACTTTTAACTTATTTAGTTGCTTAATGAATGTTCTTTTGTCAAAGACACTCAGAATTCACAAAATATATTTTCTCAAATAGTTGTAACTTCTAAACATATATGGAAAATAAGACTGTTCTTTTCAATTTTGACTGAGGGAAGGATTTGTGTTTATTCCAGATGAAGTTAGGAATTCAAGTCATATTTGAAACTCTGTAAATCTTTTTCTTGAAGCTGTTATAATTTTAGGTGTCGATAATCATGACGATGTGCAGAGATCGTCATACATTTCTGAAGATGCATTAAACAGTCTTCACTACCAAATCATGAAAACTTAGACTTAAACTGCTTTAAGTATTTCCCTTCTTGGTCTTGTGCTAATAAATATAAGTAAAATGAAAGACGTGTTTCTATTGCTGAGAGTAAGTATCAGACATTTGGCATATTTTTTTATACTGACTATACATATGTTTTTTTGTAGGTTTGTACAGTAAATGTTGTAAAGGGTACAAGTAAGATAATAGAAGGAGAAAAAGCCGGAATTTTAGAGGGCTTGTGTAAGATGCATCTACCAGTTTCCTCTCATCCTGCTTTGTTAGGGTTGGCAGGAGTTCCTCTTCTAAATCAGTCTACTTTGACCATTGTATACAATAATTGTCCAACTTCCTCTTCCCTTCAAACTGTGTCATTGCTCAGGGAGGGTGTGGGAAGGAGATGGGAAAGCCATGAATTCATCTTCTTGATTTTTATTTAGTCAGACAGAGCAGGGTTGCAATTTAATAATTAATTTCCTATCTGCCTAAATGAAGTATTTATACTGATATTTTTGTCTTGACAGAAGAATCATTGGCATGATTAACATATTCAATCCCCTTTTTGCAACTTCCTTTTTAAACAAGCATTGCTGATTTGGAATAGCTGCTTTTAATGCAGTTAAATTAAAGCAAAATTAATTTGCCATCAAATCTAATTCTCTACAGAATTTCTGTCATATCTTGTGCTTAGAATTGCTGTTTATCTGACTACAAAGTTCTTAAATATTTTTATAAGTGTATGATGTTTTGAATGTCTTAACAAGTGATGAGAAAATAAAGCATCTGCTGCTTGTTTTGAAACTTTTTATGTAGGAAAGTTTAGAAAAGCTTTAATGTAAACCTGTATTAACACTTAATTTTGCTAATAACATTTTTGACTGAATTTCTACTTTAAATAAACTGATTTCACTGATATTCTTTTCTTTCCCCCTGTGTATAGAAAGTGAAGTTGAAATTCAGAATTAGACAGCTTTTTTGTGGGTGTGGAGAAAGCAGAGATGAGCTAGTGATGATTTAAGAAAAAAAATCAAAGCCTTGCTTGCCTCATCAAGTTTCCATGTGGGGGATAGAATCTAATTCATCTGTATATATGAAAAGATACCGAAATAGCAGAATTAAATGGACACTTCTCAATAATGACAAAATCAGACTAGGCATCTCTGATGTGGAAATGGTTTGTATACATATTCAAGTTATAATGATTTATTTTAAGGCTGTTTGAAAGGCAATTTTGTTTTACTAGAGGATGTTTAGTGGATTTTAAAAGAATCATGGCAGTTTTCATGGCACTTACCTGCAAATAGCTTGGGATTTTTGTTGATTTTTTTCCTCTTTTTTTTCTGTTAAACTGCAGTGTTACTAATCAATAAACATTACACATTTATTCAGAAAGAAGTGCTCCAGATACCAGACTTTGCAGTCATAAATTTAATCTGTGATTTTCATCTACTGTTATTACATGAGTTTATAGAAGTTACCTAAATTTCTCATACAGAGCAATGGAAAAGCCTAATGTGAAACTTAACATTTTCAAATACTCTGGGGAAAACAATGTTCTGAATTTACTTTCCTGTTGCACCCCTTCCCCTTGCCCTGCTGTCGTTAGAATTATTGCATTTTCCTCTTCAGGAAGCTCATTTAAGTAGCATCAGTGTTGTGGTTACAAGATAAGGTATTCTATGCTTTTTGTCAAAATTTTGTCTGGTTTTTTTTTTTTTTTAATAATGTTTTTAGTGAAAGATGTGCTGCAATGATGAACTTTTATTTAAATAATTAGAGTGAAAAATAATGTCACAAATTACTTAGTCAAGTTAACGGTTAGATCCTGCTCAGCCTACTTGCCATATGGAGGAGTTTAATTATTTAGAGTAGGAGTGATTTGCTTTGGGAGCTTTTAATTGAAAGATTAAAAGAAGCTCACTCTGAAGCTGTGTCTGAAGCATTTGAAGATTTTAGTGACACCTTATGTAAGAATTTAAGATAAAAACACATTTGTTGCCTTTACTGTGAATAGCTACTTTGAGCATCAGGTAAAATTCTTGAAAACACTTGCTTTTCAGTATTTTCATTAATCCCTGTTGTATCTGATGCTCAGACTTGTACTCAGGTCTTCAAAAATTGTTGTTCTCTTACAAGATGTTTGCCTTGTCACTGAATTGATGAAGAAACTGCAATGTATTAAACTATATGTAAAACTGAAGCATAACCAGAATGTCAGGCAATAGGAATCCTAGTTAGGTGAAGAAGCATTTGGCAAGGCATTGGAGATATTGTGGACACTTCCTTTGTGTCTGGAAAATGCAAAGAAATCCTCTTCTGTCATCATGGCATACTGAAACACAGTTATTTTAAGTTGAGAGTATGTACTTAAGAAGCTAATGCTTTTTAGTGCTTGCCTTTTCTGTGAGGCTTCCCTTTATCCCAGATGGCTTTTTTAGGAATGAGGAATCCTAGACCTAGCACAACATGTACACTTCTGAATGCATCAGTAAAAGACAGTCATGGAAACCCCGCGGGCTTCCATAGGACTGCCATATGTTAGCGTAAAGAAAATGCTCTTCTTTCCTGGTGAATGCTGAACATCCTCAGAACAAAAATGATGTGTAGTAGTCGGACTCTTCAGATAACTCCCAGCTGCTAAGTTGCTCTGAGTGAGCTAATGGAAAAGTGTGAAGGCGTTTAAATTTTAAATTTGGAAGTGTCTACCTGATTCTAGGTATGTGTGAAAAATCATGAAGCTTTTGTGTGTCCCTGTATTCTTAAAAGGGGTCTTTCAGGCATTAAAAAGGTCCATATTGGAGCTGTGAACACCTGGTTGGAGTCATTCTGTCAGGCTTGGCGCAGCCATAGCTTTTCTGCTCTGGTGTCCATATGCAAAAGGAGGTGTGTGAGCGAGAACTGCAAGCTTATTCCCTGTTTGTTGGTTTGTCAGTCCTTTTTATTCTGAAGTCTGTAACATTTGCAGCTGTTTAGAGGGAAGCAAATGCAAGATAAATGGAAGACCATGAGGTGCATATACCCTTTTGCTTTGGAACCATTTGATGGTGTATTCCTAAATAAATTTCAAGGGCTTTGCTGAGCGCTTGAAGATACGGATATAATTAATTTTCCTTACTGGCTTGTATTGACAATGTCACATTGTAAGTTTAACTTCTGTTGTCTTCAGGAAATCGAATAAAGAGCTGTGAATCTGAAGTTGAGGGGAATTTCAAACTGAAATTTTTTTGTAGTCTCACCTTATTTTAGCCTCCTTGAAGAAGAGAAAAGCAGGGGAAAAGGAGGAGTGTGGGGGGGGGGAAGTGTGTGAAATGTTATTTTCCCTTCATCTATAAATACGAAGTTTTCTGTATCTTGGATTGGATAACTGTGCTTGGTTCATTATCAGACTGTCTCCCATGAGAGACTCTATAGACTGGTGAAGACTTGTCCCCTTGCCTTAGAGCTGGGAGGCAGTTGCTGCCTCAAGGCAGGAGGAAGGTTTGTTTCAAAATCTTCTGCTGAGTTTGTTGAGCCATGGGTCTGACATCTAGTTTTGTAGGAACAAATTTCCTCCTTATTATGACCAGTAGTTCTGAAACTTCCTCACTTCTGAGCAGCATGAAAAACTGGGCTATAAAATAACTTGTGCCTGGAGTGACGTTGCTGTGCTTTTATGCCTCTTGTCCACCTTCTCTCTTTTGTTTTCTTTGCTAATTCTTCTGCGCTTTTCAATAAAGGAAGGCTCAAATTTCGAGCTATTGGTTCTCTCCCTGAGTGAATTTATCACATCTCTTCTCTCCTGTGATGATGATCTTGGACTAAGTGTATTTATGACAACACTCCAGACTAGAATGGAGAAATTGGTCTAGACATTAAATCAGGTTTGTCCTTAAATTGGAATCCCAGAATACCTTCAATAGTGTTGATTCAAAATGAAAAATTATCGATTAGTTTTATTTGTTGTGGGGCTTCAAGGCTATATTTATGGTGTTTCCTGTGCCTTGAGACTTTTTCTCTTGGCTTTTATCTCAGAAACTTGCCAGACATCCACTTAACTAACCATATTTCATCTAGTGTTAATTTGAATTGGTTTTGCCATGAACTTGAGGCAAACAACTGCATGATTGAATACTCTGCAGAGCTGCAGATGATTAAATTTCCATCAGCTGTTTTTTGGATTTGGTAGGGCTCCACAGGTACACTTGTGAAATGCTTTTCACTTATTCTTTAGGTTGTGGCTTTGTAATTGACTTCATTTTGGGATTGCTCTCTGAAGAAGGGGATGATCAGTGTTGTCAGTCTGTAAATGTTTAATTTTACCAGATGAAAATAAGCTTGGAAGTAAATCTGGATTCTCTTTAGAGTGGGTTAATTTTTATTACAGTTGCCATGTGGTCCTGCTCTGTTTCTCAGTCCCAAAAAGAGCAATTGGCACTCTATCGGCTCTTAAGAGAGAGATCAAGTGTTCTTGGAGCCAGCACATGGGACATTTGAAGCACAAGCAGGCTGTTTACTTCTCTCAAGAAGAGCCATAGCTCTTTAAAGTGCCTTCATGCTTAAATATCCTAAAAAGGCATATTCAAGATAAGTACCGCGGATAAAGAACTGATCAACCTCAGTTGTGAGAAAATGTTCTCTGAGCGAAGTTTTTTGATTTGGAAGGCTGGGCTTTCAGCTGAACAAAATGAAAAAGCATTTGAGTGGGTGCTTGCAAACTGTGAACACACATATCTGACGTTTTCTTCTATGTTAGAATAGAATTAAGTACAAATTAAGCAAGTTGGGTATGTTTGAGGGACCTGTTTATCTGTTCTGACAATTATGCTTTCTTCTTAGTGAAGATACAGTGTAGATCAACACTTGTAATGCAAAGATTGTTCTTCTGATATGATTGTATTTAAGTAAAGTCATATTTTTTGTTCATTGCCATTGGAATTTAATTACTAGAAGAACTTTGAGGTGATTCATTGTTATTATTGCAAGGGAAACCTTTTTACACCAAGCACACTTTAATTGCAGGGGTAAGTCCTTCAACCTCTTCAATGATAGTAATTTTTTCATTGTTAGGCAAAAATCTAGAGACTGAGTAGTGTGCAAATAAAACCTTTTGTAATAAAACAAAGGTGGACGAATAAAACAGATTTTTTTTAAATGTTAAAAAAAATTACTTCATAAAATATCAGTTTCATTCCAAAGCTGAAAATTGTATTGTTTGTGATTGGTCTGATTTAATGTTTAGTAAATAGTAATAAATAATAATAATTAGTAATTTACTAATTAAATATATAGTTTTATTTAATATATAGAAATTTAGCAACTAATCAATTTAGAAATCTGCCTTTGAATTATATGAAGTATTTCTAAAAGCAACATCTCTGAGTTCTTGGACACTGTCAGTGATGTGTTTGCTTTTTTTCCTGTTGATTTTTTGTTTGCTTGTATTTGTTTGGTTTTTTTTTTAATTGATGCATAGGAACAGATAACAGACTTCTGTTAACTTCTGTATAAAAAAATTTAGGTATGAAGTAAGAATGCATTGACTCATGTCTAGCCATGGAAACCAGTCCTGTAAATTATGAGTCTGTGATTCCAGCTTTGTCATGGTTAACATTGCACTTCCTGTTTTGTAGCCTTATGCATTCCTTTATTTTGATTTTTAATTATTTAAAAAATTATATTAGACAGAAAAGCAGAATCACGTTAATCCAACTGCTATGAAATCATAAAACAGAAAAATTATTTTTTCTCTGAAAATGTTTGATTCCTCTCTTTTTCTAGATGTGCTTCCTTTTCTTATATGTGAGCCTTTTAATAAATTCTGTAGCAACATGAAAGCTTAATCCTTTGTTAAAGAAGCAAAAATTACTCATATGCTCCTTCAATTTGTACTTGCATTGATATGATTTAAGTGTAGTGTAACAGTTTATGGAACCTAGTTAGTGCATTTTTATAATTGCTATTACAGTGGGAGTTCACTATCTTATTGAAGTGGAACTTACAAAAAATGATCTCTGTATCCTTCTCCACATTTTGTTCTTTGATGGTGTTCAGTGCATCAGAATTAATGAAATAGCTGCAATTAGTTAATGCCAAGGTCTGTGCAATGCCAGTGCAACAATGGTTGATCATAATGCTTTGTAGAATTTTGGAGCATTAGGCATGTACCTTGTAGAAGGGAAGGAACACAGATTTAGCAATTTGATGTGGTGCACGCTGAGCCATCAGATGTGTGCAAATCATGAGCCTTCAGTAATGAATGCAAATGAAAATGCACTATTTTTGACTTGAAATCCTGCTCTACAGTGACTGCTGTTTGTGATCAGAGTGTACAGGACTGATACATCATGTACTACTGTCAGCTGAATTTTCTTTGCAGTGTCCTTTCTGCTCTTGCAGTCCTCCTTGAGTATTTTGTGTTCAGTAGTACTACCTACTTAAAATTTGATCTGCAATGTCATTACCATCCCTTTGTTATCTGTTTCTGAAGCTGTGATTGTACAACATGACAATTCTTTTTCTTTTCCTCCACTGCTCTTTATTTAGTCCAGACTTTCAGAAAGGAGGTTGGGAAATGCAGTGACTTTATTTGCCATTGCCATGACATATTACTAAGTAAGGGTGAATGATAAAAGAAAAAGTGGTGATAGGAAGTTACTGGGATGGAAAAAAATAAAGAATCAAAACTATTCCAGCCTATTTTTTGGGATGCCTTCCTGAATAAAAAAGTTGGTTTACACACAGAACCCTTTTACTTTTTTGGTAAGAACTATTATTTTACAGTTAAATTTGACATCTATGACCTGGTGATTATGTGCAGTGAAATACGTGTACACAATACAGAAATTTAAACCTTTTCTTTTGCTTTGGAGCTTTATATTTTAAAGTGACAGTAAATAATTTTTCTGTTGTGTGTTTTTTTTCCCCCCCACTTTAGATCCCTGCGGTTCACTCAGCCCACCATGCTTTACTGAGGAGGACCGGTTCAGCCTGGAAGCTCTCCGCATGATCCATAAGCAAATGGATGATGACAAAGATGGTGGTATTGAAGTAGATGAAAGTGATGAGGTAGGAGTAAAAAAACTGTAGTTGTGCATACATGGTCTTTGTGCTTTTGTTTTTTATAGCTGCTGCTTTCTTTCAGCGCTTGAGTAGTTGTTGCTGGTTTTCTTAATTCGGCCCTTTCCTCAGACAAATATGGAAGGAAAGTCTAATTTCTATATTTGTCTGAAATGGGATATTACTGTCCATTGTTCTAGCCTAAGGGAAAGTCTTGTATGCCTATGTATAAAAGCTGTTACTTTTGTCATAGGTGTAAAAGGTGGGAAAATGGGGATGGTTTAGCTTGCAGTAAGGTTGATGTGATCTATTGCTTGGTGTTACAGTTTCTTTGCTCAAAGTTTTCTTGCTTAAGGCATCGCTGGGCTTTCCTATTTACCTGAGATCTGTTTTAGGCACTTCATGGTGCAAAACAGTACCTGTTACAGACAGCAGTCTAGAAGAAAGATTTTTGGTTTTGTTTACATTTTACAGGCAGGTAAGAACATTGTGCTTACTGATGGTAAATTAAGTCCTATGAACTAAGGAAGGTTATTTAGACCTGCCTGAAGTTTTTAGTCTGTGCTGCAATGAGTTTAGTAGATAGGCTCTTGGTGATCCTGGCAAAGGACTTGCCCTTGCATTTACTCAACTTTACAATTGAGATTCCCAAAATTACTGGGTAGGAATGGAAATAGCTATGTTGTTTCATTGTGCTTGCTTATTTTGCTTTCTGGCTGTTGTTAGGCCCAGTTTGAGAAAGTAAGGGGAGTGAAGATGTCCTCTTAAAATGGGGGTATTGTCATGTGATTCTGACACCCATTCTCACTGTAGATGAATGTGAGAAGAATCTAGCCCTACTTTGTTGTCCTTTTTTTATAACATCTGAGGGAAGATTATTCTTCCTGAATGAATTAAGTTATGAGTTGTCATTGTCAAGTTTAATGTAATGCTACTTACATTTCTGTGTGCCTAAGTGCAAACAGCATCAACAGGCCCCATCCAGCCTGACCCTGAACTCTTCCAGGGATTAGGTCATCCACGTCTCTGCACAACCTGTTCCAGTGCTTCTCTACCCTCTGAATAAAGAATTTGTTCCTAACATGTAGTCTAAATCTCTCCTATTTTAATTTAAAACCATTCTCCCTTGTCCTGTCACTATCTGCCTGTGTAAAAAGTTGCTCTCCCTCTTTTTTATATCCCTCCTATATGTACTGAAGGTTGCAATAAGATCTTCGTGGTGCCTTCTCCTGGCTGAACAGCCCAACTCTCTCAGCCTGTCTTTGTGAGAGGTGCTCCAGTACTCTGATCGTCTTGGTTGCCTGGACTTGTTCCAGCAGGTCAATGTCTTTCTTGTGCTGAGGACCTGGATACAGCACTCCAGGTGGGATCTCACAAGAGCAGAGTAGAGGGGCAGAATCAGCTCCCTTGACCTGCTGACCACTCCTCTTTGAATGCAGCTGCAGGAAACAGCTGACTTTCTGGGCTGAGTGCACACTGTTGGCTCATGTTCAGCTTCTCATCCACCAGCATCCCCAAGTCCTTCTTGGTTGGGCTGCTCTCAGTGACTTCTCCCGATCTGTGCTCATATGTGGGATTGCTCCAATGCAGGTGCAGCATTGCACTTGGACTTCATGAGGTTCTCATGGGCCCACTTTGTCCAGATCCCTCTGGATGACATCCCTTCCTTCTGTTGGTTCAACTGTGCTGCTCAGTTTCATGTCATCTACAAACTTGCTGAGGGTGCACTTGTCTGTGCTGTAGATAAAGGTATCAAGGAGCACTGGTCCCAAGAGAGAGCCCTGATGGGCCCAGTCATCACAGGGCTCCACCTGAACATAGAGCCATTGACCACAGCTTTGTGGCTGTGTCCATTCAGCCAATTCCTTACCCACCAAATGGTCCACCCTTCTAATCCATCTCTCTCCAGTTTGGGGGGATATTATGTGGGACCTTGTCAAAGGCCTTTCAGCGGTCTAGGTAGATGACATTGGTTGGCCTTCCCTCATCAATCATTGCAGTCAGTCTTAGAGGGCCACCATGTTGGTCAGACATTATTTGCCCTTAGTGAAGCCATGCTGGATTGCCTCAGATCACCTCATCTATGTGTTTAACATTGCTTCCATGAGGATCTGCTCCATGATCTTCCAAAACTGGTCTTTAGTTTCTCACGTCTTCATTTCTTCTCTTTTTCAGTTGGAGTGATGTTTCCTTTTTCCCAATCACCAGGGACTTTGCCTGGATGCCATGACTTTTCAAATATAATGGAGATAGTCTACTTTTGTTATTGCAGAATGTTTGGGACGGGCACAGTTCAGTCTGCAAATCAAAACATTAGTGATGGAGTGTGAGCTTTCTGAGGAAATTCCCAGCACTTTGATTGTTTTTCTTGACTTATACTGCATTTTGTATACATGGAAGTTGAGAAAGTTAAAAGAAAATACCGAAATACTTATACATTGGTATAAGTGTTAGTATTTATTAGTATTCAGAAGATTTATTCTGGTTTCCAGTGCACCATCTTTATATCTGACCTTAAGTTTCTTCCTGTTCTAGAGGAAGCAACAGAAGCTACTGTAAAAACCTGTTCAAAAGGCTGAAATTATAATAGTTGACGAGGCATGCTGTTTCAGCTGGGGTAATGAGAGATGAGTGAAACTGTATGTTCAAACTACACATTGTGCATAAATTAAGGTGACTTAATTGTAGCCCTTGTTTCTGCTAGTTCATTTTTAATTATTGAAGAAATATTTAATAACCCACTCCCTGCAAATTAGCGCTTTTCTACATGTAATTTCCATGCAAATCAGTGATGAATATGTATTTGCATGGAATCCTTTCTTCTAAGACATTAAATGCAAACCTGAAATTAATGAGAAATGCAATTTAATTGGAATTTCAACTAGTAACCTCTGTTTTTCTTGTAGTGCTTTTACTAAATCTCTACCATAATCTTAAAAGATCTACATTTCAACATGGTTACATAGTTACCTGATTACAGTAGGTCTGAATATGTACTAAATATGTCCTGTTTATATTTCAGAACCAGATTTTTTTTTTTGTTGTGTCACAGTGGGTAATGCTGCTTGTCTTGATTAAGAATGAGGGCTGATAATTAAAAAAACACCTTTATTAGAAGTAAAGCTTACATGAAATACAGGGATTTTACTTAACAGCAGGGAATGGATTTTCTGTTTTATGCTGCATGGTTTTTACTTGCAAGACTCCTGAAGAGCAGCATAGTGAGTATGTTGATTAGATATTCATTAGCTTTTTATTTGGCAGGAAGAATGTGACAAAGTAGAATAACTTTCTGCTGTTTTACAAGCACTACAGCAGTGTTACAAGGGTATATTTACATCAAGGAAGGAAGTTCTTGTAACTAAGTTATTTTGAGAGAGGAAGGTAAAAAGAGCTAAAGATATTGAGCTATTTATTTAAACTATTTTAATTTGCTAATCCAGTTAACTCCCAACAGTGATTCCAGACATTTCATCTGCATGCACTTTATTTTTCCTAATGTTTTCTAGTGCTGTTTTATGCTGTAGCTTGTTTTTCCTCTTTAAAATGAAGGTCCACATAAAACCGTTCTGTAGAGTAGTTTTTCTAGGATATAAGAACATTTGAACGGTTACAAGATATTTCCTCAAAAATTGTCTGATACTGAAAGACCTTTGACTGTACTTTGTATGGACTGGAAAGAAGCTTGTATTTGACCTTGATAAAATAGATGTGGGGAAACCTGATCTAAGTTTTAGCATGAGGTTTAATAGTTGTCAAAGCACATGAGGGATTTTGTTGAAGTCTTGTAAGGAAGTTAGAGGGGCTCTAGTCTGAGCATGAAGTATTTTTTTTTCTTATTATTTGGTATGGTACAGCAGAGAAAAGGAAAAAGGAAGGATGTGAAAAAAACCCACTAATCTTATTGTTAGGATAGGCTAATAAGAATTTTTCTATCAGATCTGGCTGCTGCTATTATTACTTTATTATTTATATATCAAAGATTGCAGTTGTTTGAACTGGTTTCAAGAGGCTGTAAATGGGTAACTGAAAGGGAGAACCTAGTGTTACTAACTGGGGTTTTAGTCATGTGTTGTGGGAGGCTCTCTGCCTCAGGAAGCATCTGTTGCACCATGGAAACGTGCTTTGTTTTAATGATGAGGAGAAACAAGCAATAAAACGGACTTATCATATGTTCACTATTTACATAGGTTTTTCCTGTTTCCAAAGAACTTCCATATGTAGGTCCTACATCAAGTCATTTCCTCAAGGAATCGCTCTGCAGTACTAGAATAAATAGAGGTTTTTGAAATAGTATCTTATGTGTGTCTAATGTCTCACCAAGCTAATGGCATAAATTTACAGCTCTGCGTGGGATCTTTGGATAGATCACTTAATATTTTGCTTAAGTTTTTTTAAGGAGTGAATTTGAATTATTACTTAAAAAAAAAAGCCCAAGCCAAATAAAGCCAATAGAAATCCACTAACCTCCCACCACATCCCCCCTGCAAAAAACCCCAAACTAACAGATTAAAACGTGCAGTAAGGAGAAGAAGAGACTGCAGCATTGAAAACATCAGAGAATAGCTGTTAGTGGCATGGTCAAAGAACTTGGAACCTCAGAGACAACATGCTGAAGTGCTGACTTAAAAATGTTTTCTGAAGGCAAGAATCAAATAGAATCTAACTTTAGCGGCCTAAAGCAGGGAAGATAATTGTCTTCTATACAGTGATTAAAGCAGGAAAAGTAGCTAGCATGATCTGGAATAGTAATAATAATAATAAAAGTAATAATACTTTTGCTATAGTGAGTTTGACAGGGATAGGCTTAATTTTGTTCTCTGGAAATATACTCTCGCCAAGATGTTAAATGTCCCTTAAATTTGCCTTAATATTTTGGTTTTGTCCTTATCATTTATGTAATAAAAGTCCTTAAACTGGAGTTCCTGTTTCTGTAAACAACCTACTATTTTGGTGTCAGCTGTTCAGGCAGAATTCTGCATGTGGGAAAACATGTACTGCAGTGGTTTAGAAACTGAAGACATTATAACTGTGTTGTCGTGACACTGGGACGGCTCCCGAGTGTGTTTTACATCTCACTGTGCAAGACTTTCTGGTACAAACCTTGATCTTTCAAACAAGTATTTTGAGCTTCCTAACCAGTGCAATGAGCCTTTTCCCCCAAAGCTATTGGGTTACTTTGATTTCCTTAATGTGTTGTGTCCTTCTTAATAGAGGTCTTTTTTGAATTATTTTTTTTCCATTCAACTGCCAATGTATTTGTCCCCGGGCAGAGTGTGTTTTAGTCTCCTGAAGTTTTGTAAGTCACTCTGAACATGTCTAGACAGTTTGTTTTTTCAGAGCAGGGTAAGGAACCACGTCTTGTGTAAAAACATTATGACACTGTCAGTTCCCGGCTGTGCCTGTGCGAAGAAGCCCTATGGAGAGGCAGCACGTGTTAGCATGGCTACAGTTGCATAGAAACCTGTTCCAACGTGGTTTGGATCGGATCTACCTCACGCCTTGCCTCCTTGGAGATACTTAAGCTAATATGTAGCTGTCTGCACCTCTTTATTTAGTCCTGCTACAATTAAATGACCCCTTGGAAATTCTGTCTTGGGTTTGAAGAGATTGCAAAGTTTACTTTGCAATAGAATAGCTGGAGTTTTTGTTTTGAGTTGCAGTAGTCTTTTTTTAATAAAATGTGCAGGTTACTTAAGCTATGCTTGGTAACATTTTCCTGGCTATGTCCTACATTTTTCTAGCAATGTTTTACAAATTTTGTTATTAATACTATTAAATATGTTTTCTTATTTTACTTTACACCATCTTTAGAATCCATTTCTGTAGGGTAGGCAGTCATACCTGATTCATGGTATGTTGCCTTTTAAAAGCACATTTGCCATGATAATTTAGTCAGTACATGTGACATTGCAATAGCTGCAACAAGTTTTGTAGCAATACATGCAAGGGAATGTACTAAAAGGCTGTCTTAACAGTGACTGGCTGTATCTGAGGGGTTACGGGAAATCTGAAGTTGTAACTTTTGCAGATTTCCCTTTGAAGAAATAAACTGAAGGCAGTTACACTGTTTGAGGAATAGATGCTCAAGGGAGAGAGTAATACCTAGCCAGGAGATGTTACTACTTGCTCTTAAAGTAAACTTGTCAGTTAGAGGGTCTATTTTAAGTTGATGAACATGAAAATCATAAACTTGAGCCTTCACCCAGAACAAAATATAAACAAAATATGAGTGCTTCCTGCTGCAGTTAGTGAGTGCAGTTAATTTTATTTTTCCACTGGCATTCTCAGAAGTATGCAATGTCTCATTTGCCCTGCAAGCGTGTCTTGCAGCAGCCATGTTTTAACTTGCTATTATGTTGCATTTGGGTTAGTTTGGAAGTGCTCTCTCCAATGCCAGTCAAACTGGTGGTGGATTTTGGGGGAGTTGTTTCTCCTCTTTTGAAAAAAAAAAAATAATTTTTTTTTTTTTTTTGGTGGTCTTGCTTCAGGTTGATCTTTGGTTATTATTTGACTGGATTTTGGTGAAAGTTACAGTACTGAAGGCTTTCTGAAGTGGAAGGAAGGTGGTGACCTACCTGATCCTGGGACTTTTCCAGGGCTTCACAAGTCCTGTCCCCTCTGGGCAGGAGAAGGTTTCCTTTGGAGCTATTGCACTGCTGAACCTTGGATTTGGGATGTTAATCTTTGTAGAGGTGCAGCTGTTGTAGTAGTTTTGGGATCAAAACTCCAGTTTCAAGTCTAGGTGTGGCAGGTTTTTTTTCTCTAATTGTTTTTGAAGTAACTACTTTGACAAATGATTATTTTTGTTTCATGCAGAGTTTTTAGGTAACTTATCTTCTGCTTTCTTAGCTTCAACTTTGTAGTCTTAAAAGGACTTCTCCTTCCTGAGTAATTACGTTGGCTAAGATAATCCTTAAATGTGTTTTTCTTAGAGCTTATTCTTTTAACCTCCCTATTTAGAGTTATTTTTCTAACCTTTTCTTTGTATACTTAATGACCAGGGCAACAGAATAGAGATTAGCTGCCATGACAAGGAACAGAAAAATCCTCCTTTTAACTAGAGTTGTTCTATTTTTCTGTCTTTCTTCAATTTAGGTCTCAGTTGTTTTTCTTAAAGAAGAAGTTCCATATTAGGCCAGTTTTGAAACACAGATCTTCTAAATAAAAGAAAGATGTTTGATGTTGTTATATACCTCTTCATTAGTAAATGCATTTATTCTTTGAAACAGGATGGCCTCTTTCCATGCATACAGCTACGTGCACTGTAACATGACTCTTGTAACCATGCAGTGTCAGAGAACCTTGTTGAGGAAGTCATCGTGGTTATTTTGCAGAGGATTTGGGAGCAATACGGGTAGGATAGAACAGAAGAGGGTCTTTTCACTTGGGAGAAGTTGTCATAGATGTCCAGTCTCTCCCCCTGAGGAGTAACTGTACAGGTTACTAACTGCGAGCTGCTTACCAGTTTGTGTGCTGACAGTCCCTTTTAAAAAAGGGACGTAGTCTAAGAGTCTGGGTGGTCTCTGGGTGTAAAGCAGCCCCCCTGCGGCCCCTGGTCCTGGGCAGTGCCGCGCTGCAGCCTTGGATCGGCGCTGCGGCCTTGGATCCGGGCAGTGCCGCGCTGCAGCCTTGGATC
>VZRZ01007524.1:68495-152055 GCA_013398175.1 Climacteris rufus | reverse complement strand
CCTCACCACTCCCCCCACCCTGCCCCTCATTCCAAAGGTGTTGTGTTGTCCTTGTTTGGGCCAGGACAGAATTAACTATCAGCAAGAGCCAGGAGGGGCATGGCTGAGGCCTGGATGTTATTCTATACCACCTCATATCTTTGCTGGGAGCAGGGGAAAGGGAGTCTCTCTCTCTCTTCTGGGGAGAAGGGGTTGGTTCTGGTTAAGAAACACAGGGAATGGACTTGTCTGGTATTTGTTTATTGTCAGGGGCTTTTCAGGTAAGTAGTTCATTTTTCTTATACCTTTTGTTATTATATTGTTGCTGGTTTTGTTCATTTTCTTATCTCATTGCTGTTTCCAGTATATTGCTCATGTCTCAACCCATGATCTTTGCCCTTTGTGCCTCCAGTTAGAGGGGAGTGGGGAAACTGCATGTTTTTAGCAGGAGTACTATGGGAATATGATTCCTAAACCACCACATGTTCTATTAGTGAGCATAGAGAGATTTAAAAGGTGGTATTGGTCAAACAACTGAAAGTAGGAACAAGAGAGGAATAAAACCAGAAACATGCCATTGATTCATTCTGCTAATGTAGGAAGTGCAGTCTGAGGTAATGCATGAAGTGTTTGATATGAACTATCTGTTTTAACGAGAGATTTTTAGCTTTATCTCTTCAAATATTCTTTAAATACGTATTAGCTGAAGATCTTGTTCCCTGAAAGTATTGCAACTAAATTATCAGAAAAAATTATCTCCCCACAATTTTTGGTCTAAGTCATGAGTAACTCTTCAAAGATTTAGGCTATAGTGATACCAGAAGTATCTAGTTTGTCTATTGTGTGTATCTTTATTCCAGGTTTCTTGAAAGTAGTGAGTAAAACTCAAAAGATCTTTGAGAGGAGTGTCTCATCGCATTGTGTGCTTTATTTGTGCATCCTGCTGGGAGAACTAAATTTGCACCGCAGGGAGACCTTTAGAATGAGACTCCTGAGCAGTGTAACAGTGGTCTGGAGACTGTTAGAAAGCATGAAGGCCCTCAGAAAATGAACTACTGTTATTTGATTTTAGGCAACATGGAAAATACTGTTTTTCCTTCCTATATGTTTTAGGAATTTTGATTTACTTTTTCCTTATGTGTCCCTAGTTTATAGTGCCAGTTTAATGCAATTTGACAACATTAAACAAGAAGTTGGAAGGCAGTGTAAATGACAGTATCAGTAATCTGAGACTTTTAAGCAATCTGTTGAGGTATCTGTGAGAGAATTACAAGCTGTAGTGCTCTTGACAGTGCATACAGACACATCTTCTGGATCTATTGCTTGTCATTTATGTGGAGTAGAATTGCCTGTTCTTTGCCATAAAGCTTGCTTTATGTGAATGTTTGTCTTAAGAATTTGTCAAATAGCTTAAAGGTGTTCTCTGTTTAACATACTGGTGGTGTGAGACAGATAAGACTGAGGGAAGAAAGAGAAAACTTGCCATTGCAGTTTGGTGTCTCCTTTTAGGATTAAGGAAAACAGGTTGCTTTTAAGTAATTGCTTGGGAAGGATTTTATACAGTGAATGTAACCCTGAGGATTGGCTGTATTCAGAGCTCTAAAGATTCCCTAATAAAAGAAGGATCTTCAGACTATTTATTACTTTTTAATATTTCTGGCACTAGGCAGACTTTTGATGTCTCTGCCTGGTGCAGAATCTTTAAGGCATAGTTGAGGCTGGTGCAAATTAAAGGAAGTTCAAGGCTTTTATAGGTTTTACCTGCATGGCAGGAATCATACCATAGCTTGAATCAGCATCTAGCCTATTGTTGCCGTGTTGCCACTCAGTTTAAACGAGTCCTTTGGTACAAAACAAGACTTTAATTTAATTTGGTTTAGTTATAACATGTTTTTTGTGACCTTTGAATTTTTTTAATCTCGTAATCTAATTCTACAGAGAATGTTCTATTTAGAGGAGTGACTATGAACTAGCATAGCTGTTTGAAACAGAAAATAATGCTCTCTGAAAGTCTTCTGGCTTCTGTTACTGGTGTGTTACTGTTCTTCAAATGTAAATGCTGGTATATGCTGGTCATATGGTATTCTTTGACTATCTCCTCTTCTATCTAAGCAGTATTTATACACGACTACAGAGCCTTTCAGCTATTCAAAAGTAACAAACTTAGTAGCTACTGTTAGGTTAATATCAAAGGAGCATCCTTAGTGTTTTTTCTACAGGGGACTTGAAGAAGTAGTAGTTTTTAGTGTGGAAGAGGGGACAGATGAACATTTGGGTTGATGTCTGATTTGTACAGTTATCTTTGAAAGTTCTCTCACTCAGACTCTTGCCTTCTATTTTTGCCCCTGTAATGCTCTGTGGTCATGTGAATTTGCTGTCTGAAGAGAGGTGTGTAGGTATTTAGTCTCAGTAGTAAGGGAGACTGGAATCAGTGCAGGGCCTTCAGCTGGGTAGTTCTCTGACCTGTCTGAGTGAACAGGATTGGGTGCTGTGTTCTTAGTGATGTAGCATTGTCCCTTGGGACCTGATCTTGCAGAGGAGTAAAACTGTCGTGGTCAAACCTGGACTTCATGAATGTTTGACTATTGGCAGACTAATTTGAATCATACCAAAACCTAGTTGTTACAAAACACCTTTAAAAAAAAAAGAAAGCTTTTTTTTTTTTTTTGCCATCATGGCATATTTGAATTTTAGTTTATAGTACCTCCTATAAACTGTCCTATAATGTAAAAAAAGTTTCTCCTTGCCTTGTACATGTACCTTTTCTTTCCCCTTTAATTGTTTTTCCTTCTCTGTGTAAAATAGAAGGTGAACTTAAGTCTACTACATCAATTATTAGGGTAAAAGGATAAAAAAATGGCTTTATATTTGCATGTCTGATCACCTGTTGTATTCTGATGTGCTGCTGCACAAGTGTTCTTGTAGCAACTGGGACTAAACTGCATACCACAAACATGTTCTGGTTGCCTTGCACTTCAGTCATTTGCTGTCTCAGGTTTTAAATATCTGGAGGTTGGAAATGCACATAAGCAGGGCTTGGCTAAGGACGAGTTACATAATGCTGCATACTGCTGATGTTACTGCTGAAGGTCCTTAAAGCTAAGTTTTGAGTCCTTTTTGTGCTTGATAGAGAACAATCTTGTGTGCCTGGTCAGCCTGTTCTCAACTTTAAGCTTAACAGATGACTGTCATTCACTCCTTGCCATGAAATACTCTTATCAAATGTAATTTGATTTCTGAAAGGAGTAGGAGGCCCATAAAAATGCTGAGGCTGACACTGTAATGCTCTTTTACTTCATGCCTCCCTGCCCTGAAGCACTGTGCTACATGATAAATTTAAGACAAAAAATGATATACAGCCTGATCTTCTAATCAGCCATTAATGTGGATTAGCAGGGAGCAGCTTTCATACAGGGCCAGTTTAAAGCTACTTTGACTGTCTTCACCTTCAGGTATGTTGGTACAGCAGTTAAAAAGAAGTGGAAAAAACCCCCAAAACCCAAACTTGTGGTCTGAAATAGACTAGCTGATGGAAGTCTAGACAGTGAGTGCTGCTCTGCAGTGTTAACACTGTGGCTGCTAAACCTGCCTGCCCAAAGCTTGTTGCTGACATTCTCTCTAAAGATATATCTTTGTGAAAAGTGGTGTAAGAGAGAAGGATGTTATAGTTACTCTGTAATGCTCTATGCATTTAACTTACACCAATTGTGACTTGCTGCTCCACTGTCTGAAGCACCGTTTTTTTGTTTTTGGTGATTAAACTAAGGAAATGTACAACCTCAGCTAATTAATGGGACCTGGCACATTCTAATTGGCAGTGCTGATCAAGATGAATTTCAGCTGGCCTGCTTGCCCTTCAGTACACCTGGTGTATATCACACTTGCCTTGTGTCATGTTTCAGTGGGCTACAAGTGCTTCTACTGGAGAAAGGCCAGTTTGCTTTTCAGTACTGTATGCTGTTGTGGGACAAACGTGTATGTCATAAAATCTTATTAGAGACAAGTCAAGCAATACTTCTTACCAACATATAACATATAGAAAATATCAACAACAAGAAATAGTCTGAATGTTTTCACTGATTGATAGAATAGGAAAGGCAGAACAGCATAGTTTAGAGTCTGAGTCCACCTAGAAAACTTGGGGATTTGTGGGCACTGACACTGAACTTCTTTGAATGAAGAATTATTTTGCATGATAAATCTAAATGTCTTGTGAAAAATGTACATAACCAGAGATTCAGACCTTGACATCTCAGAATAAGAGATGACAGTATGTATTGATAGCTTAGGTGGTTGAGTGTTTAGTTAAAAGGACACAACATAACTAAAGAAGTAATACTATTTTTTATGTAAACAGGTAACAGTGTAAGAAGAATACAGAAAGTACAAGTTGCAATGCTAGTCTGGGATAGACTTTGGTGGCTTCTTTTTGCAGTTTCTGTACTAATGGATGTATCTGATGCAGTGATAAATAATTAATAATAAAGTGCTTTTTCCTGAATATAACAGATTTCTTTGGGAAAACTTCCTTGAAGTTCTGTGAAGGAAACATCACACCAGCCTAAGTTGTAGAACAGATGTGATTGGCTCTGTGATAAACCACTTAAATGTATACCTCATTTCCTACAAGATAATATGTTTAAAATTACTACTGTATTATAAAAACCTATAAATTTATGTAAAATTTGACAGGGTATCTACAAAATTCTTTCAGCAGTAGAAGTGAGAAGTCTCAATGGTATTTTTCCCCTTCCTTCCCAATTTAGAAACTCAGTGAATTGTGTTGCTTCTGAAATTGAGTATTCTGTACTGTCAATAATAGTCTGTAGTATGTAGTGGCTCTTTTAGGTGGGTTTTGTCACATCACACCAAAGTAATGCTTTTACTTTGGATCAGTCTGTGAACATTTTTCTAGAATGCAGTTAAGGTGTCGTTTTTCTGGATGATTTTACCACCCTTTTGAGACTTGTAATGACCAGTCTAGATGACTTTGAATGACTTGTAAATCTGATTGCTTATTATTCACAAAATAGTTATCTGTTTATAAATAGAGCCCAGACATTTTGCATAAAATCTTAGAGTAAAATGACAAAACTGAGTCTATTTCAAATCAATACCTGACTGTAATTTGAAAAGAGAGAAAGAAATGGTACAGCGTGCTGGGAAGGTTGTGTAGAGATTCATATGAGTAAGACAACAAGTGATTTGTACTATGAGTTTGTTTCTTAAAACTGTGAGTGTCTGTGAAACATGTCTGCCTATCTGGAATGATGATAATCTGAAATGTTTAAGTTTATTTTTCAGCTATGCCAGTGTAGACAAGAGACCTAGAAGGCCTTATTTCAATTTTAGTGTGAACTGAAATATGAATTTGAACTCAAAAATTTCCCTTGCATGTAGCTTTGCCTGTCAAGCTTTCAGCAGCTCTCTCTAAAGGATTATTGTCAAAATTCACCAATGAAAATGTGTCCGAGTGATAAGGATTCTACAGAAATCTCTGCCCCGCAATTCACATGCAAGTAGTTCTAGACAGAGAAATGTTAAAAAAAATAAGAATTTTTCATGTCTGGACATGTCTGTCCAGAAAGAGGCTGTCTCTGTTTCTTTCATATGCAGACAAACTTCTGCAGACTCATAAATGGAGCAAACATTTTCCCTTCAGTTATGTCAGTGTGAAGCTGTAAGCTGTAGCAGCTGGTCTGTAAGGGCCGGAAATATGATTTTGGTGGTTTTTTGATTCTGTTTTTTTTTTTTTTTTGTAATATCTGTGGGTAGTATTTTCTTAGTGCATCTGTTGCTATGAAAGTTTATGTAGAGTGTTGCTGTTACTAAGGAAAATTGTTAATTATTCTGTACATATTTAAATAATATTTCTTAGTGGGAATATTTTTGCTTATAATTCATCTTTTCTTGGGCATGTTTGAGAGATTTAATTATTTTCCTGTTAAATTTCTTCTGTCTTTTAGTGTTTCCTTTCAGTCTCCTCTCTCCCTCTCTTGTTGGCTCCCATTTTGTAGTTAGTAGGCATGAGTGTCTAAGAAAATGCTTGTGATAACAAGTTCTTAAGTCATCATCCTGGGAAAGATCTTGGTACATTGCCTCAAATGGTTATAGGACCAGCTGATGTGTATTTAGTTCTGCAAGGCTAGCAAGGACAAAGGGATTGAGGTTGGAATCAGTTTAAGTAGATGAAAGTCACAAGAGATCACAAGATGCTGTCCTGATATAAACTAAAGAAAAACACTAAACTGCTCTGTGAGAGTTTTAATAAAGAAATACTTCTATTGGTTCCATGCTTCTTTGTTTATAGTTTGCCTCAGCTTTCACTAAGGAGCATATAATGAAAAAGGCAAAATGCCAGAAACACCTTGGTAATGCAGATTTTTCCGTGATTATATTTGGCTACACTCTCTTGGTTATTGTAACCTGCTTTTCTACTGTTTGTCTTCTATGCTTGATTTTTACAAAAGCTTAAGATAATTAATTTTCTTTCAGTTCATAACTGGACTCAAGAGGACACACTTCAGTGGCTGTCAGAATTTGTTGAATTGCCCCAATATGAAAAGAATTTTAGAGAAAGCAATGTCAATGGAACAACACTTCCCAGGTGAATGTATCTTCTGGATTAGTTTCAAATAATTCCCTGTAGGTTGCTGTATTAATGTCTATATGGAAACAACTATGCGAATCTAAAGTCTAACAAGATATGGTCAAATGCAAGAAAAATGCCCTTGCAGTTTTGAAGAGGTGGCTGCATTTTTTTTCCTGCCAAAATATTTCAAAATACATCTTTCATAAAAGCTTTTTTTCTTTTATCAAAAGTCACATAATTCTGTGTGGTAGCAAACTCTCTTTTGAACATCTTCCAATCTATTGTGTGGGTATATATAACAAAGTATCTGTAGAACCCCTTTTCTGGAGCATAAATACCACATCTGAGTATTGCATATATTTAAGAGTTGGTGTCAGTTTGTAAATATACCTTTAACTATGCTACATGGATTTATTTAATGATTTCTTCCAGAAAGAAAAGAATAGGTAAATGATTTTGTTTTCTTCTTTTGCCACATGGTGATCTGCGTTTTTATATCATTACTGTTGTATTGTATTTCTTACTCTTAATTGCATAGTTGTAATCTGTATTACTGTGGGAAATACTATTGATATGGGGGTTTTCGCATAGACTGATTCTGAATATAATGTATGGAATAGGTAACATTTTGTCTCTCATTAACAGGATAGCAGTAAATGAACATGCTTTCATGATCTCTCACTTGAAAATAATTGACCGGAGCCATAGACAGAAGCTTCAGCTTAAAGCCTTGGATGTTGTTTTATTTGGACCTCTGACCCGTTAGTAACTTTTTGGAGTTTTTTTCTTATCTCTTAATTGTAAGAATTTAACAGAGCATATTTTCCATGACACTTGATACTGTGGATAGGACAGCTTATCTGTATGGTGGATGTCCTGATGGATTTCTTGGCATGCATTGTGGAACTCTGCAATAAATTTAAAAAGGTTATTTAGATGTTGTGACCAGGACAAAAGTTTACCTCTGTATGTAAGATCATGTAGAAATTTTAGTATAACCCCACTTGACAGATGGATGTTGGCTATTGTGTCACAAGAAGTGTCCTCTAAATATTTTTGACTGTTTAAATGACACTTATAGCTAATATTACATTCACTTCCCAATGAGCTTGGACAGTGCAGCTGGGATGCTGAAATGAGAGGGGATGACCTTCCCCAAGAAGAAAAAAGGAGAATGGTGATGCAGATTGAACACCTGCATCTTTTGTGCAGACTTGAGTTTAAGGGTAGTTAAATTTAATGCAGCAGTTCCACATCTGATCCATTTTACCATATGCAGCCATGTCCATACCACATCACCAGTGCTCTGCATGCTCTGTGTGCTTGCTTGTACATGTATACAGCTCTGCTCTGGTAGTGTGCATGTCAGGTGTTCCTGAACTAGTCAGGCCAGATCTGAGCTGGCGATTTTTAGGGGGGAAAAGAAGCACTTAGTATTTGTGTTATATCTTTAATGCTTGCAGAAACTATCTTTACAAAGGTGCAAGTGACTATAAACATTGTACTAACAAAGATGTGTTATGTGAATCTTGGATGTGATAATTTGACAATCCAAGTTTTACTTTTAAAAAGTGCTGCTGTTATCATTTTAAAATGTACTGTTTTCCAAGTAAATTTTTAAGTCAGCATAGGATGTTCCAGAGGGTGCAAACTGGGGGGAACTTGCTCAAACATAATTAAAGCTCCTAGTGGCCTGATAAAGTGCAATTGTGGAACTCTATTTTAACTCATTTAAATAAAGATACAAAGTATGTACTGTAAAGGGGTTTAGTAAGATTTTCTCAAGCTAATGAGTGTTTCAGTATAGATTAAGTAAATTGTATTAGAGCAGAGCTGCTTATATTGTATGGAAAATGCTCTGGAATGCATTTGAAAGATTGGAGATGGTTTGAGGTAAACGAGCTGGATTTCTGTTTGGCATTGTATTCTCTCACCTTTCAGGCCGGGGAGAGGGGGGTAAGGCCTTAGTGTGTTGTCTGTATCAACGAACTAGTTAATGATGGTGTTGTTTTCTGCACAGGTCCCCCTCACAACTGGATGAAGGATTTTATATTAACAGTTTCTATAGTTATTGGTTTTGGAGGCTGCTGGTTTGCATATACACAGAACAGAACCTCAAGAGAACATATCACAAAAATGATGAAGGACTTAGAAAGTCTCCAAACAGCAGAGCAAAGTCTTCTTGACTTGCAGGAAAGGTATAAAACCTAAAAGAAAAAAAAAGTTGTCCTTTTGTTTTGAGGTTAAATACAAATGCAGATCCTTTACAGTCATAAATTATTTTCATTAATTGCCTTTGGATTTTCTTCATCTTCCCTTTGCATGGAAATTGTGATTTCAGTGGTGCTGTTTTCTTGGGTAGAGATTGCTCCTGGATATTTTAGCACGCAATACAAACTTGTGGATGAAGGTAGAGAATAGAGGCTCAATCTTTTTTCCTACAGATGTACAAGTATGTATTGTTATTTTCATATAATTACAGTTTAATTTGAATAGTTACATACACAGGAATGAGAACATTTATCCTGTTTTTAAGCTTTTAAGAGTGAAACAGACCTGGGCTGATTACTTTCTATTGCTTGTATAGTAGTGTGGGAGTTGATAGTCTGTGGTGCACTTGTAGCTCAGTTGTCAATAGAAACTTGTATTTTAATGATAGTTCACTTTAAAAAGTTTGCATATTTTGCCTGGCATGGCTATCACGTTGTGTGAAGTAATTGCTGCTGATTCATGAAGCTTGCAGAGTCTTTATTATCACAGAGTGGTTGAGGTTGGAAGAGACTTCTGGAGTTCCATCTTGTCCGGCCCCTCCTGCTCAAGCAGGATCATCTAGAACAGGTTGCCTAGGACCATGCCCAGGTGGCTTCTGAATATGCCCAAGGATGGAGACTCTACCACCTCTCTGGGCAACCTGTGCCAGTGCTCAGTCACTCTCATGGTGAAAGTGTTTCCTGATGTTCAGACGGAACCTCATGTGCTTTGGTTTGTGCCCATTGCCTCTTGCCCTGTTGCTGGATGCATTTTCTTCTCCTGAGGACTGCAACTTTTAACAGATGTGCTATGTATTTTCTCATATTTTTTGTTCAATTGTGAAGGCTTGAGAAGGCACAAGAAGAGAATAGAAATGTTGCTGTTGAAAAGCAAAATCTGGAGCGCAAAATGATGGATGAGATCAATGACGCAAAACGTGAAGCTCATCGCCTGAGAGAATTGAGGGAGGGAGCTGAATGTGAGCTCAGCAGGCTCAAATATGCAGAGGAAGAGTTAGTACAGGTATCTGCCAACTGTTTATAATTTTAGTGTTGACTTTAAATTGTCCTAGTTTTATTAGATCCTTAGGAGTGTTTGAAGCAGCATTCCCTAAATGCCAGATTGAATGGAAAAGTCCTAGGAGCACTTAATGATTGTTTGTTAATCATGCCATTATGTAGTAAAATAATCCTGAAACTATAACAAGCCATAAATTTGTATATTAGTTTATCATAGTGTTTTTGGATTCACTGAACAAAAATATATACAAAAGCTTTTTTAGTCTTGTTATCATAAGAGAGAGAGTAGCTTTGTCTCATCTGAACAGCAATGAATTTGGAGTTATTGTACTAAAAAAAATACCACCTTACAAATATATTTCAGCTTTGAGTTAGGAACTGTATATCATTGGGAAAAATAGGGACGGTCATGTTGCCTTCCTGACAACAGTTGGCACACACCAAAACTCTTTAAAGCTTTGGTGTGCTGCTGTGGGGTATAGAGGTACTTACAATTCACCTGTCAGTTCTAATGATACTTTTGTTGACACTTTTATTTCTTCTTGATTGCTAGGTTCGTATGGCTTTAAAAAAGGCTGAGAAGGAGTTTGAGCTGAGAAGTAATTGGTCTGTTCCTGAAGCTTTGCAGAAGTGGCTTCAGTTAACACATGAAGTTGAAGTACAATATTACAATATCAAAAGACAGCATGCAGAAATGCAATTAGCGATTGCCAAAGATGAGGTAATAATTTATTCTTCAGCTACTGAAAGATTTTTCTGATCTGCTGATAGAGATATGAAATAGTAAACACAAAGCAGATAAGCATTTGTGTGTTTTTTCTTCTCTCAGTTGTTGTTTGCTACCTGTCAATATTGTTACTCCTTTGTCATCTGTTAAGTATACTAGTTTTATGCATTTCACTTTATTTTACTTTCTAGGCAGAAAAGATAAAAAAGAAGAGAAGCACTGTATTTGGAACATTACATGTTGCACACAGTTCCTCCCTGGATGAAGTGGACCACAAAATTCTTGAAGCAAAGTAAGAGGGTTACCAGGACAGGATGCACTGGAACAATGGCATTTTTGAGAGTTACGGAATTGAGTGTCTTAGAGGTTTTGCACTTTAAGAAAAGCAGTTAAAAAATTACTAAAACATGAATATTTCAACAGCTGTAATGGATCTTCTGGTATGCTGGATTGAATGTGTTGCTTTGCTTTATCATTAGGAGCAATGTTTATAATTTTAATGTGTGCCTTTCTTCAGGAAAGCACTTTCTGAGTTGACGACGTGTTTGCGAGAGCGTCTTTATCGATGGCAACAGATTGAGAAGATTTGCGGGTTTCAAATCGCACACAATTCTGGGCTACCAAGCTTGACCTCCTCTCTCTACTCTGATCACAGCTGGGTAGTTATGCCTCGAGTTTCCATTCCTCCCTACCCGATCGCAGGAGGAGTTGATGACTTAGATGAAGATACCCCTCCAATAGTTTCACAGTTTCATGGTAAGTGATGAGCCCAGTAAAAAGAAAGGAGAAAAGTTGTGGGGACATGGGATTTTCAAGTCAGGTGGGAGAAAAGTACTAAAATCAAACAGGATTAGATCAAAGTCAAAAGGACCAAAATTCTATCTAGCATTTCAGATGCTAGATCTTACAGTGACTTAGGTAAACTGAAAACTGGGTTTTGCAATAAAGGTAACTTGAAAAAAAGCCTTTATTCTGCTTTGGTGGGGGAGTGGGGCAAACCCAGCTAAGATTTTGGAAGTACTTTTCAACCTTGGATTGCTACTTAGACAAACATTTGTAATAAATGGTACTGAGTTTTTGTTAGTACATTTATTCTTTCAGATGGAAGGGGTGGAGTTAGTCCAAGGTCCCTTGAGCTATGAGGAAGATCACACCCTTTGAGAGGCCCCATGTTCCATAGCCTTGTGAACATTCTTTCGTGGTTGGAACAAAATCCCGTTGTTGTCCAAGGCAACAGGCAGAATTTCAGGCAGAATGTTTGTGTTTGGATACAGCGGGTTGTTTAAGTGTGAGGCAGAGAGGCCGAGTGCTGGAGGGAGGGAGATCCAGCTTTGGTTAAGCTATGATGAGAAGATATACACTGGGGATTCAGACCACCTCTGTATCATGAGTCATTGTGTCAGAACAAGAGCCTGTTTCATGGAAGTTGTGATTAAATGGACTCGAGAGGCAAATGAAGAAGATGAGCTCCCATATAGCTATTCAAACAAGCTGTATCAAGCTGAGGAATGAGTAGGAAGGAAAACTGTCATATGGGTATATTTTTCTTCCAGGGGTGGGATTCTCAGAAGAAATTCAGACTGTATGTTAAAATAGCATAAGGTTGCCACTTTGCTGGCTTAGCTTAGTGTGCCTTGGGCACTGTTTTTCTTCTAAATATACCAACCTTTTTTTTCTGCAGACCACACTGAAAGGCTCATTAGTCCCCTTGCAACACTACTTACTGCAAGTTCTGGCCACTTTTAAGGAATGCTGTTTTTCTAGTTGTCTTCAGTGGGAAAGCTTTGATTTAAATTTTAACAACAAATTTATTGGAGGCCAAATAAAATACAGATTCCTAGAGTTAAGTTTCCAGTTCTATATAGAGAAACCTGTAGTCTGATTTCAAAATTGAGAACTACATTTATTGTCATGTTTTTTCAGATGGTCTAAAATGACAACACTTTTACATGTGTAAAAGACTTCAAACTTGCAGTTTTTTTAGTCACTCTTCTCATTTAGCTCTTGCTTAGAACTGAAGCCAGGGAAGAGAGTGCAGCTGATTGAGAGGGACTACAATTAGGAAAAGGACTGTAGGGTTTGTAAGAGCATACTTAGCTGAAACTTTACTGTAAGATTTTGTAATTATGGTTTAATTTTTATTTTTGCTAAAGATCATTTCATTTGCAAGTATTTCTATCTCAGTGATTAAAGTTATCTGAGTCTTGCTAACATTACAAAAACTTTAATTTTTAATTTTTCTTTCTGAATTTGGTATTGCCCAGGAACCTGATGTTCAAGTTATCACACGAAGGAAGTAGCTTGTCCTTAATTTACTAGCTTTTAAAATTTCTATTCAGTAAATAAAGCATGAAACACTTTGGCGTGGGGAAGGAAAGAGAAATATGCTAAGTGATCTGTTGTTGAAACTAATGTTCAGGAGTCAAATTATTGTAGGTTAGTTTGGTAACTGCTGAATTATTCCCATCCTTTAGACAAATATAAAAGATACCTATGAGGAAGGACAGAAACAAAATGGCTTGTCTTGGTCATGAGGCTTCAGGCAAAATGCAGCGTGTAGAAGGTCACTTAAGAATGAGACTCTGTCTCTGGATCTAAACTGAACTGGGCTATTACCTTGCCCCAGCATCCTTTGGTCTTGTAAATTTGTTGGACAGGCTTCTTTGTGCCAGAGCAATTGGGTTGATAGGCTAGAATGGTGTCAACTAATAGAGCTGTTTGATCAATGTCAAGCTGAAGAACTAAAAGGGATTAAGAAATAGTGTCTGTCACTGGAACCAAGTCCTTACAGCAGGAAAGTGATAGTGAAACTTCTACTTTTCTACTGACTGATTAGGATTCAGCTGGTTCCTTGACTTAGTGAGTTTCATTTGCACTCAAATTCTACATCTTGAATTGTCATAGTTGAATTCTTCATATTCCCGTGTATATACACCTACAAGGAATCAAAATGCTTGTTACTTCTCTCAAAATTCACTGATGGTGAAATCTTGTGGATTTTTTTATACCAGCAAGTAGGGTGGCATCTGGTTTACCTGGATCTGTAGCACAAATTTGCTAAAGAGATTCTTGTTCTCTTATCTCAGTTCACATTTGCTCTTTGAGAATTTTTTTTGTAATGACACAAGAATATTTTTGAGCTCCCAACATGCTTTTAAGGTCAGTAGTGAATTCATCAAAAGTAAAATCAGAAGTTTGCATTATGTATGTGACAGCGCTCATGTTGAGACTCGCAAACCTTTCTTTACTGGTAAGGAATGGAAATAAATCTATGTGCTGGCAAAGGTGCAGTTACTTGCTGTTTTGTGAAAGTTGTGATTTTCTGTACTAAAGGAGAGTGACAACTTGTCCTTTTCTGAGATTTCAGGAAGGGAAGCTGTAATTTACCTGATGATAAACTGGCATTGCAGAAAATAAAATGTATTTTATCAGGCTAGACATCCTTGTCTACAAAAATAGTTGAAGTTTTTTTTTAGTGTGTTGTATTTGTTAATTTGAACATCAGTAAGGGTGTGGTGTGTCTTACATAAGCAGCAATGCATTCCGTGGGACAGTTTGAGGAGGGGTATAAAACATCCTGAGACTTATAACAGCTAGCCTGAAAACAGGTCTCTAGATTTATTTCTGTACAAGTATTGCTGCCTAATAATCTTTTGAAGGAGGAATTGAATTAGGAACATTTGAGTTTATCACTTTCTGTTGGGTACTTTGCTGATCAAGTCTTGTGTGGTTGTCTCCACCCATTCTTAGTATTTTTGCATCCAGAAATTCATAGTTAACCTGCCAAGAGAAAATGTTATCTAAAAGGAAATTCTTGAGCTTAAAATGAGGTTGAATTATGTATTTTCTATCATGTTATGTAGATGAAATTGGTCTTCTATATCTAACCTACTTTTCAACTAGTACAGCGTATATCAGTTGGCTCTTTGGTTAGTCATACCTACATTGCAAAACTTTTACATATTCTTCTTTTACATATTCTTCATAAGCTCCAAATCACCATACAAGTAAAATACAGGACGTTGTGTAACATACTAATTTCAGCGCTGCTATTTTTAGTTTATAAAGGATTGGGAGTTTCAGTAGAATCTTTCTCTTTGTTCTCAAGAGAGCATAGTGAGCCAGAGCTTTGGTGTACTTGGTCAGGGTACTATTTGGCAGGCACGAGATCCCTGCAGTTGCATCTTGATTAGCTGCTTCATCCAACTGTAGAATGTATAAGATATGCCAATCTTTCTTCCTCCAAAATGGTCAAGCAATGTCAAAGTTGTTTAAAAGTCACTGTCACTGAAGCAGATACCCGTTATTTAATCTTCAGAGTAGATATTGTTAACATCAATGTCACTTGGAGGGTTTTGGTTTGCTTTTTCTCTGCCTCAGGGTCCATTGTAAAACCTCCCAGCACGCTGGCAAGAAGCAGTAGCTTGTGTAGATCAAGACGCAATGTTGTGCCATCATCTCCACAGTCTCAGCACGCTTTGCAGTCCCCTGACCCTGACATCCTTTCTGTGTCGAGCTGCCCCGCTCTTTATCGAACTGAAGAGGAGGAGGAAGCCATTTACTTCTCTGCTGATAAACAATGGTACGGAGATTAGCAAACAGCACTCGCAACTCTGATAGGATTATTGAGACTAACAGTTTAGAATTAGAGGTTAAACCAAGCCAAAAGTTAAATTAATCTATAGGATAATATAAAGTAATATAGTCTACATGGAACAGAGTTCTTGTCTGGTATGTGTGTGTAAATAGCTAGCATGTCATATACAGTTAAGTAATGTTACAATCCAGGGTGCACTGAACTAACCCTGATTCTCCATTACAATATGTTACTGGCTTTTACATCTGAAACTAGGATCAAAAGCAATGTCAGCTACTGGGCGAAGAGGAGATGGATGGTAACACAATTCTTACAGCATGTTGAGCGTGTACCTACTCTTGTTACATGGCCTCATAGGAAAAGGTTAAATTCCTTTTGGAAGGAGCAAATGAGCTTGTTGAAAGGTAGGGACACTTGTCCTGAAGAAATTTTTTGTATATGATAGGCTTAAATCTCCTTCTTTCATTTCATAACTTTTCTGACTTCACGTGCCAGAAAGATAGTTTTTGTTCTTTGAAGTGAGATGCAAAAGACTGATTCTGGGCAGATGCTGCTGCCCACGAAAGCAAGATTGCACAAACTAATTACCTTCCGTTTAGATAGTAAAATGATGTAATGCAAGTTGTAACTTAAAATGTTTAACTTTTTTGTTTGTTTGTTTAATTAACTACTAAGGAAAAGTGTGGGTGGTGCTTTTAGACTAATGCTATTGATTCTAAATTAATTTCCTTTTTAATTGTATGAAGGAAATTGTAGTTTCATTACATTTTCTCTTCTCTCTGCTCTGACTCAGGGAAATACAGGAAGCAGGTTCGGAATGTGACTCCTTAAATTCATCCATTGGAAGAAAGCAGTCTCCTCCAGCAAGTCTTGAGATGTACCAGACAATTCCTCCTCAGAAAGTATCCCCAGAAGAATTTTCACTTGAGGAATCATCTACGGGAGACTCCTCTTCTCTAACTGCAGATATTTCTAGGGGCTCTCCTGACTGTGTAGGCATGGCAGAAACTAAGAGCATGATCTTTAGTCCTGCAAGCAAAGTTTATAATGGAATCCTGGAGAAGTCTTGCAGCATGAACCAGCTTTCAACTGGGATCCCAGTCCCAAAGCCTCGTCACACCTCGTGTTCTTCAACTGGCAGTGATAGTAAACCCAGCCATGAAGCTGCTTCTGTCCCTAGGATAAGTAGCATCCCACAGGACCTCTACCAAAATGGTGAAAAAAGTAAAAAGCCATCAAAAATTAAAAACCTCTTTAAGAAGAAGTGTAAGTGAGGTGAAGAAAACCTATAGTAATGTTATAAGAACTCTGTTTTTTAAATCTTTAGGAATGTAATTCCATTTGAGCATTCCAGACTGGATGCCCTAATGGAATACTCTGTAGGTCACCTATATTTAATGACTGTACTGTCAACGGTCGTGCCAGCTGTCAATGAGAAATCATTAAAAAGTTCAGACAGTTTACATTAATTTCTGCCTATTTATTTCTTTATTTTTTTAGTTTATCTTTTTCATTTTTTTTAATTTGTTCTGTTGGGCTTTTTAAAGTTTCTTCATAAACCATTTTTAAGCCACTTTGGACTCCTAAGCTTTAATGGACTAGTAAGCCTTCCTGGGCTTGCCAAAGTTTCTTGTTTACTGGAGCATCTTCCTATCTTTCCATAAAACTAGGACATTTATCTACCGGACTTTAACAAAAATAAAAGAAGTAGAACTAAATGAATTGCACTACTGTTTTGCAGACTGGAACAGTCTCTGCAAGTGAAACTGAGAGACTTGTATTTGACTGAGAAGATGAATCTTTTCACTTTTAGATCTTTTGGGGTTTTTAAGTAGAATTTAGCATTTCTTATTGACTTGATTTCTGGAAATGGAAATGTCATGCTTTTATTATGGGAAGCTTTGTTAGATGCATTTATTATTAGAATGGTTCAAGTCCTGCTGTAAAGATAATTTTTTTCCCAGGACTTTCACTGTGATTTAACTTCACTGCAGGCTGTATGACAAACAAAAACAAACAACAAAAAAAGGTAATTTACCAAGAAAAGAGGCTCTTGATTCCGTATGCAAGTGATGGTTGTGAAACTTGACTGAAGACTGAAAAAATTCACTCTCTAAAAATGAGGAGGGGGAATAGTAGCTTTTGTTTACAGATTGACAGACGATGGACATTTGGGTTGTGAAAGTTTGTACTGTGGTAAAGATAATAAATTGGAAACATTATTGTGCTTGGGAATGTTCCAATTTTAGCTGATGCTTGTTTCAAACATGTTTCAGAGATCCTGTTAATTGAAAGCTATTGTAGGCTACATTGCTTATGCTTACTGCTCTGTATAAGTTATTATATTTTTTTGAATTAGCTATTATTGTCTTAATGTCCTCCTTTTGTAAGATTTCATACACTTTATTTTTGTATAGTTTGAAGATTTAGCTGTTCAGAGACGTCTGAAGTAAATGGTATAATTTTATAATGCATACTGTTATACTAACTCATAATTTTAGATATAAAGATAGATATAAAGATGAGATGATGTGGTTCAGATAAAAGCAATTTTTGTGAAGCTTTTATAGAGAGAGATGAAATTACTGTGAGGTAACAAGGAAGCCTTCTTAGGGTAGCAGTAGCTATGTGTTCAAAAACATCTTGGTTTTTTTTTTCCTAACAATTGGGAGACAAGAAATGTACTGCTTAAGCAACAGTGCCTTTTATTCAGTTTGAAAATATTAATACTGAGCAGGAATTTCTTCTGAGGTACATTCCAAAGAAATATTTCCTGCTCTAGTCAACAGAAGCAATTTACCCAGTGATGACTAAAGAGTCTCAGATCTTCCATAGGAGTGTTCTAGTTGCCTCAGTATCAAGTGCCACTACCAGGGACTTGTGATTAGGGGCTCACTTCTTGCCAATATGTATGTAATGTACTGTATGAAAGAATTATTTCACTGACTGCCTAAATTTTTTCTAGTAAGGAGCCTTCAAAACTTGTAGCTAATTGAAATCAAGTGATATGTGTCTTTTCTGTTATTTTCTGTTTAGGATCCACTGTACATACCCAATGTGTTAGTTCTCTCCTCAAGAAGTGGAGGTGATTTTAACAGAAAATTTACTGTGCTTAGTGACATGGTTGAAAGAGAAGGTTATAAAATGGGATGGAGACCTTACATATGCAAGTACCTTAAAAGTCCTGGTACATTGATTAATACCTTAAGAGAACAGAAGTAATCCATTGTTTTATTGTCTAACAAAGACTGATTGTACACCATCTATGCAAAAAAGTATAGGAGGAATCAACTCTTTGGTAAAGTTTGGAGAAGAAAAAATTGGTGGAATAGAAAAGAATGAAAACATAATATTGTTCCATTATTCTCTGAATCACTAGATTGAACAGCTGTAGGTTAAAAAAAAAGTCATCACAAGGTAACAATGGTCTTTTTGAACAAAGATTGTACACTCTGTACATGGCAGACAGCAAAAAGCAGTGATGCAAAAAGACTTGAGCTGAAGAACCACCTCAATGTTGAGCCTTCAAGAGCTGTAGTTTAAAGCCTGATGAAGTACTTGAACGTCTATAAAGGGAACAATTACTTTTTTACAAGTAGGGAACTCACTGTGCCTCCCAAACAACATGGAGACGACTATTACCAGAAAAACCTTGATGCACTTGAGAAGGCTATAGCAATAATAGAGTTTAAAATAAGATATGGGGCTGGATAGTAGAACTTGATGTGAGGTTTCATTAACTTTGTCTCTGTCATTACCAAAGAAGATGAAGTACCATTTTGGTACTGGAAAGTTAATATTTACATGTGGAAAAAAAAGCTGGCACCGAGGAGTGGGAGGGCAGCACTTCTTAATTCTGACATCAGTCAGGCAAACTCAAATACTCAGAAGCCAAAACAGAAAAATTCAGTTTTCTGTAGTAAGTATAACGATAAAATGAAATAGAGGAGGTACTGAACTCTTCATTGGCTGTGAGTTTAATATCTGTTAAATATATTTTTAAAATAAACAATTTAACTGTCTTCTGGAAAAAATATTTTATGGTGTTGTACAAACCAGTCAGATGAGATTATCATAGTGATAGATTTTGGCTTCAAAATGACAAACCTCTGGAGCACAGACTATTCTCAACACTCAGTGTATCACCAGCTGTTGTGTAACTTTATAGCTGCTTCTTAATAAGTGTTAGAGAACTAAGAGCTTAAATTAATACAATCAGAAGTGGTGAGTTTTGTATGTTGGAGCACAAACTAATTTTTAGTTGAGTTGAGTTTGTTTTTTATTATTTTAATAAGCCACTTACATTGCTTGCCACCTAAATTTGTCCACACTGTAAGTTGCTTCCATTGCTCCTACTGCAGCTACTGCAGCTACTCCTGTCTTCAAATGGTTCATGTCATTTTACTGAGTAATTTTGAGAGCACTGGCTCTAAGATCTTCATTGGCAAACATCAAATCCAATCTTAGTGTTGAAGTTCCTAGCATACATCCACACCTAAGAGGTGAGACAATATTCCTCGAAAGGTCCTCTGTTCCAGCTTCATTTGCTTAACAATGTAACTTGAACACGCTGGCAGTCAGTGAGTCCAGCCAGCATTCCAGCCACTGCGATTCAAAGGACATATCAGTCATTCAAGACAATCATCTAGTCTCATTAGAGATTGGTTTGTGGGTTTTGGTTTTTTGGTTTTTTTTGTTTGTTTTGGAGTGTCTTTGCTTTTATAGCTAAAATCCATGTTCTATTTTTAATTCTTTGGTACTTCAGAAGATGAGGCTTTTTGCTTTTTCAGTATTTTGTTAGACTGTTTTGTCAGGACAGCAAGCCCCTTTGTGGAAATTGCCTAAAAGACTTCTCCTTGAAGAGGTTGCTGTTTAAGTCACTTGTAAAAGGAAGAAGTGTCAAATGTGTTGTTCTATATAAAGAAGAAGAAAAATCACAGTTCTTCCAAAACCAAAGAAACCCAAACGTTTCCACAATTCTTAGTAAAGCTACATGACACTTCATTATAAAGTCCTAGAAGTTTTAGGAAAGGGATTTCTGGTTGCCATGGGGAATACTTTTGTTCATTGACATTTCCAGGCATATGTCAACTTTTCTTCCCCCACTGCTACCTAGGTAGCAGATTGCCCTCTACTTCCTGAAGGGCAGTTTGCCTAAAGAGGAGAAAATTCCCCATCATAGTCCAGGTAGTAATGTCACAGTAAGAATACAGTTACTTGTTTGGAAGCCTTGAATATGGTGAAGCCAAGAATACTTGACTTCAGTTTTCTTATGGTATTTATGGATGCCAGCTGGAGTTAGGCAATAATTTACAACTGATTGAAAGCCTGAAAAGATAAAGCTAATTAGAAATTAAAGCTTTCAAGATTTTGCCCATTTTCTTCCCATATATGGGAACATGGCATGCACAGGAGGGAAATGAGCTAATTAGCATTTCTTATACCATCAGCTTTTAGCGTTTCAGGATTGTTTAATTCCATTTCAGAGATACATTGTTGGAGACGAATTGCTACCTTACCTTCATAATGTATACAAGAAATTTTTTTTTTAATAATTGCAAGCATATTTAGAAGCAGTGGAGAATGTAAAAAAAAAAAGCCACATAGAGAAATTACTAGTTCTTAGACCTCTTGTCTATTTGCTTATCTCCTTGTGCAATAGGTTAACTAGGGTGAACACATTTTTCTAATGTATTCCAGTTGTTCTCACTGGGTGTGTTCCTATCTCATGTTTGAATCACTGCTCCAAACTGCTTGTAGGCATTTTAATCATGGATGTTGCATCTTCGGTGATTCATGGTTAAGCCCACTGAGTGGTTGAGTCCGAGTGGTGCTAAGATTTCCTGCTAGTGACACAGATGTTGGGATAACTAATAACCAAAAAAGGCTTTTGCTGGTAGTTTGGCTGCCTGATAGCATGTAAATGTTTAGGTAACCATTGTTTGAGGCTTCAGTAGAAGTTCAGACGTGTTATACACATGTTCAACCGATAGTTTTTGCATCCAGCTCAGTACAGATGGTGTTTATCTGACTCTCCACTTAGCCCTCTGTTGCATAAACATAATGCACCAATTCAAATAAATGGTAGCAATATTAACCTTTAAACTATTATTCCTGGGTGCTCTTGCATCTGACATTGCTTAAGCAGATGGCAGTACTTATCAGTCCACTTCAGGCATTCAGAAATAAAGTAGATTTGTGTTATCTTTTGTTTTTCTTCACAACTTTGAATCTCAAGTTTACCAAATTATGTGTGTGTGTGTTCTGTGTATTTAATGCTTCTCTGAAATGGAAGTGGGAAGGTTGTTCTCTGCTTAGATGTTAAGGAAAGCACATTTGACCAAGGTAAAAAAAAATTCCTCTTGTTCATTGGAGAGGATGAAAAAGTTCTCAGAGGTATTTAATCTCCTCCTAATTTGGAAGACTAAGGAATATTCACCATTTAGATTGCTGTAGGTAAGAGGTACATTCAATCTCAAGGCTTTCAGATCAGTAACTTTATCCAACAAAAAAAGTCCAAAAAACCCCACTTCTTTAGGTGTACTCTCCAGGGCAGTACCTTCTTATTTCTAATTTCTATTCTATTTTAGCATTAAATTTGGTAGTTACAGCACTAACTGGGGTGATTGCCAGACCTCAGAGCAGTTTCAGATAAGTTTTAGTAGCATGTCTTAATGTCAATTTTGGTTTAATATGTGCCAAAGGCATCTGAATTAAAACCTTTTCCTTCACATTCCTTTTATTTTAATTCATCTCAGTTCTTGGTGATCTCTCTACTGTTAAAAACATTAACAGGTACTGATAGTTGCTTAAAGTACTACAATTTTTTTTCAGTTGGGAATTACTAATAAAGAACTGGTAAATAGTTGCCTTTTAAAGACTAGATCACAGTTGGGTATTGTGAAAACACTGCTGTACTTCAGGTGAACTAGATAGAGCATTGACTGGTGCGATTTGTGTATGAGTGGTAAAGTTACCATTCTTAAATTATCCTTGGATTGTTTATTTGTGTCTTAATGCTGCACAATTATTTTCAGATT
Organism: Climacteris rufus; assembly: GCA_013398175.1. Taxonomy (NCBI): domain Eukaryota; kingdom Metazoa; phylum Chordata; class Aves; order Passeriformes; family Climacteridae; genus Climacteris; species Climacteris rufus. Next base: position 129,851 of record VZRZ01007524.1, on the reverse strand, counting down.
TGAATTAATTTAAAATTAAGGTCAGTATGTCCATCCCTACAAAAGTCAGTCTTCAGTTGTCAGCCATCACTCCGTTCTTACAGAAATTAATTATGATCTTGAATATTTGTACAATCTCATTAGCTTGTTAGGTGGTAGAATGGATTCCTGTAAGTCTTTGAGTGAAAGGCAGAGAACTTCTGAAGTGAACCAGGTAACTTGTGTTCTTTATCAGCTTTCAAATCCATCTTCCAATAAGATGGAGTCTCCCCAGGGGAATGTAGATGTACTTACTGCTTGGAACTTTGTAGTTAATTATATTTGGCTCTCTGATTCTAATAATTTGCATGTGTGCTATGCTTGCTTGCTTTTCAATAGCTGACAAAAGCTATAGGAGATCTTGGGGGTTTGTCTTAAAAGAATTGCTGTAAGAAAAAAAAGACTGACAAGAGAAATCTGTCAGGCTGTGAACTGAATAGAACCAACAAAGAGCCCAGCTGTTGTCTAAAAGTATTGTTTAAATAATTCTTAATGAAATGAATTGGGTAGTACGTCTATTTTCACATTGCTCTCCTCCAAGCAACAAATGTAATTAAAATACCCTAGACTTCAGCAAGGCTATTTGGGAGATGTCTTGCCCTGTTTCTCTTTTAAATTTAAATAACATTGAGTTGTAGTGAGTGTTCAGCGTATTAATGCCTGACTTAAAAGATTAGCAGAATTTGAATGACTTGCATTGTTTTGTTTAAATACTGCTCTATAAAAATGTAGATACTTGCATAAAGCCCGTTGTTTGATCTGGCTATGTTTCAATGACATATCAAGAAGAGGACCAAGACAAGTAAATATGTGCAAAATTTGAATCTTAAGATGCTTTACTGTTCTGGGAAGAGATGTTGTTCTCCATGCAGATTCTGCTCTTCCTCTGTTTGCTCTTGGCTTCTGTTTGTTTTCATTAGTTGGACTAAAATAAGAAACAAAGCCCTCAGACTGACTAGTTTCTGTCTCTAATATATACACTGTACTTGCTTTTAACCTCATCTACTGCATGTTGTTAATGCTGTACACAAATGCATTTGGACTATTTCTTTGGTGTTGTACAGCATGATGCATTTCATTACCTTTTCTAGTTTATCTCCCATTAGCTATAAATTGCTTTACAACTGGAAAAAAGCTGAGATTTTGGGAATTTAGTCTGTTTGCATATAAAAATCTTTTTTTTTTTTCTTTTCTTTTCTGTGAGTCTTATGAGAAATGTCCTGCTTGGAGAGTCTCAGACAGTATTTTCCTGTGTTTATTCATGTTACTTTGCTTTATTTTATAAGTGAAAATTGATTTTATTGATTTCTGATGTGTTGTTGCACTTAATGTTGAATAAATCTGACTTCCATTTTAAAAAGTAAAACTGTGTTAGTGAAAATGTTATATAATATTAATTGATCTTAGACTGTTCCCTGAGTATATAAATTTTTATTTCTTTTATTTTTTTATCTTGAGATAATTTTTCTTGATTCTGCTTAGGATTCTGGCCAGTATTTCTTTACTTCATGCTGTTATTAAAGCTTGACAGCAATATTGGTGGGACGGGAAAGGTGGAGACAGTTTTGTTTAGCAACTAGGGTGCTACAGTTATGCTTGTAAATCCTGAGTCTTACTGGTTTTGCTTCAAAGAGCTTTTCTGAATTTAAGTTGCTTAATATTTTCAAGATTTGGGATTTGGGGTTTGTGTTGGCTTTTGTTTTTTTGTTTTTTTGGTTTTTTTTTTCCTTCTGAAAAGCCTTTCCAAGTGATTGCTGGAGTAATATGTAGCCATGTGATTTTGAGCATGAGGATTAGTTTGAGCGCCTTTTTCTCTCTACCAAAATGAAAAAAAATCCTTGTTGTTGTTTAATATTCCTTTTAAATTGTAGCATCTCTGAAAAGCGAGACGCTCAAGAAGAGCTTTTTCAAAATGGCTTCTTTTGTAGCCAAAAATCCCGGCTGTGTGGAGGTGACAAGATTGCAGTGGGGCAAATGAGTGAGTCGCAATACAGGTGAACCACAGGATCAACATGAATCATGTTTAGAGAATTTAGTGTGCAAAATAAATGAAGTTTTTCCCAGGTAAAAATGGGTATTGGTAATTGAATTATTTTCAACTGTAGTTGTCTAATACAGCCTACTTCAGAAGCAATATCTTGTGTCTGTGTGAGTTGGTCACTGGTTTCACTTCAATTTGTCCTTAGTGTTCTTGATTAAACAATTAACACTGTTTATCAATGGGAAAATCATATAGTCTGGCAAAGCCTAGACTATATGCAATCTGCAACTTCAGAGCTAAATGCCTCTCTGTTGGGGACCTGCTGTTAATTTTTCCTGCAAATGTTGATTGAGCTATTATAGCATAGTTTATAAGAAATGTCTTATTTTACTGCAAGACTTGGCGCCCAAGCAAATGGAACACAGAGCATTCTAATCCCATAAGACATCAGTGATCTTTGGTTAGTTAACAGCTTCAGCAAGCTGGTGTGCAGTCACTGAAGTCAGGGTTTGAGGTTTTTTTCTGACTTTTACTATTTCTTTTACTTCTGACTACTCTTGAATCAAAGTCCATTGCCTTACCCTGCCAAAACTAGGCTTTTAAATTGATAGTTTTTCCAATTCCACTGGGTGATGGCATCACTTATGAAATTCTGTAGTATCCTGCTTGCCCTCAATGAGTTGGAGAATGTTGAATAGGGTTGAAATCGGACAGGTAATCTTGTGTGATGTCCTTTGAGCATTTAGCTGGTCCTAGGCATAGAGCGTTCCTGGTTAAGTTGGTTCCGTAACAGTTTCAGAAAGGTCTCCCATACTCCCTGTTAGTTTGAGTGCCTTGTAAGGATGTGCTACGTATCCACAAACATAATTATACAGTGGAAAATATTTCTTTATTCAATTAATTTATCTGTATTCAAAGAGAAGCTTAGCTGAATTTTCTGTCAGCTTAATGCTGCAGTACTTGTAAGCTTCTCTCCTACAGCCGTACTTAAAATTATCACCTTTTCCCCAGTGTTTCAAAGAGGAAGTAAGACAGTTAAGTTCCAAAGGCTAGGTTTTGTCTGTATTCTAAGAGGTCTCATCTTTAAGCTTGTGGCTGATCTTATTCTGGTAGTGATTTCTGAACCTCATGCTGGATTTCCTGTTGTTCTCTATACTACTAAACTACTTGCTCTCCCTTTTTTCTCATCAGTTTTATACAGAAAATGCTTAGCAATAGAGAAATATTCCAGAAATTGTAAGTCCCAATTACGGCATGGGAGTGAAGGCATGTGAATACAGGTGTGGGTGAAGAAAGAGACTGGGGACAGGGGCACAGGAGAAGGAGCATACCATGAATTGTTTGTACTGTGGAATGCAGGAGTCAAGAAGAATGATTGAAGGTATGAGTTATGTATGAGGGAAGCTCAAACACAGACCATGTAATTGATATTATTTTGGATTATTTTCCCCTCCCTTACTTCTGGTCTTATGAAATACACCCTTTTTTAAGGTTTAGGTATAAAATCCTAAGGAGAATTGTGAATGGAAATACTGCTTTGTGGAAAAAAAATAAAAAGGTCAATTCTTTATGCTCAACCTATAGTTTGTATAAATCTTTTTGTAGCAATTTTAGATAAAATATTTTGAGAAAGATAAAACTCAGAAGTAACATCTGATAGACCATTGGAGAAAGAATGTCATCTACCAGGAACACTCCATGATAGGTAACTACCCTAAATATCTACAACAAAAAACCCCAACAAACCTACTCCCTCTGCCAAATGCCCACCCTCTTATGTTTAAAGTGTTTTCTTTTTTTGTATTGCTGTTGCCTAGTTGGAGCATTTAACAGCCTGGATAACTACAGTTTACATGTCAGAGATTTTGATTAATTTCTGTTTAGGGTAGAAGAAGCAGCAGAGACATAAGAAACACACATTAAGTTTTCATGAAAGTTTGCAAAGTTAACTGTATTGCCAGTACCGAACAACCAAAGGACTTCTGAATGTGGACTTTTTCTAACAAGATTCCTGTCACTTTTCAGTTAGAGTCCTTGCATTCATGCATCCAGACATTGCTGAATTGTTCAGCCACAGGTGTACTTTGTCTGTGGTTTCCACTTTGATGTGTGACTTCTGATTTGTTAACAGTAAAAGTTAAAAAAAAGAAAACCTCTAAAAACCTCAGTTTAGAGGTTTTCTCACAGAACAGAGCCCATCCTTAAAAGACAAGTTTTCTAGTGTAGAATAACTAAATACAACAATTAGTTGTGCATTGGTGATTGTGATTTCAACCCATCGGTCCCAGCATCTACTTCAACATGAGGTTGTTTTGTAGCAAATCTGACTTTTGTCTTGTGTAATGCAAAGAAAAGTTTCTGCAGTGCAGTCTATGCCCTTCAATGGACTTCTGCAGCCTCCATTGTCTAAAGCAGGTCTGGGACACCTCTGCTGCTTTGCTGTAGGCAAAGTATCTCCTCGTCTTCCAGGCAAACCTAAGGGAGTTTAAACTTTTTTTTTTCTTTTTTTTTTCTTTCTTTTTTTTTAAAAAAACTTTAATTGGAATTTTGCTTTGTTGAGCCTGGAATACTGCAGTCCAGGCAGGTCTGGCCAGAGCTACTGTGCATTGCTAGCTATCGATCGCGTGTTGGAGACAACTGCTGTAGCTACTCAGTGCCATTGCTAATATATGCCAGAGACAAATATACCAGTTGAGGCTCTGTAGGTAGGTGAGAAAATTCTCTAATTTCAACCTAAATCATGCCAATATAAATTAAGAAAAAGCCTTCAAGGAGCTCTAGTTACTGCAATCTGGACTCAGGTTATTTTCTTGTAAAGGAAACAATTAGTAATATTTTATTCTTCAACATCCCAAAGTCCTGTGAAGACAAGGAAACATAGTGGTTCTTCTTAGAGGTCTACAAATCCTTTGTTTGTGATAGTGTTCATGACAGAGCAGCCAGGAATTGAGAAACAGAAAAAAAAAGGAGTAATATGTTTGCATACCTGATAGGAACAGTGAAGGCACCCTGTTAGATTTTTCAGTCTTTAATTTCATTAAAGAGGGAATGTGCATAAAAAAGTGTAGAAGAGCAATTAGATGATTAGCTTTGATAACATCAGGTACTTTATCCCATAAAATGCTCTAGATGTAGTTTAGATTTCAGGTGAGAGACCTGGCAGCCTCATGTAGAATTTGGTGTTGAGCTGATTATCAAGTTGAACTTGCACAACATTCGGATTGGGATTGGAATTGGATGTGTACAAAATACAGTGATAAAGACATTAATAGTGTGGCCAGTTGTCCAAGGTAATCAGTAGCTGCTGTGATACTAATTTCTTTTGTAACAGCTAACTTTGCTCTTTTTGAATTGTCATATTGAGAGATGTAATATACTCTTCTGCATTAAAGCAAGCTAAAGAAAAACACAAATGGGGCGAATCCACATTTCTCATGAGACCCCTGCTGTTCAGACCCTCATTAATAATGTTATACGGTAATAATTTGAGAATTATTTGGAGAGTCTGTATTTTAAAAGTAAAGATCATGCAGGAATACTGTGCAAGGGAGCTCTTCAAAAGCAGAAAGTCCAGCTGGCATTTTCAGTTAAAGACGGTAGACTTTCCCATGCCTTGTTCTTGGGTGTGTAGCAGAGAATACAGTTCTGCTGCTCATGCTCCCTGTTTTATCAGGAGCTATTGAAATAGTGTAAGATCCCAAATAACACATACTCATTAATTCCTTTCTGTAGTTTACCTTAAATATGCCCTTGGCCAAAATCATGAAGAATATTTACCTTATGCTGCTTACTTGTCGTACACACCTGCAGGTAAAGGTGATGTCTTTTAGTTTGGGTGATCATCTTGTCTTTTTTGGCTTCTGCCAGGTCTTTCAGGATTCCTGTGGAACCAAACTATTCTGAGATTTGTATGGAAATAATTCAGCCTTCCTTGGCACTAATTTTCTGTAACTACAAAGGCTAGTTTGGATTTCTATCTACTGTAGTTAAGAATTCTCAAGTGTCCTATTTTTTCAGAGGATCTCAGGCAAACCTGTTATCAAAGAGCTGTGATTCATTTTTTTGTTGCATTACAACCAAACATTAATTTTCTTCTTTTGTTCCAGAGGGAGAAGGAGGCCTATGTTTTCCATGTCTTTAAAGATGTTCTCCATCTCCAAACACTGTGTAAGCTGGCATATGTTAGATTTCCAACATCAGTGGAGAAAGCAGCGCTGTAATTCACACTTTTGATTTGACAGTTAGGTCGCAAATATGCTAACATTCAACTTGTTGGTTATTATTGCTTCTCCTTTTCACAAGGGAAAATTAGTATGCACATTAGAGGATAACTTCTCTGCAAAGAATTATTTAAACTAGGCAGGCAGCTCTATTTTTTAATTTTTTGTGAAAAAAAGCCTTTTACTTCTTACTGTGTTCCCTGTCTGGGAGAAGTCAAACGTTCATTTGAAGAGAAAGGCTTGGAAATTAAACAAATAGTTCCCTCACTTTAAATGCAGCCTGAACGCTGCTGAAACATTGGCTGTTTCCTCTTCTTTCTTCAGGATCATGCACTGGTGAATGACTGTTTCAGTGCTGTGCTTATGACATAGTATATTCACAATTTGCCTACTGAATATTTAGGGAAATCTGTGTGTCCTACTGAGATGCTTTTCTATATAAGAAAAGAGAGGATTGTAGCAGTAAGGGATACCTGTTTTGTTTAGTACTGTACTGTAGGGTGTAATTGGAGCAATGGAGAATTCGAGGGAGAGAGAATAATAGAAATGGCAGGAATTCAAAGATCACATTGGTGTTACTTTTCAAGAAAATACTGTTGGATTGTGGATCTATAGCTGGAAGCCCCCTTCAATTTTAAACTTACTGGTATGGACACCAGAATGATTTATCAACACTTGTGGGTTTTAAGTTGGTTTAAAATGTTATCCTATAAATTGAAAGCACTTAAATAGAGCTCCATCAGCTTTCCAGCTTGAAATTATATGTCATGCAAGTTAGCTTGGGAGTTTTTTCCAAATAATGTGTTTTCCTATTAGATTATTACTAATGTTTATATTGCACTTCTGTCCCTCATCTCTGTTAGTGTGATATGGTCAGCTTCTTGCTAAGTCCTGCTGGAAGTGCAACTAAAACCTTAATTACTGAAGCTTTAGTGGCACTTTCTTTTTACAACACTGCAGAACTGGATTGTAGAAACACACAGAAAATGTCTATTGTGTATGAAGACACAAGGTGCAGTCTCACTGTGGAAGATCAAAATTTATTATTATGTTCTGCACTATTGCAAGTCATTTACCTGCCTTCAGTGCAAATGAGGCAGCCTATTGTTTATTTCTCTTTTTCTTTTTCAGTGATAACATGTAGCAGTAATGTCTTGCTCTCAACTGGGAAGAAATTTACTTCATGAACCTTACACATCTTTATGCAGCCCTCTTCATCTTATGTGGCTCTGGAAATACCTGACAAAACTACAGGTCTTTCAAAGCTGCTTTTAATGAACCAGTAGGCCTTTGTTCTTTCTGTTTCAGGAGCCAGATAAAGCAGTCCCAGCTGAGGTTTCCCACTGAACTCCAGCTTAGTATTTGATCTGCCTAGGCTGCTGCTGGCTGTGCTTTGTGTGATTTGGGGGCTGTACCTGATAAGACTCAACCCTCAGCGGCTCAACCAGGTTCTGTCTAGATGAAATAGCTACTGCCTAGCATGTCAATCTTCACAGCAGTGTGACAGTGGAAAAAAAACCCCAAGAACTTCCTTTAAAGAAAATTGACATTGTCTTCTTCAAGTTCAACTTCAGCTACTGGCTATTTATATATACGTATTTATATATACACATATATATGTATGTATAAAATAAATATATGGCTACATATCTATATGAATTCCCATTACTACCTTAGAGCAATGAATCTTTTGAGTGAAAAATTCTGTTTTCTCTATTGTCACTTCGAGGTGAAAGATTTCTTTTGTCTTCTGGCCCTTCAAAGGTGAGTATTGGCAAAGGTAGTACCTTTAGATCTTTGCTCTAATGAGTATAAATAGGTAACATAATACATTTAGCTCACCTTCAGAAGCTGAAATCCAGTTCTCATTATCACTTATTTGTTTTGTGACTTTTAATTTGACAGTTCAATTGTTCTGTAAAATAAAGGCAACAGTGACTGGCTTCTTGCAGGGGGTTGAATGAACGTTAAGCTTCTGTTAATTAAAAGTACTATTTTGAATCCTAGATATTAGTAATTAATCAGATTAAGGGATAAAACTCTTCTGAGAGCTAAGCATGTTTTCTTACAAAGAGAAATGTTGATTTTAAAAACTACATTAAACTCTTCTCTGTCTTTTGGGACACTCTAACCTATTAATATTTTGGAGAGTGGGGGGAAGTGAATGGAAAGTGAAATGAAAATCCAGAAAAGAGTATTTTATGAAAAGCAGGTTTATGAAAGGCAGCAGAACCTTCCTTCGTCTTAAACAGGGCCTTTCATAAAGTGACATGATGAGGGAATGGAACTGAGAATGTAAGACATAAGTGGTATGAAACCAACAAAAGACTTCCAATAATGCTCTCTATGTATTTCACATCTGTGTTCTAGTTATTCTAAAACCCTCTCTAGTAGTTAATGGAGTACACACAAATAGGAGAATGTTCAAGTTTATCCCCTCATTTCTGCTCTTTAGCTGACATTAACACAAATACCCTGCTAAAGCATAGTCCCTATTTCTGTAGTTTGTATTTTCATTCTTGAAAGAGCCTTGCAGCTTGACTTAATTGGAATTCATTGTGCTCAGTGAGCCCACCTAGTGTTTCAAAAGTATTCTGAGCTCTTACTGTGGGTGAGATGTCTGCAGGTTTAACCTGCTGATGGATTGTAGTTAGTGTATGAGAATGTCTGACAATCTCTGATCTCTTGCTGTATGTTGAGTTTGAAACATATTGGGGAACAGTCAGGTTCTTTTTTTTTAAAACATTTTATTTTATTTAGATTTTATTCAGTCACCAGAATATGGATCACAGAGTCACAGAACCTTTAGGATCAGAAGGAACCCCCTGTGGAGACTGTCTAATCTAACACCCTGCTGAATGCAGTGTTACCTACAGCAGGTTGTTCAGGACTATATTCAGGTTGTTTTTGTATATCTCCACAGATGGAGATTCCACAATATCTCTGTGCTAGAATTGCTCTAGTTTTGCTATATTGTATGTCTGTACTGGGGAGTGCAGGGCTGGTCACAGCACTGTGATGTGTGTCAACACTGGAAGTATCATCTCCCTCCAACTGCTGGCTTGGCTGTGCCTGGTGCTTCCTGAACGTTTCAAGGGTGCAGTGGTGACTCAAGTTCAATTCCTTGTCCACCAGCGTCTCCCAACCCTTCTCTGCAGAGCTGCTTTCCTTCATTTGCCGCTTCCAGCCTGTGCTGGTGCATGGGGTTATTTCTCCCCACATACATCGCTTTAAATGTGATTTCCCTGAGCTTCATGAGGTTTCTGTTGGCTTATTTCTCCAGGCTGTTGCGGTCCCTTGGAATGGCAACATAGCAGCATAGCCATCTGGTGTATCAGCCACTCCTCCCCAACATTTATCATCTGCAAGCTTGCTGTTGGCATGCTCTGTTCCATCTTTCAATTCATTAATGAAGAAGTTAAACAGTACTGGCCCCAGTATCAACCTCAGGGATACATTAGTGATTGTCCTTCAGCCAGGCTTTGTACTGCTGATCACAACAACCATCTGAGCCTGGCAGTTCAACCAGTTTTCAATCTACTTTATTGTCCACTTATCTAGTCTGTATTTTGTCAGTGTATCTAAAAGTTATGTAAGACTGTCAAAAGCCTTGCTGATGTAAAGATAAACCACATCCATTCCTCTCTTCTCACCCGCTGAGCTCCTCACTTTGTTGTGGAATGCTATCAGGCTGTTCAGGTATGACTCCTGGTCTGTAAGTTTATGCTGACTCAGCACCTCCCTGTCCATCGTGTGCTTGGAAATAGCTTCCAGGATTATTTGGTGGATCACCTTGCCAGGGCTTGAGGTGAGGTCAGTTGGCCTGTAGTTTCTCACATCTTCCACCTTGCCCTTCTGGAAAATGACACTTCTTGTCTTCTGCTCCTCAGGAACCTTCTTCAATCACTATGACCTTTCAAAGATCATTGATTGTGATCTCACATGACATTGGCCAGCCCTCTCAGCACTTGTGGGTGCATCCCTTCTCTACTGACACTCCTTTCTCTGCTCCAGACTTTTCCACTGATTTCAAGAACCTGAGGTTCCTGAAAGGCAGATCTTGCTAGTAAGGACTGAAGTGTAGAAAGCATTGAGTACTTCAGCCTTATCTGTGTTGACTGCCACTATAGACCCATTCAGCAGGCCCACAGTGCCCCTAATCTTTCTTAAGTTGCTCATCAATGCCTGTAGAAGCCTTTTATATTGCCTTTTGTGTCCCTCACTGGGTTTAGCTTCAGATGGGCTTTGACATATCTAACTCCATTGCTACACACTTGGACAGTATCTCTGTGTTCTTTCCAGGTCACTTGTCCCTGCTGTGATCTCTTGTTTCCTTTTGATAGATGAGTTTTGTCACAAGCTTCCTGTTCATCTGTGCAGGGGTCCTTTCTGCACATTGGGATAGACAAATCTTGAGTTTGGAGGAGGTGATCCTCAAACAAAATCCAAGAGCTGCCCCCCTCTCTTCTCCAGAACTGTACTCCATGCAGCTCCTCCAAGCAGGTCCCTGAGGGGACCAAGAGTACTCTTTCCTGGAGTACAGAGTCTCTATTTACCTTGTCCCTTCCTTTCTGGATCCTGAACTCCACGGCTCATGATTGCCTCCAGCCTTCACACTGCCTGTACTGAATCTGGCTGGGATGGAGTTAATTTTCTGTACCTGTGCAGAAAATACCTGTGAAGTGCAGTGTTTTGGACTGGTGACCGAAGCAATGCTGATTACACATCAGTATTTTCACTACTGCTGAACACTGCTAACACAGTATCAAGGCCTTCTCTGTTTCTCACTCTGCATGTGGCAGTGAGGAGGTTGGAGGTGGACACAAGGCTGGGACAGCACACAGCTGGGACAGCTGACCCCAACTGACCAAAGAGATTCCACAACATATGACATTGTTCTCAGCAATAGTGGGGAAGGAGTTTTCCAGGGGTTGCTGTTGCTCAGGGACATAGTTGAGCATTAGTTGGCTGGTGCTAAATGATTGCTTTTGCAAATTTTTTTGTTATTGTTATTCTCTCTTCCCCTTCTCCCTCCCTGTTTTACCTCAACCTACAATTTTTCTCACTTTTGCTCCTCTTTTAGTTCTTTCCCTCATCCCTTTGCAGAAGGTAGTGAGTGAGCAGCTGTATAGAGCTGGCATGCCTATGGGGATTAAATCACAACATTCCTGACTAGTTGTTCTTTCTTGGGAAGGATAAAGTCCAGCAGAGCATCTCCCCTTTTTGGCTGCTAGATCACTTATGTCAAAGTCATCATTAATGCACTCCTGAAACATCCTCAGTTACTTGTACTCTGCTGTATTTTCTCTCCACCGGATACTGGGGTGATCAAAGCCTGCATGGGCAGCAGTGCCTGTGCACATGAGGCTTGCACAGTTGCCTGAAGAAGTCCACAAAAATCCAATACTTTGGATCAGGTGGTTGGTAGCAGACATTCACTACACCATTACCAGTTTTGTCTACACAGTGATTCTGTCCCATAAGCTGTCAGCTGGCTGATCATTCACCCCCAGGCAGGACTCTTGTCCACTCCCTGCAGTGGTCTTGCTTCAAGGGCAATTCCACCTCCTCACCATCACATCCACCCCTTGCAGAAGCTGTGTGAACTACCCCACCATGTTTCATGGTCCCAGCGAGATCGTAGCCTTGCCCTCTGCATGAAGACGTCCAAGTCCTTGTGCCTGCACAATGAGTGTTGATGAACAGGACTTAAGACAGGCGCTCAGTCATCCTGGCAGCTTGTTGATAACACGACTGATGCTATAAAGGCCTATCACAACACAAAGTACACCAGTTATTGAAACTCAGGACACATCCTTCAATGTGTTTCTGCTGTAATGGAGATGAGGTGAAAGGACGTAGCAGTGGACAATGAATGATTACTGCTCTCTGCTCCCAAAATCCACTCTGCCTATTTACTCCTGGTTCCTAGCAATAGAAAATTATTTGCTCCCTGAGGAGTCAGCAATGATCAGTGCAGTATTGAAAAATGTACTCAAGGTTGAGAGAGGAAAATGTCCTCTGACTTCTGGAGGGAAATGTCAAGTGAAAGAACTTGAGGGATAGGGTATTTGAAGGAGATGTGATACTCAAAGGTCAAATGATTGGAAGTAGGTCAAGACTAGCAGATTCGAAAAGAAAGGTGAATGTATTCAAGGTTAGGAAGACAGCAGAATATACAGAAAGAATAGTAGGACTGGGAAATGCTAATAATATATAATTGTGAAAATGACAAGTAAAGAAAGGTCAGAAGAAACCAGTACTTTATAAAGTATCTATGCTTCATAAATCACATAAAAGTCAACTGCTCTGTTCTGAGTAATCCTTGACTTTTTCTGTCCTGGGATATATGTAGGTTGGTATGATCTGAAATGGAACCAGTGTCATTGTGCTTTCAAGGGCTTGTTTCCCTATACTTTGCTTCAATGGCTTTTTTTCCTGCATCCCTTGGGTGTGATAATGGCATTCTGTGAATCATAATAGCACTACAGAGCTTAATTAATGTTTGCAAAATACTTAGATCCTCAGATGAAATGTGCTGTGTGCATTCAGTGCAACATATTATTGCCAATAAGCAGAGGCTATTTTTAATTCCAGCAACAACTAATTTTTGGTGTTTTTTTAAATCAGAAGAGCAACCATGTGAGGATGTCCAGGAAAGGGTCATGCCAAGGTTCAGTTATCTCGCTATCTCAGCTTCAGGAGTAGCAGGTGTTTAAAGAACACATCTGCACAAAAGACAGATGCTTTATCTGGCAAACTCTCCTGGCTTCTAGCAACAAATTTTTAAAGACTCTGTGATCTGAAGGTTACATCCAATACCTTCCCCTGAAGGGAATACTTGTCCCTGACTTTTCAGGCAGTGCTTAGTGAGCCAAGGGATTAACCTTGCATACCCTCTATCGGGTGTTTCTCCCCTGTCTGAGAGAGAAAGTAGAGGAAGAAAATAATGTTTTTAGTTCATTTAGTTGCAAGTAAATCTCCATCTACCATGATGACAAATGTATTTGAGTCACTAGAGGAAAAATTATGTGCTGTTTGGTACTTTGACATAACTGTTCAAGGAAGAGCTCAGCATATGTCCTTTCAGCCCACGGAATAGGATGATTTATTGCTTTAAATTTATCAGAATCTTTAAGACCACATATTCCTGTCTAAGGACACATAAATTCTTTGTTCTTGTGAGCTAGACAACTGGATGTAGATGCATTAGTTCATACTAATAAGATGTTAAAATCCTAGTTTTTATATAAATTAAAGATCATCTGCTCTATGTAAGGAATTGCTTTGACTCACTTTTTCCCTCCCAGCAAATAGACAGTGTTTTATGTATCAACTGCCAGCAGTTTTTGGCCTCCAAAATAGAATAATTTGTAAATATAACATATACATATATTTATATATATGTATATATGAATGAGTTGGAACCATTTTTCTGTTCAATTGGCTTATAATTTTCTGATTTGCCCAAATAGACTTAATTCCTAATTTTAAACCTTGTTAAGGGAATTCTATCCCATTTATATAGGAAAATGTGGAGTTGTGGAAATATTTGGGGAAGTGTGTAATGAGAGGGCCAATAAAAATGTAAATGATAGGAACTGTATTTATTATATATTTTACCTGATTCTCTGGCAATGTTGCTGATTTGATAGCAAGCAACCAACTAAATATTTTGTATCATGATTTTAAAAAATAATTTAATAAACCCATGATATTTGCATTTAATTATCTGCCATAGAAGGTATCTCTTCCATTTCAAATTAGTCAAGCAGACAGTGTATGTTCACCAAAATCTTTTTATCTTGGACCTGAATTTTACTCTAGGTGGCAGAATTGCTCTATCTACAGCACACAACAGATTAAGGAACAAAAAATGGTTAATGATATATATCTCCCTAGTGCCAATAATTCTTGTTTCGTAAATCAGCTGCATTATTTTTCCAATAGTGTCAAATGTATCAGTAAGCAGGTAGAATTAATAAGCTGTGTTTTTTAAAGGGGAAAAAATAATAAAGCAATTTCCTTTATAAAAACTGCCTGACTCAATTAGAAGCTGCAGATTTTTTTGTGAAGTCTAATTGCTACAAAATGCTGATACTTGAAGCGACTTTGAGGTAATGTGTTTGAACTGCCACACATGTAGTTTCCTAGGAGGGCTTGAGGTTGGGGGAAGAGTGAATCTTTCCAACAGTGCTGTGTCAAATTCTTTGCATATGAAGGAATTAAATTCTAACACAGAATGCATGTTAAACAGGGAGATGGGACAGTTTAGACATGTTTTTAAGGAAGCTGTTCTTTCAGGCTAAAGTACATACGTGTAAACTGTCTGGTCTGTACACTGTAAGAGCTTAAAAGGATTGAGCCCCTCTAATAGTTACCTAGATTATCATTTTGACAAAAGCTACACCCTAGATCCTCTACTTCCAATAATTTTATTTGAAACACTGGATACAATTTCATTGTTAGCCAGTGTAATATATTTTAAGCATAATATTTTCTGTCCTTTTGACAGTATTCCTGAACTTTAGATTACAGGGGAAAAAAAAAAAAAGGCAATGAAAGCTTCCAAGAGGAGGGAGGATTAAATTAGACTCTTTACGAGGTCAGACATGTGAAGTCTGGAAAGTGAAGTCTAGAAAATCATTCTGGAGCTGTGGTACTTCTTCTGTTTACTATGTGTTTTCATTGCCCACGTTGTTAGGCTCCCTCTCCACCCATGGTGAGTATGTTATTGCTACTTCTTAATGAAAACTACTTAGAAAAAAATCTTCTCAGTGCTTACCATTTGTTCTGTATTCTGTAGCAGGATTGCTGTTGTGAGAGTTGTAACACTGTTGTGCAGTGCTACTCCTGAGACTGATGTTGCCTTTCTTTGCAAGGTGGAGAGAGTTAGCTGGGCACATAAATGTAAATATTGAAATATGAGGAAAAAACCAGTAACCTTTCTTTCAAAATGATGCTACATTTTACTAGAAGCTTTCCACATTTTTAGTGGTTTAAAATGAGAGTAAAGCAGTTACAGCATTGGCTTGCAATCCTCTCCCTAAAGTTGGAGAAAATGTAATTATTTTTCTCCTCCTTCTCATAGAAAGTAGAATTGTTGACTACATGCTTGTCTTTGGTTTGTGGACTATCTAGACTTTTTTCTTTTTGCTGATTGGCTTGTTGCAGTATAACGTGCTTTGTATTTTGAGTTGAAAGCACCCTTTACTCATGCTGAGTATAGCTTTCCTTCCTGGAGGATCCATTGAAATAACATGGAGATGCTTTGTAAATGCAGGGAATATAAATTTTCTATATGATCATGAAAACAGTCCTTTCCTGAGCACACTAGAAGCAAGAATAGAAGGTGGAAGACTCCCATGGCAATTTATTATGGATACTTCTGAAGTGTATTCTTTAGTCGATTTCGCTTCAATCAGCAGTTTGTTAAGGTTATGTAGGAGTACGTAGGAGTATGTCAAACTAACTGATAATGTGGGGAACCTGGGAACACTTATTTCTGTAAGATTACCTGGTCAAGAACCTTGTCAAATGTGATGAAAAGGAGAAGGGGGAAGCAGTAACTGAAATACAGAGCCAGACCTAGCGGATGAAACATAACTGGACAAAGAAAAGAAGCAAACAAAAAAATAATGGGCTATCTGCAAACAGACTGGCACTTTGCAACCACTTGGTAAACCTGAGGGTCCAGGATGTTGCAGGGGGTCGGTGGTACTGCCCAAACTGATGGGGGGGGGATGTGCAGGGGAAGGGTGTCAAGAAGAACAACGTGGATATAGACAGAAAGGGATTAAAAAGGGGTTGGTCACTTATGAAACAGAGCTGGTCAGTATGTTTGCCTGACTGAACCCTAGGCAGATCACCACAGTCTGTGATCTGATTAGATCCTGTCTTAAAGATCTCTCTCTGCAATCTCACCGTGAGTGTGTGTGCTGCAAAGACCAGGTGCCAGCTCCTGGGGTGCTGTGCGAATGGATTTCGGGCAGCTGGAGTCAGGCCGGGGGTGCAGGCACCCCTGGCCCGTGATGTTGTCACCCACTGGAGCCAGTGGCATCTTTGTGCCCCCCACAGGAGCAGGCGGGGAGGTGTCGTGCCCAGCGCTGTGGCGGGGGTGGCGAGGGAGGCGAATGGGGCCCAGTGCCCGCAGCTGGAGGGGGAGGTTGCTCAGAGCCTCTGGGCCTGGCACCGGCCACTGCTGTGGGGTGAGTGACCCCCCGGAGCAGGTGTGCCTGGGCTGTTCATGGCAAACCCCGCGCAGGACGACCTGGCCAGGAGGGAACCCGTGGGGAAGGTAGCTGGGCCCAGGATCTGGGCAGGGGCGTTGCGTGGACACAGGGGCTGTGCTGGTACTTGGGGCGTGCATGAAGGTTTGTGTGTGCTCTCACCAGGGACCTCCTGTCGCTACCGGCTGGAGAGAGGAGGGCACTTGGTTGTCTGGCCTGTGTTTTATGAGCTCTGTAGGTGTTGAGGGCAGCACCTTGTCTGTGGCAACCTGTGTGACCAGCTGTGTCAGTGTCCTCTGTGTCCGTATGTGTGTCTCTGGATATGTCTGCAGCTTTGCCAGTGGCTGAACCTGCAATTGGAAAAGAAGCAGCCACATCGCTTGGGCTGGGCAAAGACAGGCTCCGCATGCAATGTGCTGGGCCCCAGGGACCAGGACAGAGTCCTGGGCTGGAGATGCTGGAGGTGACTGTTGCTCCCAACATCCCTTAACAAAGCTCTCTTGTTAAAGGGAAAATTGAAAGAACCATACTGATTTAGTTTTTTGTTTTGTTTTGTTTTGTTTATATTTTAATGGTGAAAAGCAAAAGGATGTATAAATAACTAAAAATTTCAGTGTAAATGTTTCAGGAAAATATGAATACTTGAATGTATGAAAAATCCATCATTCAGCTTGCCTCAAAGACTCTTAAATATTTTTAAACAGGAATGAAAGGATGCTGTGCCTATTTCTGAGCTTCATCTTCATGTATAAATCCTCAAAGCTTATAAGTTTAGCATTTCTATAGACTATAAAAGCAGCATTTTATTGACTAAAAGTTGTATGAATTTGTACTCTCACTGCTTCTAAAAAAAAATAAAACAACCCAATTACTGAATAAAATTGAAGACTGCTTTCAGTTGCTCAATTTGTTTGTAGGAAATTTATTGTGTTTACTTTTCAAAACTTTCCAAAATTAGTGATATATATTTTTGGGAGTGTTTTGACTGTTGAGGGATTTTGGCACTCTGCATGCTAACTAGTGCTACCGCAGTCCAACCATTTATCATTAGGGAGTCTTGAAGGTCCTCAGCATTAATGCTGCTATGCACTGCTTGATATGACAAGACTGGTGTTTCTATAGATTACTCACACCCTGTTGTCAATGGAAAGGTCATAGAAAACAGAGTTTTTCCTAATGTAATAATATTTCTTAATTTGTAATTTCTTAAATTTAAACAAAATACTTTCTCCTTGCTATAGAAGAATTGAACTAAACCTCCTTAAGAAGTAACTGCAGTTCTTGTGCCGTTCTATTTTGGGAGAATAGGTTTATAGTATCACCTCTCTATAAAACTATTCAGAGGTCACCTTTTGTGACATCATTTTTCTTCTAGCTTGCTCCAGTCACTGTGAGGAGATTCTGTTCTCTGTGAAGCAGGAAGCTCTATGCTAATATTGTTTAATGTGCTTTCCACAGGGGTTTGCTATCAAGTAACATAAAGTGATGTTCAAGAGGTGAGGGTTACTACCTTTGTAGCTGTTCCCTGTACAAGAGGAATGTCACACTTTTACATGTTTTTAATGTTAATGAAGCTATCTTACAAAAGGGTTTTGACTGTTTCATGAAGCTATCGTACAAAAGGTTTTGGACTGTTTTATGAAGCTATTGTACAAAAGGTTTTTGACTTTGCATTTTCTCCTGGAGAAAGCATAAGGGAAAGCTTAACACCCACCACTTTGCCAGGTATTACAGACAATTTTATTTATGTGAGCTGCAAACAGTATCAGTATCTATTCCACCCTTATTAACATAGCATTAAGTAAAATTGTCTTAGGTTCTCTCTGAGATGTCAGTTTGTGTGCTTTGACCTTTATATCAATGTTCCCCTAATTTTCCTTCAGCAATATCATTTCAGTGTTTTACTACTCAAACATAGTGATTGAAACGATTTGCCTGCCCTCTTGAAACCAATGTGCTGTGCTGGTGACTGCCCACCTCGGTGAGCTGCTGTGCTGCTGCAGAGCCTGTCACGGAAAAACCTGTGGAGGGGTGTTTCCAGAAGATAAAGCTGGCCGCCTGGTGGGGCTGCTGTAGTTTCACTGAGAAAACCTGGAGACAACCTAGTAGTAAATATTTGCTCAAATATTTTGCCTTTTAATCAAAAGAGAGAAGTCAGTTTTCAGAGGGCTTTGTTAAAATTATTCTCAGTTTGGGGATTCTCTCTGTGGAAAACACATTTTAACAGAAGCATAAGCCATTTTAGGGAATGGTTGTAATGCCATATTTGTATGACCTGCAGAGGAAAGAGAGGTGTGAGAAATCTGTGATTGCATAACAATGCAATATAATGATTTATAGGTCTGATGATTTTAGACCTTCAAAGAGCCCTGGCAGGCAGAAAAAATAATTTGAAGTTGAGTAGTTTTCAAAAGATTATCTGAAGAAAAATACATAGTCCATGCTGTGTCTCAAATCCAGTTAGTCAAAGGGAATATTGCAACCCAGTAAATCCTGAAAATGAAGTAATTGCTGAATGCCCCATGCCTTAATGGGGGTTTATCAGAATAAATATAAATATTTTGGAATTAAAAAGTGTTTCAATGGAGTTTGATGCATGCTGGAACATTGCTTAGTTATTAATCGTAACATTTCATCACTGTTGAATTACCTAAAATGTGTCTCTATCTAAAGTTACCTTATAGCTTTGCCCTTAAAATGTGCTGTTTATGTGACACAACTCTCCTTACATTTTGAAGGAGGAGAGGGTCTGGTCTTTTTCCTTCAGGCACTGGCAGTCTGACAAGTCTTTTCTGTATTTAAGGCACTCCTGAGAGTCAGATAGTGGTTCTGCTAGCATTGCCTGTCCTTCTCCCATGAAGTGGAGGTATTGCCTAGACCCTAATGCCTGGTTTGCCTGTGTATTTTTGGCCTGAAGTGTTTTTCACTGTCTGGAAGAAAAGGAAATGGGTGCTTGTGTCATTACATGCATTTTAAGGTACAGTTTTGTTTTAAAGGGAAGTGCAACAAAGATTTGTCATATTACAGGGACATATCAATTTACAATTTTTTTAAGGAAGGTAAAGCCAAGAAGATCAGCTTCAAGGGGTAAATAATGAAGAGAGCCTTAGGAGATAGCAGATTTATTCTTATCCTCATAAGAGTAAGAGGAGCCAAGGGGTTTGCTTTGAAAGTGCTAACTGTGATTCCCTGACTAATGAAAGAGGTCATTTAACTCAGCCTAGGCCCAGCAAGGTGACAGGCTTTTGGGAGAGGAGGATCACCTTGCAGCTAATAAAGATTCAACTTTCTACTTCAAAATCCATGCAGATGCATCATTCATCTATTGCCAAAGAATGATTCAAACTAGAACATTATTAATGATTAAAAATGGCAAAGTTGAGATTGGATAGGTGGCACATGTTGGAAGCTGAAGGATTATGAAGGACTATTGTGTCAACTGGGGACTGGAGATCCTTGAACAAACTGAATCCATTTATAGGCTGGTTTTTCAGGAGTTACAGAATTTTTTAGGGGTGGGGGGATTTTTTGGTATTTTTTTTAAAACCTAAGCAAAGATGCTACCTGAAAACTAAACAACTTTAAAATTTTATTTGTCATAACACAGTTTTCCTGACTGAGAGGCACATTTGTGCTTACAAGTCTTACTTAACAGAATTGTAATTATGAGTATTTAAAATCCAATTCAAGGGAAAACTATCTCTAAAACATAAACTTTTGGGATAGAGAGAGAATGGGGAGAAACAGCAAATTATATGGGGGGAAAAAAAGACTATTCCATTTTAAGATATGCTTAGTCTCACAAAACTCTTATCAGACCAGACTTTCTGGCTGCAGGGAATAGTTTGTGGGTTTTTTTTTGACTGCAAACAGAACAAGAATGGGGTTTTAAAGTTTGCTGAAAATGCTAAAACTCTCATGCTGAAATAGGTTTTTAAGCTTCTCTTGATGTAGGTCAATACCAATTTGCTTGTATTTTGATAGTTTTTTGCTTTTCTAATGTCTGCCAAGTAATACATGTGAATACCTGATGTTTTGCTTGAAGAGGCCTGTATTAGTTCTTGAATCAATGTGGAAAAAAAACCCCAAACATTTCAGGATCTGATTACAAAAATAATTTTCATGCACTTCATCTGAACAGATTCTTAAAATACAATATTTATTCATAGTATTTGGAGTGGAAGGATATTACACAGCAAAGGAACATATCCTTCCTAATGTTTAGGATGGCTGAACTTGTCTCAGGCTCCTCCCTTTCTGGTAATGAGGGTCTGCCTGCTTTACTGCAGATATAGATTTGCTGTTTTCTTAATTTTTCTTTTGTAGGCTTCAGGGATTTTCTCCTTTTACATTATTCCCTCTGTGTGAGGGTTGCTGGAATGGGGAAGGTGAAAGCAGGGGAGATTGAGAGCAGCCTGGTGTAAGCCCTAAAAAGCAGCTTACCTGGCACAGTCACCTCTGGTTTCTCTGCATCTGTGTGTCTCAAATGAAGCTCCTGAAGCAGCACACGTAGTCGGTCACACAGAGCAAGGGTGTCTTTACAGTCTGGGGAACAGCTTACACCCCCAGAGAGGTGAATGTCTCTGGAGAGACTATACAGGTCATACACACAGAGAAGAGAATATACGAGTTATCAAGAACAGCCTCCATGGTTGTAGCTTGGTATTGTATTTTCAATGTCACACTTTATTTTTTTTCAGAATTTTTTTCTTTCTTTCAAGGGTCAAGTCCTATTACTTCTGAAAGTCATGTGGTCTTTAAGTATCACCTTCACTGTCTTGTGTGCACGTCTCTATATCAGAATCTGCTTACACACATTCTTATGTTTCCTAGGTACTATTTTGAAAATCTTTGAGACTACAATATAGCCTTAATCCCAGTATGTGCAATGTTACTTCTATAATGCGGAATGCTGTTTAACCTGAAGTTCTTTGTTTTCATCAGTTATGATAAGCAAACAAAGGGTAATAGAGAGAAGAGAATATCTGGGTAGCAAAGGGCTCTAATGTAGTCTTTAATGTCCTACTGAAGTCAAGCTATCACCTGTGAAGACTCCCTTCTCCTGTAAAGAGTTTGGATACTACCACTTGTGGTGAGTTTGTATCCTAGTCATGCCTACTCAGTACTGAAATATATTTTAAAGCAATTTTATGCTACTTATTAAGGTACTGCTCTGTCATGCTCTTTCAAGAGTATAAATACTCTGGTGGGTATAGGAAGGGAGCAAATAAACCTATTTCCTGATCTATACATTGAAACCTTCTTAAAATTCATTGTTGTAGAGTTATTGTTTTTATTTTGTTTACTACTGGACATACAGTTTTTGTGATATTAAACTATATTGTCTAAATTGAAAATCCTACTTTTAAAATTATTTGTGAGAAGGGAATCAACTCCAGTGCTGTATCCAGACGGACTCTCATGTACTCTCTTTATCCATGTGACACCTCAAAAGTAGTTTGTTGAGAATCAGAGAAAATCAATAACTTTTGGTTTTGACTTAATCTAAGTGGTGTTTAGTCATGTGACTCTGAAAGGGGAACAAATTTATCTGAAGATTTTCGATAGCTTCCTTTTGAGGGGTGGACAGAGCAGGATTCTCAGGCAATGTCACTTTCAAATGACACTGGAGTTACCTTATTTCACTGTTTTAGAAAGCTCAGAGGCTGTCACTAGAGCTACTTTTTATTTGGAAAGACTCTTTGGAGTTCTGGAGACTGTCGTGCATTATTGTTAATTAAAAAGAAAAAATCTCAGTATAGCCAATTAAAAAAAAAAAGCTTATGCTAAGCGTATTAAAGATGGCATTAAACACTGCCTGTAGCAATGTTCCCCAACATTGCTGGCCTGGGGGTGCTGATATTGAATGAGTCATGTGCTGCAGGCATATTGTACTTTGTTCTTCCCTTCAGCTTAAATTCAACTTTTTAATTTCCTCTGCCTGTGAGCAGTGTTGGGGGGTATCATGGGCAAGCAGCATTTGTGAGCGGTAGGGATGGAGGGCTGGCCTAAGGTGCATCTCCCTTTGCTGCCTCTTATCTGTCACATTTGTGCTACTCATTATGGACTTATTCCCAGAGTTAGCTAAGTTCCATGGGAACTTTCATATACTGAAAACTAAGCTGGCAGAGAAATACGTGGCATGTGCAAGATCTGTCACGTGATAATGTTACTAATGTGTACAAGTGGGCACAATTACGCTTTCCCATGCAATTTTAATAGCATCCCAGGAAATTAAGTAAACATTCCTGTTCTCTGAAAATTCTGAGGTATTTGGTACAATCATATGTTAAACTGTTCAAATTCTGAATTGGCACTTTTAAGATGTTAAATTCTGGTTTAAACTCCATCTCTCTAAACAATTGGTAGATCAAAAATTAGATTTTTTTGCCTTTTTTTTCTCATATAGCTGTTGCACATTAACACTGCACACTAACTGTGAGTTATGTGATCAGTTCTAAATTGTTGGTTTTCATCCACATTAAACAATTACAGCTAATTTTCATGGCCCAGCTTTCCTTCCCCACGGGTTGTTGAGGCAGGTTAATGTAATAACCTGTATCACCTTAACTGTCTCATCACCATTTGGTGTAGTTTAATATTTACATAGATGAAAATATACACTTTTTCTCAGGTTCTCTGCTTTACAAGAACCCCAAAATCATGCAGCACAACTCTTCATAGCTTGATGGAGAGAACAATGAATGTTCTTGATACTACTAGGAAGGAATTTGATACACAGATGCATGAACACTGAAATGTTTCTATCATTAACTCATCAGAAAGCTTGTGTCACACTAATATATGCCATCATTTATATGAAATACTGGGTAAACCTGGAGCTACTAACACTTTCATTTATTTTACAGGCAAAAATCTGCTCCCGTAGAAAAACATTTTGGAATTGGTTATGTCTGTGATACTTGAGACCAAATCAGCTGTAGTGTCTAGTTTAGACTAAATGATGTTACATCTTGCAAATGTTGAGCTAATTAAACCCCAACTAATGGAAAAAAAAATCCATGCAATTTATATTATTTAATCTTCAAGCCAAATTTCAAGGATGCCTTCACGAGCTTTATTTAATAGTTTATTCACCAGAGAGTTTGTTCAGATAGGAAGAGACTTAGATATATAGAGATAGATATACTCTTCATGCCTATCTATATAAAACTGCCAATTTGTATTGTCCTCAATGCTGTATCTTGTTTACCAAATGACAGTAAAGTGAATTTTTTTTTCCATGCACTGAAGAAAAGTAGTTGTGTCTGAATTGTCTCTGTGGCAATTTATACAAATATGCAATTATTATTTTAAATACTTGTAAGTAGGACTCAATCATGTTGGAGTGCAAACACAAAGCAATAATTAGCCCTCATCTCAGAGATGCTATGTGTTAAAAAGACCTGATGGAGGTACAAGGAGGGAAGCAACATAGTGGTGGCAACTGTTCATGTTAATGTCATGATTATTTAAATGATAGGATTTATTAAAGTTTTAGTGAATCAAAAGTCAAGAGAAGGCAGTAAATGCATGTGGGGTCCTGCTCTTCTGTAGTCATCTAGAAGAATTCTAAATATCTTTTGGTCATGAGGATGCACATTTTGATAAAAGTGTAGAAATGTGATGAGAGTGGGATGAGAGTGCCCCCTGGTGCTGGGCTGTCTGTGTTCCCAGCAGTTGTGTGTTCATACAGGAGTGCACTGCTGTTTTACAGAGCTGCTTCCCCACCTAAAGAGACAGGGCTGGACACACCTGGGCAGTCTGAACCTACTAGAGTGTGGTCACAAGTCTTGCACTGTGAAATCAATTGGACCACTGAAACTAGCAGGAAAGGTGGTGTGACCTAGA
Source organism: Climacteris rufus (assembly GCA_013398175.1). Classification (NCBI taxonomy): domain Eukaryota; kingdom Metazoa; phylum Chordata; class Aves; order Passeriformes; family Climacteridae; genus Climacteris; species Climacteris rufus. The sequence goes on along the minus strand of VZRZ01007524.1, from coordinate 105,552 downwards.
GCTACAGATACTGTTGAAACAATGTCTTACCACTCTTTGATATTTGTAGGCTTTCACAGACACGTCTTGGGACACTTAGACCCTGGCCAGCCATGTTCCTTCACATCAGACATCATCTTACATCATCTTACTGAAGGCCAGCAGTAACCATTGCCCCTGCCCTTGGCATTTCACTGCTTTCCTTAGGAAAATAGATTTGTATTTGACTTGAAAATGAACGGAATGCCTTCCTGTGAACCTGCTACAGAAAGGACTATTTCTGCCCGTATTTGGAAATGGCAACACACAGTAGCAAGTGTTGTTGCCGTGGAAAGGTCAAGACTTCAGTTTAAAAGCGAAACACTTTTGCCAATACACCTGGTGTAAAACAAGCTTGGATTTCTAAATGTTTGCAAACCTGGGGCCTGCCAGTTGCTGACGCTTCATGGATGCAGTGTTGTATGTTCTGACACATGATTTGGCAAAGGCATAAGCTTTTACTGTATATGAGGTCTACTTGGAAACCATCATCATTGTAGGAGAGAATTAGTTATACTTCATACTAATTTATATGTTATGATTATTATGCAGGATAAAACTGCTTTATGCATCTAACTAATTTTCAACATATATGAACATGCAAACGCTCGTCAATGCTATGCTGTCCATTATAGGCCAACTGTGACTGATCAGTTAACGTTATAGTATTCGCTGGTGGAACATTTCATGTGTTCTGATGATGTGAATTTCTGCATTAATGTCTGTATTTCTTTTGAGAATGCCTCTCAGAGCTCTGTAAGAATCTACAGATTCTGAACTTATACTGGCGTACTGCAAAAGATCACCATTAATTTGTAGGGAATAACTGAAATAAAGTTTGCAAAAATCTAGGCATACCTATGTTATTATGACTGTACAGCTGCAAAAAACCCCACTCATAAAATCAACAGATAAAATTTTGAACACTAGATAGACATTTATAATTCCTTTGAATGCAGTGAGTTTTGAAAATAGGCTGCAGCACAATGCAGTTAGTGGCCCAATTTTCAGGACTGTTGAAGTTAAAGCTTCTATTATTGAACAAGAAACTTCTATATCACGAAGATGCTTGCAGTTTCACGACAAGAACCTTTATGAGAAGAAAACGGTTAACTGATTTTCATCTGGTCGATATGAAGCTGACGTGAAATCTTTGCTATAGCAGTTCCCATGGAGGTGATGAGCTGCTAGATGAAGGGTTAAACTGGTGATGTTTTGGCTCCTTCACTTGTGTATCGTGTGTATGTGATATAAAAGGGTCTTGAAAGCTTTCTTTGTTTTTTTTCTCTGCCTAGAGGAGCTTGCAAGCTTAATGTTTGATGCATACCGGAGAGTCTCCAGCTCTGATGACTCTTTATTCACAGAGAATCCAAGTGATGCCTCCCAAAGACTGTGCCTAAGTTGATGTTGCCTGAACAAAACCAGCTGAAGATTTTTTTCTTGTTGTTCATGAAAGGAATGCCTATCTTTTTGCCTATACTTTTTGTTGAATCTGAGATTGTCTCTGCAATGATCTTTATGTATCATGATTGAATAACCACATTCACAGCTTGGGGAGTATGCAGAGGCAAATTCTTGTAAACAGTAGTCAGATAAAGAAAAAAGACATACCCAGATGGGCTGCGATTTCTAACACCACAGTCAAGCACAATGAACATGCAGATCAAAAATAAGTATGGCTTGTAGCTGTTTATGGAAATCCAGCTAGGAAGAAGCTGTGAGGAGCAAGTTTTAGAGATAAAAATGTGTAGAAATCTAACACAGAAATATCCTGGGGACAGTAGATATTCCTTGCTTCCAAAAAGGTTTTTCTCTTCTTCTAGCCAAGTGTTTTATGAGAAAAATACCTCACCTTGGAGCAGTAGTGTGTTGCAATACGCCTTAGTGCAAAGAAAATCTAGGAAGGGTTGAGGCAACTTCTCTATATGGAGTTGAGGGAAGGTCTTGTGTCTGATCAAGAAATTATCAAAGGGAAATGATTTCTAGAGATGTGAGCTTTCCTTTTCTACTAAGCCAAAGAATGCCTATATTGTCTAGTTTCTGAGAAATATGTCTGGATGTGCTGTTAAAACAGATTTTGCTGGTGTTCACTGATCTTATTGATCTTTTTAGATAGTCTCACACACTGTACAGAGTAATGCTAGAAACAGCCTTCAGCAAAAGCTAGAAGAGACCATCTGAAATGATGGAAGGAGAAGTTGTACCTTGTGACTCTGTACTTAATGGAAAAAACTTTCCTTTTACTGAAGTCCTGTCCTACGTGATTGCTGGTTGTAATAACTGACTGTGTTAGTGTTTAATCAGTTTTCTTCATGGGATCAGAGAAGTGCAGAATGATGTTTTATAGATTTGCAGGAGAGCAGAAACTAGTTACTTAGTATTTTTGAGCATCTGACTTTAGATCCTTGCTCAGGATAATAGCAATTGAAATCTCTGTTTAGGCAGTGGTCTCCCAGGTTTCATCAAATTCTTGATGTACATCAAGGGAAGGGTTGGAATTAGTATTTTCCTGAGTCATGACCAGAACAGTTTTCATAAAGTCAACAAATCTGGAGTGAGTGCCTTGTGTGCATGTTTTTCTCTGACTCTGAAAATATTAGTTTTCAGAAGTTTTTAAACTGGCTGAAGCTTAGATTGTAGTAGGTCTGGCAAATATTTAGGAAATACTTCCTTTAATGACAAGAATGTCTACAGCTATGAGCTAGGACTTGGGAAATGATCTTTGTCCTTGAGTTGCAATCTTCTCTTGCCATCTATTCTATTTATTACTTGATGCCTCTGTCTTTAAAGTGGCTTTAGTAACTCTCCTACTGGATGTTTTGAAGGCTGGCACACATATACTGTCTTGAACCTTTCAGATCAACGGCAAAAAGGAACTGCAAAGATTACTAGTTTTACTATTTACTGGCAATCTGTATTCCTAAGGGTTAATACAAAAATAACTTAGCTGAGCACAGTTGTCAGCCAATTTAAGGTGAAGATTTCAGAGATTAGTTCTGACAATCCTGTGGAACACACCGTGTCATCTTTTGAACCTGGAGACAGTATTACTTCTGGTCTTTGTTGTGAACTTAATGAGGTTAGAGAAATGTCCTCTGTCTTTTACAAGGCACAAGGGTAGTAGGCCTTGATTTGAAAAATACTGATCAACAATGTATCTTTAGTGGGAAACAAATTGAATTATGCTGCTGGTTTTGTTTCTGTGGTGCCTGTCAATAACAATTTCATCAGAAAATGATTTAATTGTAATTGCTCATAAACCCCACAGTTTGTTACAAGCCAGAGTGGAATCCAGTAGGGATGTCTGATTGTTAGTTTTGAGTTTGCTTACTCCATTTTAGGATATCTAACCCTGACGGGACACGCTAACAGCTATAACAAAGGTGTAGGAGCTCTCAGCTGCAGAGCTGTTTCTGGTTGGGGATCACTGGAGAAATGAGCCACAATCTTCCTCTGACTGAAAGAACTGACATGCCAGCATCCCTCAGGCCAATTACAGTGTGATGATGTTTTCATTGTTTCACTGCTCCAGATATAATGAATGTTGCTCCTATGACAGAAAAGTAGTCTTTATTATGAAAAAAGAGACTGGAAATAAATTGTGCATCCAGTTGCCTTGCTGGCTGTATTTTTTTTGCTATCTGGGTCCCTTTAATGACAACTTGAAAGCTACCTAGTTGCTGTGCTACCTGCTCTGATCATTTTGGATATGTGTATTTCTTTCACCTACCAAATAGCCAAAAATGCTTCTAAGTAAAGTTTTAAATATTAGAAAATCCTGAAAAATCAGTCTTTAGGGCTTGACTAATTTTCTTCTGTGCTTAATATTCTCTACCAAATTGGACTAAAATACTTGTATTTTGTATCTATGCCTAGCAAGTTACAGTTGAGAAATACTTGTAGATATTTTGCTTGCTTTTTGAATAAAAATTTCCTCATTTTAAACAAAAAAAATCCACAATTTCAGTTGTACATTTGATCTTTTCTTTTTTTAATCAAACTTAAACTTTGAAATACAGGATTTAGGGATGATGCTATGTTCTTTTTAATTTAAAACTAACCCAGGAAAATAAAGGAGAGCTCATCACTTATTTTTTCTTTCCCTGTTGAAAGTATTTCAAGTAATTAAATGAGAAATATGTCATAAATGAAACCAATGTGATGTTAGAAATAAAGTACTTTTTTGAGACTGTTGGATTTGGATCAAGAGGTTGGATCTTTTTCTGACTTTGCTATTGATTTCCTTGGTGATGGTGTTTAACTTCTCTGTATATTTGTGCAGTGGCTCTTATCTCGTACGATTTTCTTATACTTTACATCCATACTTTTTTATTAACCGAGATGTGGAGGGAAGGGAAAAGTAAATAAGGTGCAAAGGGAGACACTGACTCCTTACTTATCCAAACACTATCAAACTATGAGAAAACTTGCTTTCTGAAAAGAGTAATAACCTGCAGAATGCAACACTGATAAATCTAAATGGATTGAAGTCTGTGTATATTTAAGATGAATGATCAAAAGAGCCAAGTGGCACAAAGCAGAAATGGGATGAGAAACAACAGTAATAATGAAGGCAATTAGTTTACTTTCTCTGAGAGAACAAGATGCTTGCTGCCAACTACACATCAAATTACCTGGCAGCTGGGGACGGTGCGTGAGGGCGCAGGAGCAGAGTGGTGGATTGGCTACAGTTATTCTTTTCTCTCTTTCCCAAAGAGGTTCTGGGCCTGGAGCAGATGGGGGAAGGACAATCTTTCCTGCACAAGCAGTGCTGACCTGTCTTCCAGGACAGAGGGGACCTGTGCTGGTGAGCAGAAACTTGCTGCAGGTGGCTCTTCTCTGGAGGTTCTCCTGGAAGTGCTTGCAGCCCAGATCCCAGGGATGAATTCATGCTTTCCTAAAAGCCAGAAAATCAGGATGCCTTTAAGTCTGATGAGATGAGTTCTTGACAAGGTGAATTAGATGGGGAGGGTTTGGTGAATAGGGATGGATGTCTTCCAGAACATGAGAGTTGAATGTCTAATTTCTACATTGAAAATGTAGCTCAGGGTGATGGCTCAGTCTGCCTGTGATGTGAAACACAAAGTAAGAAAACAGTGATGTGCCTGCCGAACTGAGGAAAGATAGAAGGCTAGAAATGGTGCCCTGGGGCTGTTGGCCTGCAGGAATGGATTACTAGTAGTTGAATATCAATTAAATTTAAATTCTGTGATGAAACTGTCCTTGGACATCTTTGCAGGAGAGACATTTGGGTCTTAAAAGGCAACTAAACTAAGAACAACTCATCCTCTTATATTCCAGAAGCTAGCCTATGATGGAAACACTTTTAATTGAGCAAAGCTAATGTGAATGGCTTTATTTTTTGCTGATAGTACAGTATGAGTGCAAGTTATGTTTTTTTTTTATTTTAAAAATATTATTTACCATATCTTTGTGTTGTAACCACACATAAACGACAGAGTTCAAGTTCCTAGCCCAGTTTTAGGAATTTCAAGTAAATGAAGTACATGAGACTTATGTCTGCTTAACAGAAACCTTTTCTTATGGGGAATTATTATCCAAATTAAAAGTACTTCCATGTACATTTTGTACAGAAAAAGTAGGAACAGAGAGATGAGCCTTTGCATTCACAGCATTTATATGATTTATCAGGCATTGCATTCTTCCCCTGGGGAAAGGTAGGTCAGCCTAAAGCATGCAGTGGGGGAGCAAGGTGCTTTTTCTGGGGTTGTTTTTTTTCCATTCTGTTACCTGAGATGTTTTGTACACATATGTCACCATAGTTTTTGTTAAGACTACTTTAGAATTAGCACTATTAAAAATAAGCTATTTGATTTAAAATTTCTATTTTGCTAGGATGAGTTCTTTGTTGTAGTAAAAAATTATAAATTATTTTCACAGAAAAGACTAATGCATGAAAATACTTGTTACTGTGAGAGACGACAGTTCTATGGTATTATATTTTGAAAAGCTGCCAAAAAAATACTGTATGAATAACTAGCAATGCTCTGAAATGTCTAGTGCTGTGCCTGCAAATTGCTCCTTGGCATGAAATGTGTTTTGCAGCTGTTATAAAGGTACATCAAAGCCTGGGCTGGGGGAAAATTCAAACTGGCAGGCAAAGAAAAAAGTCCTGGGTGCAAATAGTTGATCTGCCCAGAGTGAGATGAAGCCAAATATTGTTTGTTCTGCATTGTCTGACAGAAGCATTGAGCAAAAAGTACACGCAGGCCAAATTCGCTGCTTGCATAAACAAGCTGAATGTCACTGGAGTCAGCTGTTTGCACCAACAGTGAATTTGCCTTCCAGGTTTTAAATGATTCTTATATTCTTTAATGTCAGAACATAAAACATGCTCATTACAGGGTCTAAATTAACTAATTATGCAAGTTTCCTGTTTCTCACTGCAGAATTGGGAGGAAGGCTCCTTTTTCTACTGAGGAGCCTTGTGCCCTGGTTTGTATCACCTGGATCCAGCACAGGGAAGTTCTCTGTGGAGCTGTGCAGGGAGAGATGGATATAAAGGCTCAGGGTCCTTGTCCAAACGCAAAGAGATACTCCTGGCAAGGCCCATGGGGAAGTCAAACTGGAGAACACAAATGAGCTCTGAGGCTGCAGCAGGGGAAGTGAGGAAATGTTTTTATTCCCTCTCTCTTGACTGGGTCAGACTTGGGGCCCTTGAGTGCTGCTTCTCCCCACTTGTGCACATGCCACTGCCCTTAGCTCAGCGCTGTCTGTTCAGATCAGTCCTAGGGATATTTTGAATGGACTGCTCTAAGGCCTGCCCTGATTTTACTTTTCTTTAGCCCTATTGGGTAGGTGGATGGGTAGTGTTGCGAACCTACATGGAGGCTCAATGAGGGGCCAGTAAGAATTTGTGTTGCTGGCACCCATGTCAGCCTCCGCTCTCTCCCATGCTCTTACCCTGTTATCCTGCAAGCAGTGGAGGTAGATAAACAGGATAATCTCTCCTAAGTATCTAATACTCTGCAGAATGCATCCTGACACAAGGGACTCCATCCTTACCATGTATAGAAATGTGACAGTAATTGAAATCTGGTTTATTTTTCAAATCCCTAAGTATTAACACTAACACATTAACTTAATTTACAAGGAAAGAGAATAGTTTTGCCTGATAACAATGGTGTAATATACAATCCACATCTTGTAGTAAGGTCCTATGGGAGCTTCTCTATATTTAACTCTCTCAGTGATCTTGCTTTCACTGTTGTTGAGTTTTATGTAATTACCCATCTTCCAACAAAGGCAGAAATTATTATTTTTTTTAAATTTATTTGAATGGTTCTGCTTTAAGTGACTCGATGTTCTTGAAGGACTGATTGTTTAAAATAAAATAATATCAAAACCCCTTCCTTTCCCAAAACAATGAAAATCTTCAGTGGGGACAAATTGCATTGAGAGCTTGTTTGTTTTTCATTTGGTCATTGGCAGAACAGAAATGTAATTCTTGTTACCTTTTGAAAATGGTCAGTTTTCTTCAGAATTTTTAAAATACATACAATTCTTTGGTTTGCACAGGCACATTGAAATATTTTACTTCAGGAAAATAATTCATAGTTCAAATGTTTTTGGATGATTCCACTTAACCTTGTTCTTATCAGCTTCCTCATGGGAACTAGATGTAACTCATGATCTGAATTGCCTTGCTTTGCTTTGTCTTCCATGTCATTATGGCCTGCAGGAGGGAAAACCAATGAGAATAAATACTGGAAATCTTACCACACTGGGACAACCTCTTTTTTCTCATTAGCTTGACTCTGTTTCTTAATCTTTTATTATTTCTTTTATTGAACATTGGTGTACTCTGTGCTTTATAAAGCTAATGACAAAGACTATGCTGTGTGGCTCCTGTATAATACCTGACTGGAAATGCAGGATGAATGAAGCTTAGTCAAAGATCATGGACTTAGTCCCCCACAATCACATGTTTCAGCAAGATGAGTTTTTAGGAAATATTTGAATGAGAAGTAATAGTTTGATAACTGTGGAGTGCTAACGAGGGGAACAGCAGTTTTTGATTTGCCTGGAGACAAAATTTAAGCTCCCAACTGAAAACTTGGCATTGGTGTAACAATTGTCATTTTATTTGAAACTGATTCTGTATATAGTTAATATGTTTGTTCTAAGGATTTAGCTTCAGTAAAAGGCATAAAATATTTGGCAGATGAGGAGCTTTTGCAACATTAAATAGCGAAGGTTTATGTGTCAAAGCCGATTTCCATGTCAATGGGGCCCTAGAAAAAACAAAATTTACTTGTGGAACCTGGAATATGAAACAGGCAATTATGCTTCGATTTGGGATGAATCCCCATCCAGAACCACTGCAGAACACGCTGGTGCCACTGATATGAACTAATGATGCTTCCCTGAAGGAAGCTGTAGCTTTTTATTTAGGAATGGCACAAAGACAAATATCTTACCAGTGCCTGAATAAGCAAGAGTCTTAAGAGATGGAAACGAAAAAGTCACTTATATGAACTTTGTTTTGGTTTAGTAACTTCCTTTACTGTCACAGAATTTCTATTTTTGTGCATAAATGAAGATAAAAATAATTCTGTACGTCACATGCAGGTACTAAGAGAAAAACAACTTGAAAGACTGAAGTGATCCATTTATCAGTAAATGCTGTGTATAAGAGATGACTCCTGGTGAACACAGACACTAGGAAAAAACTAAACAGGCTCTCCATTTACCAGTCGTTTTCTGCACAATTTTGCTTTTGCACGTAAATCACATGGAGGCAGTCCTACTACTGTTTTCTAAATAGCACTTTTTATTCCATGTATAAAGATTTCCAGGCTTACTAAAAACCTCTTGAGTTTGAACTGATTTGGATCAGGCCCTTAATGTGATCTACTTCAATGCAAGTAGATATAAAACTATGTGGAACAATGATACTTTGAAAACGCTGTTTTCTGTCAGTAGGTCACTTCTTGAGCTACATATCTTGATTTTCAGACCGTTATAGTCAATATATATATTTTTTTCTACAGGCTACCAATAAACCAGCTATATTCCCCAACTGTTTTTTACTGCAAAGTGATATAAGAAAGAGCTTTAAATTTTTGTTATTCAAGACAAAGACAGAACTGCTGGGAAAAGGAGAGGGAGGCAACAGTCAGAATTTCACACAGAAAATATGAAATCAATTTGGTAAATAATGGAAAGCTCTGGGACTTTGATCAGTATATTTTCTGAACTGAATCTTTCTGGAGGTTGTTCATTTTACTTGGTTTTATTTTGAAAGTAATGCTGTAAATTTTGGGAGAAACTGGAGGCATAGCTTCCAGGTTAATGGCATTTTGTAAGGAAGTTGCATTCTCTTTTCTTTTCATTCATATTTAATCTGTGTAGTTGGATTTTTCTAAAACAATTCAATATAAATACCTTGTAGATCTAGGTCTTACAGATTCATTTCCATCTGCATTGACTGCTTTAGTAGACCTTTGGATACATGTGTAAAGAGCTTGGAAGTCAGAATAAGTATTTGATCCACCGAAATCTTCAGCTTTCTCCCAGAAAAAGATCAAGAGCAAATACTATTTTTACTGCTGCCTTCACACGTATGAATATAACTGAAAAGACATCTATAATAATGCTCAAGGAGAATGGGTGTCGCATCTATTATGCAAGTATTATAATGTTTCTAAACCAGATAAAAATAGTGTTCTCAATAGACACTACAAAATGAACTCCAATCTAATTGCTCTCAACACTATATTAAATCACTCCCATTTGCACCTCACTAATGATTTCAGATGTTCAAACAAGCCATTTTTAAACTGATCAAAGTCTATTGCGGTTCTAACACTGATTCATTTCACCATCTAATCAGGTCTCCGACAAATTCCTGAGTACTCATTTCCTTGGAAGTAATTTGCAAGTGGTGATACTCAGGGTATTATGAATTGGTGCAACATCCAGCTGCTTGTTAAAAGATACAGCAAAAAGCCTGTGTTTAGAAGAGCATAAAGGAAAAGCTCACTTGGCCAAACTAATTTTTCATGTTATGACAATAGAGCAAACTTGGCATGTATATTTGAATGTGGCCTTGCACCTGGTTCTCAATGTTTTTTTGTAGATGTATAGCTGTTACAGCATCTCAGGATATGAATGCCTTTGTCATTCTTGTTCTTTGGAGTGATTGCCCCCATTGAGGCTTCTTCAGAGGAGGGTTGACATGAGGCAAGCATTTCTGTGGCACTGTCCTGCACACATGTATGATAGGTGGATGAAGATGTGTGAAAGTCTAGCTTTTCTGGGCAGCAAGCAGTTTCTCTGTTTGTGTATTCCAGGCCTCCTAAGACTATTGCTAGCTAAAATGCTTTTGGGCTTCCACTATTCCCTGTGCCAGAACCTCACAGCTCCCATTTATTTTTCCAAAAACTGCATTTGCATTGAATTCCCAGGGAGTTCATTCTCACCCTGCCTCCAAATTGTGTTCAGACAAAGCATTGTCTTGGACAACAGCTTTGGGTCTTGCAATGTGTTCCTAAAGGAATGTTTATTTGTTCCCTTATCTAAATGGACTGGCCAGTATTTGCCATGGATGACATTTCTGTCTTTTTAATAGAAACAGGGCATTCATTTTTATACAGTAAAAACCTGTTAATTTGACCACAGAGTTAATTGTAATTGTAAGGCACTGGTAACTTTCAGTTTGTACTATGTTATTTCATCACCTCTTCTTCATCTTTCACTTTGAATTTCCCTCCACAGAAGGCTGTTTAGTTATGCATACTGAGAAATTTGCATTATTAAAGTAGACAATGTTGAACAGATTAATGATTTTCCAAGAATTTGGTACTGCTATTTTTCCAAGGAAGATTCAGGTACACTTCTATTTAAAGTTAGAAATAATTGCTTTTTATATCCATTTTGCTGGTTTTATTGACAGTGCAATTTCCAGGATTTTAATGGGTCTGAAATAAAGATCTGCTTGTTGTATTTAGCTGTCCTTTTTGAGTTTGTAGTAGAGATTTTACTGATGCCAGAGCTGAGCTGACATCTGCAAAGTGGTGTTTGCTAGCTTGCCACTGTTGCTCAGGAAATACTAATAAATTAGACTAGAGCCACTTAGGATGCCTACATGAAAAAAATTCTGGCTGTTCTTCATCACTTGTTAATTAAACAGACAAAATTCTATCCACAGTTAAGGTTAGACATTGTGTTAGCTAATGACTTGCATGCATTGACTGAAACACTGCAGAATTTTTCCCTTAGTGATCTTCTTGAAATACTTAAAATTGAAAGGAGATTTCTAACTAGATGATAATGGTCTTTGCACATCAAATTAAGTCCAAATATGCCATGTTGTTGGCTTTGATTTAGGAATGATTTAAAGTTCAAACATCATAAAATAACACCTCAAATCTGAATAGCTCAAAGAACTTTGCAAATACGAATGATTTAGATAGAAAAAACTTCATCAGGAGAGGATTTAAAATAGGAAATGCCTTTAAAAGGGAAAAAAAGGAAATTATAAAAACCAGCAAATGGATTCTAATTTTGTTCTAACAGTTGACAAGGTAGATAAAATATCTTATAAAGAGTACAGAAAATTGCATGGAAAACCAGTGGAGCTGTGAGGATTTTTCATATCTGTAAGTCAGGAGCACTGCCCCCCTTCATCCTGGTTCCCACCTGCACACACATTTTGAGAGAGTTCCCTCACATAGGGAGTAGGCACCAAGCAGGGCAGAGATGTTCACACAGATCTTGAGAAATTTATCCTGTAGAATTAGAGAAGGCACCACTCCTTGTCTACTTTGTCTCTGGGCCTTGGATCTAATGGGCAGATGCCGGGTATTGGTACGGATTTGCTAGCCTTGCTGCATTAAATCAGATACACGATTAGAGTGCAGCCTGCTCCAAGGCCTGAGCCAGAGGAGTAAAACTCTTTGGGTATGTGGATGGATCTTGACCATCAGCTGTAGGGGCAAAGCTATGAGTTCCTGCTTATGACCTTCTTAAAAGGAGATTTTAAGGCTTTCTGCAGAGCGAAAAATTTGGAGCTGTCTGTATTTACATTTGTCCTCTGGAGAAAAGGGTTTATTATCTCCTTCAGGAGAAAAAGTTCTGGAACTTTAAGTTTAGTCTTTTGTGTTCCCTGACAGTAAAGGGTGTCTAGAAGACCCAGAACATTTGAAATATACTCCAATGTACTCAACTGGAAACACCAAATAGCAGATCAGCCTGGATGTATGCATTTTCCCTTGCACTGAAGCAATGTGAATAATTATCTTCAATAGGTAACACAATTTCATTAAAGAATTATATGTGCTCAAAACAGCTAAAAGATATTTTGAGGATCTTTCAGCCTCATACTTTGACATCTTGTTCCATCTTAGCCTTTGCACAAACACTTCCTACCAAAATTATGCCAAAGGGAAACTGATATTTAACAATAAATGTTATGAAAGAATATCTGTATTGTGAAAAGGAGCTAAAAAAAAATTAGTACCAGATTTCCAGGTTTACCCACAGCATTTTGGCAGATTTCACAGTCATTCTCCACAGCTGTAGTACTTTCTCAAAGAACAGAAATAAAAGATACCTGAGAAAGAGTTGATATATAGTGCAGGCTTAAATAATATTTAATTTTCAAATCTAGAAATGAAAGAACTAAAGATTTGTTGTAAATGAACGGGTGAGATAACTGAAAATAAAGCTACAAATTCACATGTATTTACAGTACTTTATTGAAGCATTTGATGAACAGCAGTAGGGTGAAGGCTGTGTATTGTTTTTTTAATGATGAATTGAGTGCCACATTGATAAGTGATGTGGTTGTTATCTTTCCTACAGTCTGGCTTTTCTAGCCATAAAATCTCAAATATTGTGAACCATATTTACACTTAAAACGAAATAAATTTGACTCTTGGCAACCGAGGGGCTGCACGGATGTGGAGTAGTGTACTAGCTGTAGCTTCAGTCACAAAACGGTTTTGTGGACAAGCTACCCTAAGCCTATTATGAGAAGAGCTACAGCAAGTTGTTATGGTAACTGGAGCTGTGCAGTAACAGGGTAGGATTAAATACTTGATTTTTTTCCCCATGTGGACTTATGTGAAGCATTGTTTTCCACATACAAGAAAGAAAAAAATTTCAGAGGAAAATTAATGAGAAAATAGCCCAGTTGAGTGTTTGGATAAATTGGCTCTAGTACTTCTATGAAATGCCTTTACCCTCATAAATGACAGGTCTTGCCTCCTTTCAGGCAGAAATGAATATATTTACTCCACTGAAAGTCAATGTTCGCTTTGACTGGATGCTTTTTAGTACATTGTTGGTTTTGCTATTCCTATTATTTCTGGTATGGTGATACTGTTTCCATAGTTTTGCTTAGAGGGTGTTTGCATAACAAAATTTTGTGTCTCTGGGAAATCATGTTTATGTTGCTATGCTTTTGCAACAGGGGCCTGGAAATTGGAAGGACTCAGCAAAGTGGTGGGCAAGATGAATGGGATGGTGAATGTCCTTCTTCCAAAGCCTGTGCCAACCATGTGGCACTTTGGTTATTCTGAATTCTTTTTAATAAGGATATTTCTCTTTCATAGTTAACAACTTGAGTGAACCATGTTTAACAGGGACATAAATGTATGTTTCTGTGATCATTTTCAGTACTAGTCATTTGTTTGAGTCCTGCTTTTGTGTGTAATGTGTAAAATTGCTTGTTGTCATGATCACGCCTGTTGGATCTCTTTCCTATATATTTATACACTATATTTGAAGGAGATACAATATTTTTTCAGCAGTATATCACGTTCGATAAGTTCCTAGTATGTTCTTTGTCTTATGAGAAGTCTGATTGCTTTTGTTTCATAACATATCTTCTAAATTTCTTTTTGCAGATTAAATATGTTGACAAACCCTGTAGCACTTTTATCAGAGTTCTGACCCTGACTACCTGAGGCTCTTTTGCATTTAAAATGCTTATTAACGTTTTGCTACAAATGCTGAAGTTTTTAGAATTTAGGTTGCTAAACAGGTTTCACAGATTGCTTTGAACCCACTGGGTACCAACTCAGTAGGATTAGAACTGGTCAATATTGTCACGAGTGGTTTTTTTTAAAGTACTTTACCCTTCACATTTGCAGTCTGCTTTAATTATAGCACTGCTCAGAAATAAGAGTTAAACTTTACTGACCATCAGAGCGATCTTCCTGTACTCTCTAGTTTCTCACCTCTTTGCATTTAAAACCTAGTGTTATACAAAACACTGCAAATCACAGATTGAGTCAATGTCTTGTGAAACAAAGGGGGTCTCCATTATGCTGGTATTTCTTGTAATGAATTCCCCTCTTCAGATTCATAAATTTAAGTGTGTGCTACTTAAAAATTTAGGCTTGCACATTAGTAGAACATAAAGCAGGCAGTGTATATAAAATATGCCAAGAAATAAGAATAGAATAACAATGTAGATTGCAAGAGATCATCTTGATAGAGAATGATAAAATATGCATGGTTCAGATGACAATAACACAAATAAAATGCAACATTTTACAGAAGTGAACCACAGCTCCTGACACAGCTCTGGCACTAGCACACGACTGGTGATTATTCAAATGTCTCAATGATTAATTCAGTTTGTATTGATGCAAATAATCCTAGAGGAGACCTGTGAGAGCTAATGCATTTTGGTTCTGTGGCTTTCCATTGATAGCCCAAAACAGCAAAGAGGAAAGTAATTTTCATGATATTAATAATGCGATTGCAGAATCAGGTCATTTAAAAGAATGGTGCTGACTCAGCTGTAGTAGTGCAGGGTTGAACATGGAGATTAATTCTTGAGCATGCTACATAAAAATCCACTGCTGGATATCTCATTGCACTAAAGCATATTTCCTCCTTTGTAGGAAATATTTAAAATGACAGCAGTTGATTTGATGCCTTCTTTCCTGCTGTTAGGAATTCTTTTATAACATAAGAGCTTTTTCTGTTGAAGTATTTACCTTTACACTGTGAGAGGTGACTTGCCTTTCTCCCTCCTCCTTTCCAGGAATTGAAATTGGTTCCTTCTTTTGTAATTCCCTGAAGGTCAGTGAAAGTCTGAGGGGATCATAACTGTTATGCATGAATAGCTGTCTCAGCCAATGAATCATATTAAAATCAGTGATGAGAGGGAGCAAACATTTCCTTGTTTTGAAAGGACATCTTCATAGATGTCACTGTAGGCAGGGTCCTGGCTGGGTCTTGCTACCTTAGGTAGTTCTGGTGATAGACATCTGTGCTTTTAATTTGGTTTTTTTTTTTTTAATGACCAGGCAAATAAGCTTAGCAGATATGCTGAAAAGGTGATTCTTGCACAAGTTCCTTGGAGAGAAAGAGAGAGAGAGAGAGAGAGAGAAGAAAAAACATGTTGCCATTGATTTTCTTTTTTTAAGTGTGAGTTACAAATGCACAACATACAAATTTTGTTCCCTATGTTTAAAAATGCAACATGGACAAAGAGATGTTTAAGTAAAAATGCTTTAAAAGAGCCTCTATTTGTGGTGGTTTGTTTGTTTGTTTGTTTGTTTGTTTTATGTGGAGTTCTTGGGGGCAGGCTAAAAGAAATAGGGAAATAATTTCCATACATTTGCAATGTACTGTTTCTGCATTCTGATAATTTTGCTTTGATAGAGAGTAGGAAAACCCCACTTTTCTTTTGTAGAACTACAAAATTAAAAATTAGCTGAAGGTTAAACACATTTGTCCCTTTATTATTTCTTTCAAGCATTGCATTTTTCTGATCCCAACGAATTCATGTTTAAATAATATATTACTTCAATGCAAATAAGAAAATAATGTAACATAATCTAGAAAAAAATGCTGTATTAAATGGGGTCAGTTCAGGATACTTGTAGCTTTTGCTGGTGACCAGGAAAAAAACGAGAGGAAAGCATTAGCTGAGAATATTAGAAACATCATCTAGTAATTAGAGACATGAATATTTCTGAGACTCTGTAACAACTCTGGAAGCTGAGAGACTTATTTTCCACCTTAGCATCTTGGGTGCTAAATAATTGCACTACTTTGGCCTCCCTGCTCTTGAAAGTAAAGCTCATATTTTCTTGCTGAGTTGTTTCCACATTTTGTGGTTTAAAATAGGTCAGATATGTGCCATTGCCTTTGGCTGTGTATACAGTCATATCACATAGCTACAAACCCAGCATCTTCTGAGAAAGTCGCAGTTTGCTGTCTGGGAATACAGACTGGCTGGGAGGATGGATTTTTACCGAGACTGCAGCATGGTAGTTCAGCTGCCACAAGGCCTCCTTCTGCAAGTATCGTCTTAAATTTCCTTCCCAAATGCCAAGATAATTTTTGGGTAGGATTTGAATGGGGAATTGTGATCAAGCCGATTCAAATAATCTGACTCTTTTGTTGTTGCTCTTGCCAGGTTGGATTTGTACCTTGGTGCATTGCCAAGCACGGCCCCAGCTGCGTTGCTGATGCCCAGCCCATAACAACCCCAAATGCTCTCCACTCAACTTCCCTGGCCTTGTTCGCCCCTTGGCATTCCTCCTCTGGATACAGGTCTCACCCCCTCCCCTGGCTGTACTGGAGGGGGTTAACACTGTGGTGTGCCTTGCTGACTGGCTCCTGCAGGCAAGAAACAGTGAAATGCAAGCCCTTGTGAAAGGCTTCTGCTCTCTATTGCTTATGTCCAGACCATAACCATGGTCCTGTTGCCCTGAAGGCTGTCACAGGTCCGTGTGTAGCCACGGGGAAAGGGAAGGCAAGAGCCTTGAGAACCAGCACTCCTTTGTTCTGTTTTTGAAATAAAAGATACTGATGAATTGATCATAAATTTATGAAAACCATAGTTGAATGTCAAATTACTGCAGTGCCAGTCTGTACTAGGCTTTGGCTGAAGTACGTTTGGGTTCTGTACTATTGAATGCTGAGATGTGTGAAATTTGGCTGAGTACAAGACAGTTGTTATCCTATTTGTGCTGAAGGACTAAAAATTGGTATATTGCCTCCAAATTTGCACAGGTGGGAGAATGTTGTGAAAGAGTGAGTCATAGCACTTTGAAATAGAAATGAAGGCTAAAAAGGATTGTTTTAGTGTTTGTTTTTTCTCTTGGTGTGACTCCGTTTTTAACCACTTTATTATCCTCTGTAGTTATTTTTTGCAAAGATATTTGCCAAGGATTAGTTTTTGTTTGGTTGCAAATACTATATGGCAGCTGGAAGCCTTTTTTATGAGACTTTCAAAAGCTGAGAAACTGGTTGTCAATGTGTGAAAAGTTCTTTGCTGGTACTATAAACTGCCTTTCATTAGGATGTTGTATATTTAATGATTGCTAGCCCAATGGGGCATGTAGAATTTCCTGCTGTGGTCTTCTGTAAAAATTTATTGGAGAAAGACATTGGAAAATTTTGCTGGTATGCGACGACGCATGGAAAACATTCACATTTGTGTAAAAGTGATGGAAATCCTCAGAAAGAGTTGCTAGATTAAAACTAAGCCAAACCCTTTGTGATTTTAGCTGAGTTGTCTGCACACAGATATTGGCAGGTAGAATAGATGTTAGATTTTTATCACTGCCTTTAGGCAGCCAGAAAAATTTCAAATCTGGGATTAAAATGTTTTTCTTTTGGGAGAGAAAAGTAAAATATTGTTTTCTCACTTGTTTGCATGCATGTGCAAAATTACAGAACAACTATAAATTGGACCATGCAACCTACAAATTCCATCTTTCCACCTTTCAATGCTTAACATGAAATTTTGAGAAGTGGTGTCTATCATAAAACTTGTTGCAGCTTTTCTCTGTTTCTAGAAGTCTGTTATTTGTCAGAGTGATTTCTTTTTTGTTTTGTTTTGTTTGTTGCCGTATTGGAATAGCATGGCTCTCTGAATGCAGATGTCAAAACAACCAGTGAACTGGATGCATTGGATCAAATAGGTCCAACTGAGGAAAATATGATATATCTCAGGCTAGAGTGGAGCTGACATAGTTCTGAACTAAAGCTACTTAAGTGGTTTTCTGAAGTCAAAATGTTCAGGGATAAAAAGGCAATTTTTAGAGCCATGACTGGAAATGAAGTGACTGACACAAGAGCTGTAGGAAGTAGATCCTATGTTGGCCTAAGCATTAGATGGTATTCGATGGGTATTTTTTAGGCCAGACACTGCTGCTCTTGCTTTGAGCTAAACACTAGATTGTATATTGAAAATACATTCCACATTTGAATTTCTAGCTTTGCAGTTTGATGATGAAACTGTGACTGTGATTATTCTGCTGATGTGTTCACTTTATATTTTAGTTGTAAATCCTATAGTTGTGAATACTTGGTCCAAGACAAACAATAGGATCAAGAGCAGCATGCTTGTGCTAACTGAGCTTTCATATGGCTCAATCCTGTCAAGAGGGTCAATCCTCTTCCAGACCTACTGAAAGTTTACCCGGAATTATTACAAAGATTGATTGGGATGATGTAGTTGAGTGTGACATTATGCAACCTGACAATACCTGGAAAGAGCTGAGCTAAGATATGAGAAATTTAATGCATGGCATAGTGCATTGTTCAGTTGTGTAAGGTGATATGATTCCCATCAAAATGGTCCAGGGATGGGGGCCAAAGCACAACTATATGGAATGTTAACAAGATACATGCAAGGCTTTTAGTTTAGACATGAATTGTACTTTGAGGTAATTTCAGCCACAGTACAGGATTCCCTGTGGAGAGGATGAATTATCTGTGTGAGTTTCTTGCATAATAGCATCTGAAAAACCCTCTACCATTCTCTGTACTGTCCTGCCCAGCAGACGATGCAACTTTGGAGTCTATAGCACTACAGCATGTTTAAACATAAAGTCCAGCGACTTAGGACGTTTTAACTCAGAACACAACCATGTTTCAATAAAGTATATACATACATTATTTACTGATAATCTGTCAGTGGGCCACCAAAATGAAGTGCAGGGCATGTGCCCTTTGAGGGAGCTGGGCTTGTACACAGTCATGTAGAGACTAAGAAGTGATCTAGTAGATATCTATAACTACCTTTAGAGGGGGAGTTATGAAAATCAGAGAACCAAACATTCCTCAGAAAGTTCAGATGATGTATGGCAACAGCCACACTTTCTGCATGGGGAAGGTCAGGTTAGCCAACCCTTCTTCCCAGGAGTGCAGTGCAGCACCCAGCCAGGTGACTATTTTAGAGGAGTTTCTATCGATGACCTGATTCAGTTCTGTGCATAATCCTGCTCGGAGGGTAAGACTGGACTGGACAGCTTCAGTGGTCTCTTGCAAGCAACACTTCAGTGATACTGTTCTCAGTTTTCTTGACCAAAGTTGAACCCCTAAGAGCTTGAAGGAGTTTAAAAGCTGGGTCTATCCAGCACTCCACCAAACACAAGTTTCAGAAGAAAGCCT
Organism: Climacteris rufus; assembly: GCA_013398175.1. Classification (NCBI taxonomy): domain Eukaryota; kingdom Metazoa; phylum Chordata; class Aves; order Passeriformes; family Climacteridae; genus Climacteris; species Climacteris rufus. The sequence goes on along the minus strand of VZRZ01007524.1, from coordinate 86,142 downwards.
TCAGACATTGTCAGTTTGGCTCTTCAGGCAAGTAAGGTCTATTTCAGCAGAGGTTTTTTAATAATCTCCTCTAGGAACCACAGTGGGAGTTGCTGCTTCAATTGAAAAGTACACTTTTTTGACCTTGACTTCTCTAAAATGAGCACACAGCAGCATGTATATGTTTATGCAGGGAAAAACAATCCTACCAGATCCTACTTTGCATATGTAATTTGGTTACAGGGAAGAGAATGAGAGAACAAGCTGCTTGTGGCAAATATAAATTAATTAATTCATTACTGCATAGCACTTCTTGCTGTGACATTATAGGGTGTTTTCAAATCTTGTAGTACAAAGTCTTACTGTCTTGGTTTGACCAGATGGACTAATGTTCTTTTGGGACCTCTTATCTGTGGTCTAATGACACTTTAAAACATTTGGATTCTGCACTAGACCAATTTTAAATATACCATTAAAAGACACATATAAGAGTACTGATATTTTCTTGGCATTTTTTTGGGTGCGATGAGTGGTGTATGAATGGAAAGAAGTGATTGCCGATAAGTCTTTGTGAAGGTGGTATTGATGTAGAAACTAAGCAGAGAGAAAAAACCACTTGCCATGGACTACACAGTAAGTCAGGTTCTTCTTTCTCTTCATTAATTCTGATGATAAAATGGATGTGATATCAGTACTTACACTGCTCTGGAACAGCTCTTGAAGATCTTTTAACAGAACTCAAGTAGGAGTAATACCAAGCTAAAATAGCTCTATAAGTAATTAGGCAGAAATTAATAAAACCTCAAAAAGTAGAGTTATAAGAGTTAAATCAGAACTCTGATTTAATCCCAAAGAGAAGAGAAAACTGAGAAGAGTTAAAATATTCTTGATGTATATATGCAGTGACTTCAGCCTGGGAATATAGGTTCTTCTCATCAGTGTAAATGCTAAATATCTAAACAGGCAAGATGGAAGTGATTTCTGTGGGAGACGATAGGGAAAGCAGATGCTGCTGTTCTAGTTATAAGGACATCTTTTATCTCTGAGGTTTGTCAACTGGATGTGTTTATTGATCCTCATTTGCTTTTGGGTTTATATGTGATAGTGATGACCAAAGGACTCTCCTAATAACGTTTTTTTTTATAATTACGCAGTTGAAAATGTTGTAACAGCTTACAAAATGTCCAGCACAGAGCTAGATAAACACGTCATGTGATAGGTGAGCAACTGGCTCAGGGGTTGGGCACAAAGGGTTATAGTGAATGGGGTGACATCAGACTGGTGACCTGTCACTAGAGCGGTTCCCCAGGGCTCCATCCTTGGCCCTGTGCCCTTCAACATCTTCATAAATGACTTGAACACAGGACTGGAAGGGATATTGAGCAAGTTTGCAGACGATACAAAGCTGGAAGGAGCTGTTGACTCCCTCAAAGGCAGAGAGGCCCCACAGAGAGACCCTGACAAATGAGAGGACTGGGCAATCACCAACCATTTGGAGTTCAACAAGGAAAAGTGCTGGATTCTGCACCTGGGATGGATGTAGGTACAACCCTGCGTGTAGGTACAGACTGGGGAATGAGAGGCTGGAGGTCAGTGCAGCAGAAAGGGACCTGGGGATCCTGGTCAATGGCAAGTTGAATATGAATTAGCAGTGCCCTGGCAGCCAGGAGGGACAACCGTGTCCTGGATGGCATCAGGCACAGCATCACCAGCCAGGCAAGGGAGGGGATTGTCCCGCTCTGCTCTACACTGGGGCAGCCTCACCTTGAATATTGTGTGCAGTTTTGGGCACCACAGTATAAGAAAGACATCAAACTATTAGAGAGCATCCAAAGGACGGCAACAAAGATGGTGAAGGGCCTTGGGGGCAGCTGTATGAGGAGCGGCTGAGGTCACTAGGCTGTTCAGCCTGGAGAAGGGGAAACTGCGGGCAGACCTCATTGCAGTTACAACTTCCTTTGATAGGGGAAGAGGAGGGGCAGGCACTGATCTCTTCTCTGTGGTGACCAGTGACAGGACCCAAAGGAATGGTCTGAAGTTGTGTTAGGGGAGGTTTAGGTGGATATTAGGAAAAGGTTTTTCACCCAGAGGGTGGTTGGGCACTGAAACAGGCTCCCCAGGGAAGTGGTCACAGTACAAAGTCTGACAGAGCTCAAGGAGCATTTGGACAATGTTCTCAGGCATATGGTGTGACTCCTTGGGGATGGTGCTGTGAAGGGTCAGGAGTTGGACTCAATGATCCTTGTGGGTCCCTTCCAACTCAGCTTATGCTGTGATTCTGTGACTTCCTGCAGTAGAGTTTATTGCCAGAAAAGCTCTGCAGAAGAAATTAGCTTATCACAACATATCACAAAAGACAGGTAGATCCCTATAGATCAACAGCAATATTTAAGCATTTGCGAAACAAGCTGTTTCATACTACTGCAGTGTTAAGATTATTAGCAAAGGAAAAGCAGAGCTCATTTTGGGTGTACATGATTTTGTAAGGAAGGGAGAAGTCTGTGGTTTAAGCAAATGTCGGGTAGCTAAAAGCTCAGGCAATTTCAGATTTTTTCACGTGATTCTTGACAAGATTTTAAGTAAGTCACGTCTCTATTTTTGTGTTTAAAAATTTGAACAATCCCATATTTCTTTCCCTTTACTGTGACATAGAGCACTGGAGATTTGTTCACTCCCAAGGAAAATACCAGCAGTTAGGATGATGTACAATGCTATGTCTGTGTATGGTTAAATAACTGCAGTTTTCAGCAATATCTATTGCTGTAGCTGCTTAGTTTGATGCAGCCGGCTGTGACTCTATGGATGGTATTGGGCCCTGGCATGCTGTTCCAAAGCCTCAGAAGAGATCAATTCACTCCTTAAGGTTTGCTTTCCTAAGTCCAAACAGAGACATAGGGCTCATCTTTTCTTGCTGAGTAGAGGACAGAGGGTCTGGGGTCTGGATGTTCTCTGTGGGGCTGATGGCTGCTGGGAAGAGCCCGGCCTGCTGGGCTAGGTTGATGTTACTGCAAGTGTCCTGGTGGGAGCTGGTGCTGAGAGCTGGTCCCAGAGTGCTCCAGCCTCCCTGAAAAGCTCTCCCCCCTCTGTCACGGCTGTGCAGGTTGGAAGGCTAGACAGAGCTAGTACCACTCCTTCTGTTACATCAATCCAGGGTCTTACTGGATTAACTTTTACTAATACACATTCCCAGAGATGCAGAATCCACTTCAGCCCCTAAAATTTGATAAAATTGGCTGGAGAGAGATAATGAAATGTTTTTACATGCAATAAAATCTGCCAGAATATTCTGCATGCTCAGACCTGGCACTGCTGTGTTAGGCAGGGATATTGCCTTAAACATGCACTAGGCGGCACTTTAAGACTGGCTAAGGGAAGCAGAAAACTTTGCAACACTAATTCCACATCATCATGAGAGAGTAAACAGTCTGGTGCAAAACAAAATATAAAAAAAAACATAAGCAATTAAATATGTATTTAGCAGCAAGTGTGATTCGATTTCTGTTTTTCCCGCAGCAACTGCACTTGCTGAAAGTGGACATGCAACTGAAAATTACATTCTTGTTCTAAACAGATTGTATCTTTGTCATCTTGTTCTTCTAAATAAATGGACTTAGCATGTAGCCAAACACAGGATCAGGTGCTACATTTTTTCGTTAATCAGCCTGTGTCTCTACAGCTGTGATGGTAGGTTTGCAATTTTTTTGTTTCTTCATAGGAACTCCTGAAATGTCTGTTCTCCAACATTTTAGTTTATTTTTTATCTCCTTCAACTGGTTTTATCTGACTTAAGCCCACTGAAGTTCTGTTCTAGAACAGCCCTCTAGGGTGTCTCCTGAGCATGAGAAACTGGTTTTGCTGCCATTTTAACATCCATTCCCCTGCCAGGGATATGTGTTGCCAAAGTGTTTGAATTTTGTAATGATTTGTCTTGTTAAGCACATTAGAATGCCATAAAAATCATAACTCCTAATTCTAACAGAATTTTTTTCCTTCTGAATAGTTTAGGGAAGCTGAGAAGTAATCAGATTAATTTGATAGATGCAGATAAACTAAGAGAAGCACAGCTTTGTAACAGTTACTTTCTACAAAATAACAGACCATCCTTTTACTAAAAATTTCATTTTGTAGTATCAATAAGCTATATAAACTGTGAAAAGGTAGATAAGAATTACCATTCAGATTACAACTACAAGAAAATGTACAGTATGTAGCTGAGATGACTTAATGTCTTGTAACAACAGTAGGTTTCTACTGCTCAGCATACAAAGTAGCCAGGCAGTAAATGCAACCTTTTTTTCGAGATTTATTTGTAGCCTGCATTGTCACTCTTTGCCTTTTCTCCTGCCTCTACTATGCATATGACTGCAGTTCATTGTTTCTGATAACATTACCTTTGCTTATATTAAGAAACTGGTAGAATTGTTCAGCATTAATGGATGCACTTTTTTTTTTGGTCAGGAATTACTATTTTGTTGAAGCTGAAACATTTTGTGGAAAAAAAAATTTAAAACATTCTCAGAAAGTTGTCTCAGCATCAGGAATACTGAGATAGTGCTAAAAATATTTTCACCCAAGAACAGCTGACAGCCAGGCACTGAAGATGTGTTGCTTTTAGTTTTTTACTTATGCTGTGCAGAGGCCTCTATACAACCCCTGTATAAAGGGTTATGTAGCTGTACCTACCCCAAGTGCCATCGCAATCTGTTATGTAAAATTATTCTAAGAAAAGTTTTAAAAAGTCAGAAAAGTAATGTGAACAGAGAGCTCTGCAGGCACAACCCCAGGGCTGCTTTTGACTGTAGTATCTGCATAGTCAGATGTTTGCTCTGAGCCACCTGCAGCCTGAAGCTTTCAGACCTGTTAGTGTGCAGCTATGCCTGCAATAAAATGCCCTGCTCCTGACATGGGCACCTGGGCACGGCACAGCCAGAGCTGTGTGCTAATGGGGCTGCTAGGACAAACAAAGGGGCCACAGTGACTGCTTCCTCTGAGCATGTCTTTACAGTAAACAAGCAGAGTGGGTGACTGGAAATCAATAGGTTGAATTTAGCAGATGAGAAATTAGGTTTAATTGGTGATGAAACAGCACAGTAGTTGAAACAATTAGATGTTGATCCATCTATCTTTCTCCTTTCTGGAGGGAAAGGTAGGTTGAAGAGCTTGAATTTCATGGCTCCTGCCATGTTCTGGGATTCCTCATGGCATTTGGGTCTTTGAGTATCCTGGACTTGGGAGAGAGACAGAGACGGATCAGACAGTTGGAGTAAGAAGAGATCCTAGAGGATGTCTGGTTTTCTGAAATTGTCTCACTCTTACAGGCTCCCCAACCCTCGCTGTGATTGTTTCTTAGCCAGGTGAGACTGCTCTTCAGAAACATTGTGCTGGGAACCTTTGAACATAGATGCTTCTTAGGTGATGGTGAGAGTGGTACAAATTTACAAGATTGCTGCCTCTTTGTTAGCTTTCTAATCTGCTCCTTTTCTTCGTCTGCCCATGGATGAATTATGTGTTAGAGAATATCTTTCACTGGTATTGAATAAGTATGTATTGTGCCAATATATGAGGTTAGTTTTAAACGTTCTAGTTCAAATATAGTTATTAGTATTGCTTTGGAGGTGTTGGCCTTGGTAGGGATTGCCAATGGGTGTTGAGTAAATTCCCCAAGTAGGTTGTCCAGTCTGCACTGAGATGCTGTGGTTATGCTGACAGGAACAATTATGTAGCTGGTTTAAAGCTAGTTTTGGTGTGTTTGTGTGAACTGGAGTGATGCTGGACATGGCTGTGCATATGTGCAGGTGTGTGTATGTATATCATATACCTGTAATGTGGTGTAAGATTCACGAACAGGTATCATATGTTCTACTTTTTTGATGTTGTTGGTACTTCTTATTTTATCTTGTTCTCTTTTGTTCGTAAAATTAATCTAGTTCATCCCACAGAATGGTTTGCTCTCCTAAAAATGACTTCTGTTAAAACTCCTATCATCCTGTGCAATGTCGTTGATCATAAAAAAGATTCCATCGTAAAACAAATGATCTCCTGTCTAGAAATACCTCCCTTTACGTTTCAACTTATTTTTTGCTTGTTTTCCTGTTTTCCATGAAATGTTAAAAAATATAACGGTTATTTTCTGCTAAGAAGCTAAAGTGTGCAAATCTTTGATTTATTTTAGTGCTTGTTATTGTAAAGGCATAGTAAAATCATATTAGCCCCACAGACTTTTTTTTTTGGTCTAATATACTCCACTGAATTAACCCATAGGGCATTAACAGGGATTCTCGAGACCAAACTTCAAACCCCTACTTTGTTTAATTCAGAGCAGGAGAGTGAACCTCCATCTTTACTTTCCTTTGCAGGTGCCAGAGTCAATGGAATAGATTGAAGCGGTATTTTCTTTTTCTTTTTTTTTTTTTCCCTTTTCTTTTCCTCACAGTGATTTCTGGTTCAAAACTATGCTAAATAAAAACAAAAATCTGACAAATAGAAATATTTTGATAACTAGACAGCCACTTTTGTTCATCACTGGTTCCAGTGAATTTTTTTTTGGTTTTCCTAATTCTTTTGAACAAATAGAAGCTTGTATGTAATAAGAGTGGAGAAAGGATGCAAAAATATTCCAAAAATATTCCAACACAGAAAACTTTCCTGGGGAGTTTTCTCATCTCTGCTGTTATATTATGAACTCATAATTTTTTTTTTTTGGTGAAGTTTGAAATCCTCAGTGGAAAATTACTGTAAATCAGAGTAATTCTTCCTGGGAGTTCTACTGCCAGCAAATATAGCTATGAGTCCATAGCTAATTATAATGTCTGTGCTAAGGTTTTTAACTAGAAGAATCTACTCCATCAGCAGTTCCCAATGTTTCCGGCGCAGTGCGGCATACACATGTTCCTACAGCACTCCAGGGCTTATAGGTCATGATCCTTTTCTGTTATGGATGTGAATGCATGCTTGTAATGTAGATAAAACAGATGAGTGTTCCCATCAAGTGAACACAAGTCTACACATGATACAATGAAAGGTCCCTTCATTTTGGTCCTGTGTTTGGGAAGGTGACCAAACTGATCCCAGAAACACAGACTCAATGAGGTGGAAAGGGATATCTGGAGATCATCCAGCCCCCTTTCTCCAAAAAGGGGTCAGCTAGAGCAGGTTGCTCAGGGCCATATTACATCTGATTTTGAATATCTCCAAGGGCCAAGACTCCACAACCTTTCTGGGAAACCTGTTCCAATGCTTAAACTCCTGCATAGTAAAAATCTGGGGGTTTTTCTTCTCTTTTTTTTTTTTTTTTTTTTTTTTTAATGGTGTGATGGTTTGACAGGGTCTGGCTTTTTGGGCGTGGTAGGGGCCAGAAAGATGGCTCCTGTAAAAAGCTGCCAGAAGCTTCCACAGCTGTCCAGCCAGGGCCTGTCCCTGATGGCTCTGAAGATGGACACGCTGTTAGCCACAGCTGGGCCAGTTAGAGAAAAAGGTAACGCCTCTGTGACAACATATTTAAGAAGGAGTCACGGTAGTATGCATGCGCAAGTGCCAGTAGATGTAGATAGGCAGGGAAGAAGGAGTACAGCATGTAGGAGAAACAACAGATATGGACACCATCAGAGCTAGAAGAAGAAGGAGGGGGAGGAGGTGCTTCAAACATTGAAGCTCAGAGACATCCTCACAGCCTGTGGTAAGGACTGTACTAGTGCAGTGTTTCCCTGCACCCTGAGGGTCCATGAAGCAGCCGAGATCCACCCCACGCTGGAGCAGGAGGGTTGGACTCCTACAGGAGGGACTTGGGTCTGGAGGGGGCCTATGCGGATAACGAGGCCTTTGTTCCCGGGGACTGAGGGAGTCATTTGTGGTAAAAACCAGCCTTGTTTCACCCCCACCCTAAGTTTGGACCAGCCTGGTCTTGGGAGGAGGATGTGGGCAGCGGTGACCGGGCAGGCTGCTCGCCAAGAGGGAAAAAAGGACTCGTGCAAAAAATTCCACAGTGCTTGCGAGAAGAAGACCTGCCTCCTCTCCAAATAATTGCCAAGAAAAAAACAACTGAGGAATGAACTGACTAGGAAACCCCTCCGGTTCTCCTTGCTTTCTGAGGGAAGGAGGGAGAGATTTTGGAGGGGAGAAAGTCTTTAAGAGAATGTTTTGCTTACTCCTTTAACTCTGTAATAAATTCACTTATCACTTTTAAGTTTTGAGCCTGTTTTAGCCTGCTTAATTAGAGGTTTCTTTCTCTCACTATCCTTATCTCACCTTGGAAGAAATTCCTTTCCCTTGTCCTGCTGAGCAGAGGGAGGGGAAAGGGAAGCAGCTTTTCATGGGAGCTTTGGGGCGGCTCAAAACCATGACAAATGGCTAAATGAACTTTATATATTTTAACCACTGAGAAGAATCTGTTTCCATCTTCTTTACTGACAGGATCAGTTGTGAGCCTTCTTTTCTCCAGGTTGAAAAGCTCTCCTCATGGCTCATAAATGGACTTGCTCCACTATATCCCTGTCTCTCTTGTACTGGGGATTTCAGCACTCAGTGGCTTCACTGGTTCTGAATGAAGGAGAAGGATCACCTCTCTCAGCCTTTTGGGAACACTCTCCCTAACACAGACCAGGAGACTTCTGACTGCCTTTGCCACAAGGGCACATTGCTGGTTCACGGTCAAGTTGTTCGCTCCCTCCTTTGTAGTCTCTGCAGAGCTGCTTTCAAGCTAGGTAACCCCCAGCCTTTGCTGGTGAATGGGATTATTCCTTCCTAGATACAGGACTTCTGCTCTTCCCTCTTCATGACCTTTCTGTTGGGTCATTTCTCCAGGCTGTTGCAGTGGCTCTGAAATGGCAACACAACCCTCTGGTGTACCAGCCACTCCTCCCATTCATGTGCACTCAGGCCCGTGTTCCAGGTACTTAAGGAACATTTTAACCAACCCAGAATCGACCCCAGGGGTACACTGTTAGGGATTGGTTCCAGCTGGACCTTGTGCTGCAGACCACAGCCCTTTGAGCCTGCCAGTTCAGCCAGTTTTCAATCCACCTTACATACTATCCACTAATCTACTCTGTATTTCATCAATGTCTATGATAAAGTTATGGGAGAAAGTGTCAAAATCCTTGCTAAAGCCAAGATAAAAAAGTCATCGTAAGTGCACAAAGACTACTCTCTCCTTTTCTTTCATATTTTTGGAAATTACTTCCAAGGATATTTGCTGCATTAACTTCTCAGAGATCAAAGCAAGGTTGAATATGTTGTAGATTCCCTGCCACATGCAGCTCCAGATGGGTTTTGGTGTACCTAACCCCATCTCTCCACACTTGTACAATATCTCTGTATTCCTCCTGGGTCAACTGTCCTTGCTGCCACCTCTTACTAATTCTTTTTTTACAGCTGAGATTTTCAGGAGCTCTCTGCTACCTTTGCTTGACTTTCTGCATATTGGGATGGACAACTGAATTTGGAGGAAATGATCCTTGAAAAATGGTCAAAGTCTGCACGAGCACCAGGACCTGTGCATGTAAGGCTCATTACAGCTCTCTGAAGAAGACCACAAAATCCAGTATTTCCTCTTGATCAGGTGGCTGGTGGCAGACACTCACCTCAACATTATCGATTTTGGTCTGTCCAATGATTCTGACCCATAATCTGTCAGCTGGCTCATCACCCATCTGCTGTTCTCACATCAAGGGCAACCCTCCCACCTCACCAGCCTGACCATCCAAATAAGGATCCATCTGGATCCACTATTTCTTATAAGCCTATGTTCACCCATTGCAGTACTCGAGTGAGCTACTCCCCATCTACAACCAAATTAGACTGTAGCTCTGTAACAGATGTCTAATTAGTCCTGCCTGTTCCCCATGCTGCAAACTCTGGTGTAAAGGCACTACAGAGAAGCACCAATTTACTGATTTCAGAAAAAACGTATGCAATCTGCTGTCTTTTTGGCACTTAATTTGTTCGCATAGACTTGGGATGGCCTCTTCAGCTCAGATTGAGGTGTTTCCTGTCCACATCATATTGCTCACTTTACTTGCCAACCCCACCCATCATTTCCTTTCTGCATTGGGTGTTGCCATCCTTCCTGGCTCCCTTGCTCCTGGTTTGAAGGTTGTCTTACCAGGCTGGCCAGCCTGTTGGTAAAGATGCTTTTACTCCACTGTTTCTTCTAAGCAGTCTGCAGTAACCCAAGAGGATAGCAGCACTAGTTGTTCCAGTCACTGTCATGTCACTGTCATGTTCCAGTTGTTCCAGTCACTGTCATGTTCCACTGCCCTATGTCATGTCACTTCTGCTGGCTAGGCAGAAACTAATGCACTGTACACCTCTCTGTAGTTCCTGCTGAAAGGATGCTTGACCTTTCCTAATATCCTGATTAGGACTAGAATGCCCTTTGACCAAGAGCAGCTGTGAGATCTTGTTAGAAGCTGCTAGAACTTGCTAAAGACTTCATTCTCCAGTAGCTATCCTTACCTGGCAACAGCAGGAACCTTGATGCCCCCTCAGAGTACTCAGTAGTCCTCCAGCAATCCCAGGTGTTCAGGAAAATCTAGAAGCAGAACCCAGAAACTGCTGTGCAAGCTGCCGTGTCTGAATTCAACACTGAGGAGGTCAGCTAGAAGCAGGTTCTAATTGCCTGTTTGAGGCATTTGTTTCCCCTCCTGCCTGTGCCTAAGGTACCCTGACTGCAAAACAGCAAGTGGAGTTGTAAATGAGTTGTACTTGAGCAACCTCTGAACCAGGGCTTTAGGTTGACTGCTTCTTTTGTATTTATTATACACAAAAGGATAGGATGGAATAAAAGGCTTCCTTTGAATTTTGTCCTCAGCTAACTAGGGTTTTTAAAAATCATTTTCTGCATGTTTCAAGTTGCTCAGAAACAGCCTACTGTGGATTGAAGAAAACCAGAAATATACCTAATATTGTAGATGGCAGGAGACTCTGCCTACTGCTGACACTTTGTACTGTTTTGTCATCATAAGTACAATGGAGGAGCACTCTTGTTGTTAAAAGTTTGCTTTCCATCTGCTCATTCTGACTTTAAGCATAAGCCTGCTTAACACAAAGGGAAGGCATCGTGTCTAACAAGGAGAGGTTCAGGAGGGTTCACTGTAAACAAACTGATGGGAGAATGTAAACAGGAGCAGTGTATTCTACTACATATGGCTGCTTCTCCCTCTTGCCTTATAATTCCCATGTTCATAATGATATATTTTCATTCCTCAGAATCCTATAATGAAATGTGAGTTAGCAAGAAATGGAATTTTTGAAAATAAGGTTGAATTCTTCATCTGCTGCCCATGATAATAGATGACTCGAGAATTAAATCCCTGACTTCACAGCCGACCTTGCTTTTGGGCAGCAGTTGGACTAGATTGTTTCCTTCCAACCTGACTTTCCCTGTGATTTTATGAATTATCTCTGTATGAGATGCTATAGCAATATTTTTCAGTATAGCAGTTTGGTATTTAACTGCACCAGTGTAAACCTTAGCGCCACTATCTAGAAATGTATATTACCTAATTTCTAACCTTTCTGTTGTATTTCTTCCATAAATTGTTACTGGATGAATGAAGGAATTTGTAATGTGCTCTATTTCTACTTGAAGCTAATGTTCAACTACTCTAAAGGTGGGGGGAGTACTGTAGCACTTGTCCTGTGAGGAGAGACTGAGGGAACTGGGCTTGTTCAACCTGGAGAAGACATGGCACAGAAGGCATGGGGACTCCTAACAGCAACTCCCAGTGCCAAAGAGGAGGAGATCATGAAGGAGACGGAGTCAGATTCCAGGAATCAATCCTCAGAGTTGGCTCCGCTTTGAGCAGGAGGTTGGACTAGAGATGTCCTGAGATCCCTTCCAAGCTGAATTACCCTGCAGTCCTCACATAACAGGCTTTACATGTGGTGAGAAGATGATCATAATTCCTGTTATGAAATATCAAATATGAGCACCCACCTTGATAATGACATATATAATGTATATTTCTCTCTCTCTCTCTCTTTATCTATCTATCTATCTATCTATCTGTAGATCTATCTGTGTGCATGTGTGTGTGTATCCATATATATGGCTCAGGACTCAGGATTCTCTTTTTTAATTTGTTTGCTTATTTTTTTAAACATGGCAGTAATATGCATAAATTTAATTATGCTTAAATCTTTGAGTATGATGTTTCTTGCCCTCCTGGTATGAGAGGAGACCATTATAATCTATGTAGTGATGTCATCAGAAGTTTGTGAAGAGAATCCAATGGAAGGAAGGATTGCAGCTTATAAATTCAAGGGAGTCAATGATCGTTACCACTTTTGGCCCCAAGTAGAATAGACATCTCTTCTTTTGATTGTGTGGTTTCTCAGTTTAATTCCTAACTGGGTATTCTGTGTCAGGGAGTGGTGAGGGAAAGAGAGTGTAACTCTCACTTTCAGGTTGGTGTTGCTTGTGGAAGGAGTAACTAGTAGCATAGCTTTTCATCTCTGATCTCCCGGCATCTATCAATTTCTTCCTTGCTTTTTGAGTGTAATTCAATCTTGAAGGATTTATCTGTGACTGTGATGGGCAGTCCTGTGCTTTTTTGCCTCCCCATTCTCCACCCCCTGAGGATGAAATTCCATAGAATCAGAACAAAGGTGCAAAAATGTGTAGGATTCATGCATGATATGAATGACCAAGGATTATGCATAATTTGAACCCTCTGCTTTCCTTACTCCCACTACTCAATACCTATTTCTCCTGTTACACCTCAGCAAAACACTGAAGATTTATGCTGTTTTTTCTGATGTTGACTTGAAGATATGAACAGTTAATACTTGGTCTGCTGAGAAGCTGGTGGATCACTTTGAATTGATATCATTGAGCAGCTGATCTTCAGCTTGCCTTCTTGATTTTCAATCTATCTAAGTGGTCTAAGTGGTTCAGAGAAACCAGAGCTGCTGTTTTTTGGAGAAGGATTAGCATAAAGGTACCAGTTCCACTCCCTCTCCTCTGCTGTAATGCATACATTTGTTTTGTTTAAAAGGTACCTAGCATCTACCGGTGTGCAAGGTCCAAGAAAAGCTGTTGTTTTTGTGGCTAAGGGAAATAGCTTGTGCTCCAGACTCTATTTCCCTGCTCCATACAAGCCCAGATGGTGAGATGACTGACAGATCTGCAGTTCTGTCTGCTCCTATCAATGAAATGTAATCTCTTGCTGCTTTCATATCTGGATGAAGCCTGGGGTATTGAATTTGGTGTGGAATCCCCCACATGTATTTGGAGACACAACTGAGGCTTTATTATTATTGTGATCCTTTCTCATCTTTGTTAATGATCCTTGTAATGAAGGAGAGAAAAGGAATAAATTTTCTCTCTTCTGAGATTTGTCAAAGATGGGACATCAGTCTGGATATTGGTAACTCTACCTCCTTGTGATTTAAAGGGATATTTACAGAATTGCAATGAGTAGGTTTTGCAAGCAGAAAAAAAGCATTTATACATGTACAAATCCATATTGGAGTCCACAGTGTTTCTTTCAGGAGAGTTCTAGGGCATTTGTATGTTGTGCCTTTGAGAGGAGCCTCTCAGTTGCCCTGAATTTCTGAGAGCCAAACTTGTTACCTTGTTCTTTCAGTGTCTGCTGAGTTTGACTTCCACTTACTAAAAACTGATATGCAATGAAATAAAATTCTAAGTTACATTTATTCTTAAACCTAAAAGTGTTGCAATCTAAAGAGTTGTATTTATTTGTCCACTCTTTTTAGCTCTAGGAACTGATGAAAATTGAAATATTCTAGATAAAAGGAAGAAAGGTTTTAAATGGATGAAGTGCTTCAACATATCAACATTGTCTTTCTGTCACTCTGGAAAGCTGTCATTTATTGTGCTCAGTCTGAAGAGCTTTGCAGTTATTTTCTGTACCTCTTTTATTTAAGCTTGGGTTCATTTTGAAATGGTACCAAGAAGTTGACTGAAAGGAGGAAAAGCAAGGATTTAATGAACAACCTATTGAAGTAAATTTCAGAAACTTTATGCTGTCTTACTTCCTTTCACCTCTCTAATATATGTGTAAATGTATGTATACCTCCCCCATCTTTCCACTGGCCTGTCCAAAAATCCTTGCATTCGAACCTCAAAATTCTTCATCTTTGATTGAAACAATTCCAGTTTCTTTCATCTCTCCCACATCCTCAGGAACTTTTCAATAGTGGCTCTGATAGAGCCAGCTCTCTCCCTTTTCTTTGATTCCTATTACTTCAAAGTAATGGTAAACTTTTGATGTGAAGGAGAAAATTTCAGGAGGAAGAGAGGGATAGAAGATGCAGACATTTAATGACATTTTCCTGGGAAGTTTCCCAGCATAATATTCCTGAAAGCTATTCCCTGAAGGTATAACTACAAAGTAAAATGCAGGTGTGATTGCTGCACACTAAGAATAAAATGAATATACTTGTATCTCTCTATCTACATATACAACAACACTGGGACTAATAACTAAAATTCAAACTGGGGGCTGAAGTACACAGTTGCCAGTCTGTGACTGCATCTCCATTGCTGCATTACTGTGCACACTGAAGCTGGCACAGACACCCAGGGACATTTCATTCAAGTATAAACTGGAGACCTTGGCTTAACTTCTCACTGCCAAATTAATGATAAAGGATTTGATGTTCCAGTGGTTCAATGCTCTACCAGTATGTCCTATAAACAGGAATTTGCTCTTACTGGGACTGTAATCCTAGGGAATCTGATAGGAAGGAATCTTGGTCTGACAGACTTTACCGTTTGTTTTTGGAAATGCTCAACATCTGCTTTGTCCGTTGGGTCTTTAAAAGCAATTGCTGTACACACACAAGTGAATTTTTTACAATTCAAAAAAGCACATTCCTAATCACATGACACCTATTTGGAAATCCTTTTATCTTACAAATTATGGTTCAGTCATAAACAGTTTTGGAGACATGGTGGTATGCTCTGCTTTTCTTGTGTGGGAACCATTAACTACAAGAGTGGATTGTAAGTCATTCTGGACTCCTCTTTTGACAGAAAAAGTTTGCAAGCACTTTAGAACCTCTTCTTTAATATCTTGAGAAGTTTTGAACAGCATTTGAATTGGTCACTCTGGCTTCAAGATATTTTTGAGCCTCTTTACATAGTGAATAACTCATGAAATTGCTGAATGTCAATTAGGAGTAAACATTACAATTAAAGCTAGTTAGACAGAAATCAGCTAAAAGTTCAAAACCAATACTTAGCTTACCAAATTAAATTTTAGAGAATTGCATCTGGGGAGATAAGTTAGATTGCTTTTATTTTTGAACAAGCTGCAGTTTCTACAAAATACTTCTCGTATAGTTTACAATTCTTATTTTTAATCTTTCCCCAAGAGGCTGGCTTGAAATTTATTGTACTGTGTTTTCTAGTGCACTCATAATTTCAGATCTATTTAATTACTTACTCTTATCCTTTTTTGTTTTAGTATTTCCTACAAAGATTTATTCAGGTTGGAAAAGTTAATTTATTTTTCCTTTTTGTTTTCACTGCTGTCTCAAATGGCTCTTCATATCCTTTCACTTCTTTGTTAATAGTATTTTATTTTCACCTGTTTAAGGCTATTTCCCTGGGAGTTTGGAGGATTAAGCTTTTGTTCAATAAGAAAGAATTCAAGTTTCAAGTTCAGATGATAACTAATAACATGTGTGTATGTATAACAAGCTTGAGACTGCTCAGATCCCCTGCCCTTTTTTATCTTTCAAGGGAAAATAACTCGAGCTTGCATTTCCACCAGGTGTCTGAATCTAACATGTTTATTTGAGGTCACGTTTACTTTGAATATTAACATTTGTTTAAAACTCTGTGCAATTACTCAACTCACTGCTTTAACTTTTACTGATATCTGTATTCTTTAGACATAAAAACCCCTTTAAAATATGTTTTTCAGTTTAAATTGAAATATCTTGTAAAGTTAATTGAAAATATTTTCCATTGCACTGGCAGATCATGGTGCTTCTACCTGGACACAAATGTAGGAACAGCAGAAGTATCACTGAAATAACCCTGTGTAAAATCATCTGAAAGAACGCTAGACCAAGTGTATTATGCATGTGTGCTAAATTCATATGGTTTTAAAATGCTACATATCTTATTAACTCAGAGATGGAAGCAAGCAGTCCAGATAAATTAAAAGGCATTTTAAAAACATGCCTAAGAAACCATGTGCTATGCTTTTTTCTCAATACCATGCATGTAAACTGGTTATGGTAGAATACATCATAGTATTCCAAGACATAGTTTTGTTTTCTTATATTAGAAAAACATGCCATTTATAAAACACTATGATTAGCATAATTAGATATTTTTGGGTCCCTCTTGTGTAATTGCTTTCTGTAGGTCATAACTGGGTTTTCTATGCTAGTTCCAATACCTACTGCTAATATCCTATGTGTGCATAAGCCAATCAAATGATAAATTAGCCTCTAATTTTAGCGCTAATTCAGAAATAAGTTTGCATTCATTTTAGTAACTATAATATGGCTTTAATATACTCTGTACAGTTCCTCTGATCTATCAAGCATGGATCATGCATTTCTGACAATCCTCTTTGGACCCATGCTGTGATCATAAGTGCTAGTAGATTGCAGAACACTTTTGTGGCTATATCCTACAAAGCAGGACTGCTTTCTTATGAATTCATTAAACATTAATACAGACAAATGTGATGTTTTTTAGTGCAGAAGCTTTATTTGTTTGGACATATATGTATTTTTTATTAATAATTTTTACCATACCACATACTTCTCTTTATAATTTGAGCTCTGAGAATGATTCCTTGGACTTAGTAAATGTTGTTTCATTTAAGACCCAGGGAACAAATGAAAAATGCTCAGATTTACATTTCAGTGAAATCTCATAAGTAATTAATGTACTGTGTTTCAGAACTGACTTGTACAGGGCCTTAAGTATTTTGTAACACTCATCACCTTCCATAAGGAAACTACAGAGAAGAGAAATTCTTTCCCCCTTTCTTTTCCAAACTACAGAAAATCTGGAAGAATTGTGATGGAGGCAATTATTGGTCACGAAAAGTCAAAATGTTTATTTTTAATTATCAGGGAATGTCCTGGTTTAGTTAGTTGTCATTAACTATGGGACATCACAGAAATACTTGTATTCTGGATGCATGATGTGCAGAAGTCACTGTCAGGACTTTTCAGTATGAGTTTAATATGAATGGATAGATCCACAACCAGAAAACCTGCTGATGGAAACAACCACACCAGGTCAAAGCCCTTACGAAAGCTTCTTTCTAAAGCTCCTCAGGTATTTTATTTTGCTTTGTTAGGATTTGAGTTTCTGAGTCCAGTTTTAAATGGATTATTTCATAAGACATGAAAATGTTTTTTTTCCTGTAGCACTACAATAATACACTATCACCCTCTGTTGCTTTCCTAAACTTATTCCTAAAGTGATGCCTAAAAGGCTAGCCCAAAAACGGAGGCCAGGCAGGAGTAAGGGAATAAAAGGTGGGTATTTATTTGAAGGGCCTTCAAAGGTACATTTAGGGCAGAAAAAGCCCCCTCCTTGGGACATCACCCAAAATGGACGACGAGTCACGAGTTCTCCACACTCTTATAGACTTGGTCCATTCGCATATCAACATAGATTTACCAATAAAAACTTTACAATTTCTCCCTGGCTCGCGCCCCTCCCTCCCCC